>CM070033.1:60425584-60436393 GCA_036250615.1 Ptychadena robeensis | reverse complement strand
CCCTTCCTCCCCCACTTTCGTACACCTATTTGGTTTTCTTGCTCACACAAATTTTTGTGATATTTTCCTTGGACACACTTGTTTTACATCACGGAGAGCACTTTTCACACCTAACTGAGCCCTACTGGGCTCCATCTTCACCTTAAGGATTACTCACTACACATTAGTACACTCCCCTTTTGTTATCAGTATGACACTATTTTCGGTCACACGCCGACGGCTTACTATACATACTATCCTAGATTGGACGCTTCTTGGCTGACTGCCTGGTATCCCTGGGGGCCCCCCGTTCCTGGACTAAAGACTGGTCCCTACTGGATGTTTACTCGGTTTTTTTGGAAACGAAACACGCGTCGGGTTGGGAACATTACCAATCTACAGAACCTTTACTGAACTTGCTCTGTGATTTGTTGATGAACATGCATGTACATTTGTAACCAGATATTGTGCTATCTGCTGTTTTTAGGGCCTTCGGCCCATATGTCACAAATAAATTTATTATTTATTAATACTATCACTGACCTATATTACTCCCTAGAGCCTTTAAAGTCCCCTAGCCCCTGACTCCCTCAGAGGGAATTCTCTGGCATATGGATTGATTGGTTTTTGCTCATCATCCTGTGCTAAGCTTTTTTGCACTAACATTTTTGGGATGTTGGCTCAACTGTTTATAGAATAGTAGCTTCTTTTTGGCTCTATAACACTGCACTATATTACATTTTTATGTTACGCCTCCTAAACAATGTGCAGGACACTTAAAATTTTACTTGCCACAACCTATTAAATATTTCAAAGCATTTAAAGCTTTTTTAAGTAATTCAGATTTTACTCAATGCAAATGTGAGCTTTACCCATTTAAAAAAATAATGATTTAAAAATTTATGATTTAAGATGAATCTTTGAATAATGATTTCCTAATCTACTAGGTAATCTTACATCATTACACCAAATGGCTATTTAACTAAATTCTAGTTCATAGGGGAAATGATTATACAAAATTTAATGGTAATGTACTTTCTGATTAAGCAGTCCTTATGTAAAACCTGAACAATGCAGTTACTAAATCGGCTTTTGATGCATTTCCTCTTAAATATCCTGTTTTAGAAACCTGGATAAGGAATGAGTGTATGTACTGTTAAATCAAAATTAAATAACACATTCTAACACATGATTACCTACTTTCGTAGGGTTAGTTGTATGCTACAATATTCAACACTTTTTTTCTTTAAATGTTTTCTTTTTTCTTTTAACCATACCTCTCTGAGTGTATGCTCAAAAGATATATGATATACAAATATACAATATTGATATTCCTGGGCTAGAAATACTACACTGCAAATTATTATTATGCAAATGTTAAAGTGTCATAAAGATTAAATATTTTGTTTTTCAATTGAACTCATGGATGCTATTGTGTGTCAGGGCTCTTTTGATACTGAAATCAATTTAGGACACCTGTGATAATTACTTTGCCAGGTGATCCCAATTAAAGGCAAAACTACTCCACATTATTAAGCAGACCGCCATTCTCAAGTAATATGGAAAGAAAAAGGATCTCTGAAAAAAAGGATGCTGAAGCATGAAATAGTTGATTGACTTGGACAAGGTATGAAAATCTTAGACACAGTGGCTTGCAAAAGTATTTAAACTTATTGAATACTATATTGTATTGAACTTTTCCACATTTTGTCACATTAGTGAGTGCAGTCAGTTGCCCATAGACATTGCCTGATGAGTGCTAATGACAAAATAGAGTGCACCTGTGTGTATTGTAATGTCAGAAGTTGTCTAAGAGAATATTGGGAGCAACAACTCCATGAAGTCCAAAGAACACACCAGACAGGTCAGGAATAAAGTTATTGAGAAATGTAAAGCAGGCTAAGGCTACAAAAAGATTTCCAAAGCCTTGAACATCCCACGGAGCACTGTTCAAGTGATCATTCAGAAATGGAAGGACAATGGCACAACTGTAAACCTAGCAAGACAAGGCCATCCACCTAAACTCACAGGCCAAACAAGGGGAGCGCTGATCAGAAATGCAGTCAAGAGGCCCATGGTGATTCTGGACGAGCTGCAGAGATCTACAGCTCAGATGGGGGAATCTGTCCATAGGACAACTATTAGTTGTGCACTGCAAAAAGTTGACCTTTATGGAAGAGTAGCAAGAAGAAAGCCATTGTTAACAGAAAAGCATAAGAAGTCCCGTTTGCAGTTTTCCACAAGCCATTTGGGGGACACAGACAACATGTGGAAGAAGGTGCTCTGGTCAGATGAGACCAAAATGGAACTTTTTGGCCAAAATGCAAAACGCTATGTGTGGCGGAAAACTACCACTGCACATCACTCTGAACACACCATCCCCACTGTGAAATATGGTGGTGGCAGCATCATGCTCTAGGGAAGCTTCTCTTCAGCAGGGAAGATGGTCAAAGTTGATGGGAAGATAGATGGAGCCAAATTCAGGGCAATCTTGGAAGAAAACCTCTTGGAGTCTGCCAAAAACTTGAGGCTGGGGCAGAGGTTCACCTTCCAGCAGGACAACGGCCCTAAACATAAAGCCAGGGCAACAATGTAATAGTTTAAAACAAAACATATCCATGTGTTAGAATGGCCCAGTCAAAGTCCAGATCTAAATCCAATCGAGAATCTGTGGCAAGATCTGAAAACTTGCTGTTCACAAACGCTGTCCATCTAATCTGACTGAGCTGGAGCTGTTTTGCAAAGAAAAATGGGCAAGGTTTTCAGTCTCTAGATGTGCAAAGCTGGTAGAGACATACCCTAAAAGACTGGCAGCTGTAATTGCAGCACAAGGTGCTTCTACAAAGTATTGACTCAGGGGGCTGAATAATTATGCACACCCCACTTTGAAGTTATTTATTTGTGAAAAATTTTGGGAATCATGTTCGATTTTCCTTCCACTTCTCACGTGTACACCACTTTGTATTAGTCTTTAATGTGGAATTCCAATAAAATTTAAAATTAATGTTTGTGGCTGTGATGTGGCAAAATGTGGAAAAGCTCAAGGGGTCGAATAATTTTTCAAGCCACTGTATTTTTCCGAAACCTATGCGTTATGGGTTTGTGCAGAGTAAGGCAAAATTTGAAAAATTTGTGTCAGAAAAGAGATTAAATTGAGAGAGCATGGGGTTAAAATGTAAACAGGCATTTGAGGCCTCTGGAATCCAGAACAAAGGTTCTGGCTCCTCCAGAGAATTGCAGTTATGCATGGACATTTTCATTCAGTCACCCATAACCAATCGGTCACATAGAGATGTCCCGAACTGTTCGCCGCATCCGAATGTTCGCGCGCGAATATTCGCATGTTCGCAGTCTCGCGCGGAATACTCGAACCAAATGGCCAAAAATAGTTCGCCCCCGACCTATTTTACATTGAACAAAACTTTGACCCTGTGAGTTCTCAGTCAGCAGGCATAATCCCAGCCAATCAGCACCCACCCACCTCACGGACCAATCCTACCCTCTATCACACAGCAAGGAGAGATGCCAGTCACAATGCTGCCTGAGAGATGGAGACACGGACAAAGGTCAGTGACACGGGCAATGGGTCAGTGACACGGACAAAGGTCAGTGACAACGGGACATAGTTGTGACACGGGCCATGGTGGGGACACGGGCAAAGGTCTGGTGACACGGGCAATGCCATTGAGTGACGCCGAAAAACGACGCGAAAAACGCACAACAGCGACGCGAAGATGACGCGAAATACCCAGCCCAACGCGACGCGATCCATTGACCTTTTTCTATCATTTGAAATCTTTGGTGCGGATTTATTTTGTGCAAAAAAAAAAATTTCTTGGGCGTTGTGCATGGATTCCCCTCTGTCAGTCCATTGTCCAGGTGTCATTCAGCCATTGAGCGACGCGAAAACCCCGCCAACGCGGACGCGCAAAGACGCGGAAAACAGCCAACGCGACGCGGATCCATTGACTTATCATTTGAAATCTTTGGTGCGGTTTAGTGTGTGAAAAAAAATTTTCTTGGGAGGTGTGGCATGGATTCCCTCTGTCATGTCATGGTCCAGGGTTTGCACCTTGAACAAACTTTCCAACACTATTGTGGCCAGAAAGGGGTCCCTTGTTTTTTTAAATTCGCCTCCCATTGAAGTCAATGGCGGGTTGGTGTTTCGCGTGTTCGCGAAAATTTTAGTGAAGTTCAGTTCTGCGTGAGCAGAACGCGAAAATTTGGGTTCGCGACATCACTAATGGTCACAAGAAGAAACAGCTCCAGTGGGCCCAGAGCTACATGAAGACAAATCTTCAAACAATCTTGTTATATAACTCTGGACGGTTCAGATGGATGGAGTGGTTAATGGTTGATGTCCATAAAGTCTGTGATGTCAGCATGGAGGAGACGAAGTCTTGTTTTGGGCCACAATTGCAGCGAGAGAGCTGGCCAGGTCCGTTAGGGTTTCTACTGGTGTGAAAACGAACCATGGAAAGTATGTTGAGTTTATGAATGAACACTTTCTTCCATGGGACAAAAAGACCATCTTTTCTGTGGCACAACTTTAACTTCATGCATGACAAAGCACAAACTTATGGAATGGCACCCATCTCCCCTAACCTAAATATTATTGTGATCCTTTGGAGCATCCTGAATCAAAAAATCTATGAGGATGGGAGGCAGTTTACATCCAAAAAGAAACTCTCCAAAAATCTCTCCAAAAAAAGTTCAATAGATGACCTCCTAATGCTACAAATCCAACAAGTGAACATTTCAGTTCTTTACAACCTAAAAGTGTTTTGAAACTTTACTGTGCATAATAATTTTGGAGTTTTTGTTTTTTTAAGGAAATACTGTTATCATTGGTAGATTTGTTTAGTAACATTTGAATTATACTATAATAGTTGATGGCTGAAAATATATGACTGCCATTTTGCATTGGCTATTTTGGAAAATCAGAAAACAATGTTATCTGCATAATAAGTTTGAACAGAGTACATTACAAGCCTTGCATTTTGGCATTACTGTCATGCACCCCCCTAGTGGCCGGACCGCTCCCAATCGATTTCAACACACAGAAAGTCCAACTCGGTCGGTACAATCAGTTGGGCCGCAGTCAGACCATAAAGGGGAGCGTGCAAGTTACAGGACCGGAAACTACACAATATTTCGGCATCACTGCCACCATCCCATTTAATTCGGGAAAAGGTAAACACGTCCTGGAAAGCACGTCTAGGTAGCGACTCTTCAGAAAGCTAGGCAAGCGTTCTACGGTATTCAAAACAGGTATGAGGCTGAGAGAAATGACTTAGGAGTCATTTTTTTTATGCAATACAAATGATTAATATATACAATAATTATTAAAATCAACAATTTAAAAAAGGATAGTCCAGTGTAAAAATAAAAAGGGAAAAAACAGAAGAAGTTATGCTTAAGTTTGCTGAGGAAGAATGTCCGTTGTGGGGGAAAGTCCAAGTCCAAGTCCTAAAATGGCCACCAGCACTGTGGTTTTCTGTTGGTGCTCTTCAGATGGTGGTAAAATGGAGAACTTCCTATAGCATGCCCTCTTTGGGTTTTAAGGATGCAAATCCTGGACGGGTTTTGAGATCCGGCCCCTCATGGGTATTATGATATTTCTGAAGGGAAACGACGTCCCGAGATATGACATGATCCATATTCCGGCCCATGGCCGTGGTACATAGGTGACAATGGCATATCCAAACTCCCCAGAAATTACCAGTCTCATTAATACCAAATATTATTGTAATGGCATATCCAGTCATGGAGAAAGGTTATAACTTTGAGCCCGTCAATGCCAGAAGTACATATTCCATATCAGGGTATCCGGCTGGGTCAGATGAATACGCTGATATAGGTTTCATAACATTAAATAGTCTGCTTGGAGCCAGCGGACATATGGGGGTAATTTCACTTTCCTTTGTAAGATCAAATGTATGTGATCTATCCCAGAGACTTTCGGCAACAGGGCAGTAGGGGGGCCGATTGGATTTGGGTTGGGGCTTTGAAGCCTCACTAGTCATCAGAGTTTTGGAATGACACCTCTACGCAGTCTAATTGCAGCCATCCTTTTGAAGCTTTCGACCCTCATAGATGAAAGACCACACTCTATTTACATATAAGAGGCTTCAGTGTTAATACCGGAAAATACATCACATTCATACATGTTCAATACAAAATATGAGGTATTAATACATGGATGCTTGATGACCTCATGTTTCACCCGTGACAATTACTATTTTTTAAAAATCTTCTGGTCTAGGTATCTAAATGCATACTTTAAATTTTTGCACTGCACTTGCGTATGGAAGAAGCTTGTGCTGGTTCTGCAAAACATTATGCAGCAGGATATTTTCTGTAAGGTGCGGCATTACCAAAAATGCAAATGAGGGGTCGGTGTGAAACATACACAGGTTTCTTATGGTTATACAATTCCTTTTATAAACCCTGTGCACATGCTTTATAGTACCACTGGATACAAATCGAAAACCGGTCATATAGTTGAACGATCAACTTAAATTTACCAGCATGTTTATTCATTGCTCAAAATAGATTTTTATATCAATATTGATTACATTTGATCGAAAAAAAAAGAAATTTATTATTAAATGAATTTTAAGTTGATTGAACTGAAAAATAAAACAGTGTAGTGCCTTAGTTTTCAAACTCAATCTAAGTTATGCTATCTTTATGAACTTTACTTATAAGCATTATGCATTATGTCCTATTCTTGCTGAAACAGAAAATCAGCTTACTGCGAGTGCCATAGCTGTAACTTGGAGACTCAGCACAACCATTGAATAAAAACCCAATACCATTATCATTCCTTATCCCAACCAACTGTGAACCGAAATTGCTGAACATGCACGCCATTGCCAAAATTTGTGATTTCAGCCATTATTACCTTCATTGCGCAAATCAGCACTGTTACATGTGTATATTGCATACACAATTCACAGTAGTTCCAAGTACTAATGTAAAGAATCTTATATATGCACAGTTCTGAAGATATAGCACTAAATTGGAGGACTTTGCAAATTCTCAAAGTGCAATTTGAGAGTATTAGTGATCAATTAACACCAAAGAGGTTATCTGGCAATATAAGGCTTGCATGCAGTTGTTAGGCCACCAGTTGATATTTATTTTACTAAAATATTCCAAAAATGACATCACCACTCTTAAATTCACTGAGACTTTTTCTTCCACAATTATTTTTGTAAAAACAGACTTTGGATCTAGGTGAACCCTCTTTTGATCACATAAAATATTTTTTTATTAATAATTTAAAGTGTATAAGATAAATTACATCAAACTAAAAAAATTTAGCTTTTTTGTCATTCAAAATAAGCTGCAATTTCTTTTAATTTCTATTTGATAATTCTGATAACGGTCAGACCTTCATTTACCTCAACCTTTACTTAAGAGGCAGAGCATGTTAATGTTCAAAGTGAATTTTACATGTCTTAGTAAATGAAGTAAAACATAGTAAAAATGAACTTCACAAAGAATGTTGAATCATATACAAAGATTGCTCAAATATGATTGAATGACTGAAGACAGCACCATTTTCCGTTTTTAATTTTTCTTTACAAAGTTTAAAATTAACATATTGTAATCCTATAGTTAATCAATACCATCAAGTTATTATGGTATTATGACTTCCAATAATGTAGCAATAAGCTCTAGCATTCCAAAAAATGCAAAAAGCTGTGAAAATTAGAGTATATTTTCAGTGTCAGCATAACTAAATAATTTGCCAGAATTATGCCTACTGATATCCAATTTCTGTGTTATGAATATCAAGATTATTCATTGTGCATATTTTTATAATTGTTTTGGCATGGTGGGGGGCCTTAGAAACAATAAAGGCTTCAAATCTGGAAATTAATAACAGCCACCCTGAGTTGCAATTTGCAATGACTTTCTCTAGGGCTGAACTGAATTATATTTCTTCATATAAACGCAATAATAGGTCTCTAGAGTATGAACACTGATATTTTAAACAAATTGACTCTATATACATAAAACCATAACACCATTATCTCCATGTCAAATGGCAACATAGCACAGAACTATGAACAATGCATTATAGTAGTTAAAACACAGTAACAAGATCTGACAAGAAAATTTAAGAAAAGGCTGTACTCAATCAAATATATTAAAATATGGCAATGAATGAATGAAACATATAATAATTTAAACATATTCTATTGTAGAGGCTGATGTAAGCAAAGTCAAGTGTAAAACAGATTATTTCACTTATGATAAGAATTGATAGCCTAACTGTACTTGCTGGCTAAATAAAACAATTAAAGCCTTTTTGTTAATTGAGATTTAATGACAAATCCTCGAACAAGGGAAAATGTGATTTGTGTATATGAAATATGTGTTGAACTGTGTTGTTAGATTGGAAGGATCACAGTTGTTGTTTTAAAAGTATTGTCTGTATTAACAGGTATTACCCCAAAGGTTGTCCCTAAACTATTGAAAAAGTTGGGGAAGTAGAGGTAATAATATTATGGGGATGAGAATGTAATTGTTTCAAGAGTTGCTGAAATTAATTGGAGAAATGCACCGCCTAAGATTTATGTCCATCGGGCACACACCTAGAAAGCACTTGAATGACCTTTCTTTAGAATGAGTACCTAAGAACTTCACCTTTTGTGGCTCCTTGGCTTATGAAACTTTGTTGCCTTTGTGTGCTAACTGATCTGCATTCCCAGATGTTTGGTTAACAGATCTTGAACTGATCTACTGTGAATACTGGAGATCAGGTGGTGGTCATTCATTACTTGTCAAGAACCTCTAAAAGCAATGTTGGAAGGTTCCTTTACCAGGTCCCAATGATGACTGCAACAGCTGCAATGTTGAGGAATACACAAACCTGGATACATTTTCTCATTGTTAAAGGGTCACCACTACTGTGAGAAAACTGCCATGACTATGTCGGAGATTGGGGCACGGTCTAAAGAAAAAGCACCTACTTCAGCCAAGCTGTTATCGACCATTGTGTTGTGTTATGTTTGAATGTCAGGGGCCACAATAATGCCTCACTAAAGCTCCACCTAAGCCCTTAGTTGTCATAATTGTTTATTTGCTTATACAACAGATTGAAAGGACAACTTCAGGTAAAGAGTGAACCTCAAGACACCAGTTTGTTGGATCCCTTCATCTGGATGAACATTCTGGAATGAACTGAGCCAAGCTGCAGAGACTGAGGATGGTAATCTGGGTGCATACAGCAACAATGAGAGACTTCAAATTGTCAGATTGGTGGGTGTGCAGTCGTATTCCAGCTACTACCTCTGGGGACTTGCATTAACCAAACTATTAGCGCCATACTCCAGACTTTTGTATAGTGGGACCTGTCAATTGTGTCCTTGAAGTTTTGGTAACCATGTTTGTATGTATTTCTAATTGTGTAGATGCATTTCCTCTCTGATAATTACTCTGACTGTGGGTAGGTTAGAAGGTATATCCTCCCATGGAAGAGATTTGTCAGGACTGGAATGTGTCAATTGTGAGAGCAGGAAAACTTCTTTTCAAGGTAACTGCTGCACACAGTTGACAAACTCAGGGAATAGTGAATATTAAGTGATTGCTTATGCGATCAAAAGGGAGATGATAAAGACATTTGACTTTATTAATAATGGCACACACTTATTTAGTACCCTGTGTGTATCTATTAATCGTATCAGTCATGATATGTTAGGATATCTAGAAGGAGATCTAAATTTAGGGCAACTGCTAAATAATGTATAATGGTTTGATTGCCATGACCATCTGTGGCCAGTGTCAAGTGTTAGCAGTACCAGATTGTCCAGTATGTGTATCTCCTGTATATGGCTTGAATTAGTTCTGCTGACCAACTGTATGCTTCAGACTGTATAATATGCTCAATGCCAGGGCATTCTTTCTAGGGTGTCCCCAATTGTGTCAATAAACGTCACTGTTGTACCATCCTTAAGATGAGCTGGACTGGCTTATTTCCTTAACAGTACTGTGGCTACAATCATGACCTCAAGGTTTGAGAATTTCGTCCCCCATTGAAGTAAATAGCGTGTCGCCGCATAACATGCATATGGTGGGTATTTGCGGAAGTTTGGTCTGCCAGTTCGCAATGGCCAATGTTTGTCCAGCACTTATGAAAAGCCACTTTCCTTGGACCCCTTGAGCTAAATGCACAATTTTTATATATGAATTGCACTGCATGAGATGTATATTTGTGGACATAATCACATTAATTTTAGGAATATAATGGCATTATTTTATTTTTATAAACGGTGTGCTTTATAGTTAGGGTTCATGAATTCGAAATGAATAGTGTTGCTATCAATTATGTTTATTATGCTAACAGGATATGAAGAGGTTATATTAACTAGCAGAAATAAAGTATAATATTGGATCAAGTCTGTGTGTTTGAAAAGTATAAGAAAATTATAAGGATATGGTGTATATAGATATTTAATCAAAAAGGTAATGGGTTGCCTAATAATATACTTTAGGGGGGTAGGGAGGGACTCATCATTTAGGAAAACCTGTGCGGATCCCACACTTTTGGTGTTTGCTAGAGACAGTTCCTAGGTTGTGGATCTCAGGTATACCCAAGCAGGGACCAACTGCATGCTGGGGATCAGTAGCATGGCTTCCTTAAATAGGGAGATTATCCAGAAAGAAGACGCTAGCATAGTGCTTCTGTGAAACACTTGAGAAACATGGCGAAGGAGAAAAGCAGATGATGGAACTAAAAAAAATTCAATCAAACTGTTGTAATTATTATTATTATTAACATTTATTTATATAGCGCCAGCATATTACGCAGCGCTG
>CM070033.1:60394454-60409548 GCA_036250615.1 Ptychadena robeensis | reverse complement strand
CGCTAGTTCGCGTTCGCCATTCGCGAACGGGCAATTCCGGGTTCGCGCCATCACTACCTAAGAATGATAGCTGTTATGGCTGCAAGGGAAAGGATATGAGGTGTAATGGACTTTCAATTGCACTTTAGGGTTTCAGTATCTCATTTCATCCTTCCTTTCTATCTTTTTTTGTGTAATTTTGTGTCTTATTAGACATTAAGTCTAATTATCATTTTGATTTATTCAGCTATTCACTGAAAGGAAAAATACAAATACAAAAGGAGAAAACAATGTAAAAAAAATTGAAATCTATTTAAATCTATTACTTCCCACAAAGAAAATGTAAAAAAGAAAAAATTTCACTATTTTGTCAATATTAGTGATAGCCGAACTGCCCGCAAGGCGGACAGTTCGGCCGCGAACAAGCATGTTCGCCCTCCTTCTCGCTGGCGGACAGTACGGGTGTTCGACCCACAGTGTTCGCCAGTGAGAAGGATCCCTCTATTCTTCCTCCGGTGGGATCATTAGCAGCGAGATCCCGCCGCAGGAAGAATATTTCACTGAAGACCGGGTAGAGAACCCGGTCTATCAGTGAAAATCCGGCTCGTAAACCCGGATGTAACGTCAGTGACGTCACACCCGTTAGAACAACCAGGAACTATGCGTTCCAGGTGCCACTGACGTCACATCCGGGTTTTCCGATTCGAATTCCCCGCCTATAGGCGGGGAATTTGAATCTGTCCGCGAACGGGCGGACAGCGGACTTTTTTAAAAGTCCGCGAACAGGCGGACAGCGGACTTTTTTAAAAGTCCGCCCGTTCGTGGACGGACACGCCGAATGTTCGGCCATCACTAGTCAATATTAATGAGCAGAACTTCACTTTTAAACCTACACATTGTGTATAACATATACAATATATACTAAAGCAAACTTTGTTATTTCCGTCCGTTCCGACCAATAAAATATGAAACCACATTAAAGCAGAATGCCAAAAAAATGCTGAGCATTTAATAGATTCTAGACTTTTTCAACATTTTATCATTATATAATCTTAATGAAGTGCAAATATTGGTTCACATTTATGTATAACCAAATAATCCTTAGCATTTCTTTGAAGACAGCACAAAAGCTTCTTTGAATGTAAATTTATTCCATCATGATTTGTCACAATACAACTTACAATATACCGATAGCTATACATATTAAATAGTCCCATAGTAAACAAAAGCCTTGTTAAATTAAATATCATATGGTAGCTGCTTGGAAACAATCACAGCATTTTGCATACTAATCATCATGTTGCTATAGATGCAGTCTAAATATTGTGATCTTTTATATCACTTCATCATGTATTTATTACATTTAGCAATGGTTTGCTATGGTTTCATTTTACTCCAAAAATATCTGCAAAGCTGGGCTCTTACTATAAATATTTACTTGAATAGGTTTACCATTACCATTTTTTCCTATTTCCTATAGATCTGGTATTCATTTTTTTTGTTTATACATTTTTCTGTGTAGATGGAAGCTATGATTGTAGTGGATAACCATGCCCATATACCAGGGTTCCTTATTCTTTCTTCTTTCATCATGGACACATACTAATTATATCACAAAGGTAAAAAAAATAATAGTCATCAGAAGCAAATGTTTTCTAGATCAGTTTTGCGCACTGATTTCAGATCTGTATTCACAGGTGACAGGTGACAATAGGTCATAGGTGACAATCTATGAGTGTTCAGAAATGTTTTCTGTATGATTTTCTGTTATACACAGTGTTTGAACTGTCATGGTATAGCAGCCAACAGTGGGCAGCCATCATACTTTCTTTCCAACCTTAGTTACAAATCTCCATAACCTAAATGTCTTGATGAAAATGCTTACCTCGTTTGTCACTGACCATACCAAGGTTTTCCAGAAAGAAATCTATATGAGAGTGCAAGTAGCAGATTTTATACTGAAATGTGACACCCTGTTTTAAGGTTCTTAACACCAGTTTTTTTATGTATTTAACTTATGGTAACCAGGAAGGGGTATACATTATGAATTACTGTTGCCCAAATCAGAAACAAAAAAAACAAACATTATGTAACCTCATGACTATAAGTTGGCTTTATTCTATTATAATACAATAAGGCTAATTGCACAAAGTTGATCACTTATACATTTGGCTCATCATAATAAGTTTACATGATTAAAAAACAAATAAAGACAAATTTTAAATGAACCCAAAACCCACATCATGTTATTTTTAATTAAAATTGTGTGTTGACAGCTTTAAGTACTTTGGTCAAATGTGAACACCTCTCTAAAACCACATACCGTATATACTCGAGTATAAGCTGACCCGAATATAAGCAGAGGTACCTAAATGTATCCACGAAATTTGGGTAAAACATATTGACTCAAGTATAAGCTGAGGGTAGGAAATGCAATATCAGATAGTGGAGTTTTCCAGTTTAGAGGTAAATGTGTAAGTATCTGAAAAGATTTAATTGGAGCACTCGACAATCAAGGGTCAGGTAGGTACTGCCCTTACTAAAGTGCAAGTAGGAGTCAGGGAGAGACCCTTATTGCCCTTATTGTAAAGCCAGAAAGAGTCAGGGAGAAGGAATGTGGATAACTTTTTTATTCTAATTTTTTTTTATGTTTTTTTTTTTTTAAATTAAGATTCACTTTGTTGGATTCTATTGTGATTGGATTACATTGCTGGAGTGGACATATTAACTGTAAGTAAATGTACATTTATTTACTGTTATTTTCGGAGGGTTTGGTAATTTATTTGATGTATTGCAAAATACTACTGCAATACATATACATCATGTAATTATCGGCTACCTGTAATATTTAATGTTATTATTGCACGTAGTCGGTATGTAAATGTATGTATATTGGTTAATAATTGTGGGGTTGGCTTGTATGTTCTATGTATTGTATTGTCTGTGTATGTATATTTGTTAATAAATGTATCGTTGGCTTGGGTTGTATGTCATATGTGATAGTGTATTTAATTATCACATTTAACATTGATGTGTTCAATTTATTGAAGCTTTGTGTGTTTTAGTGACATGAATTTTTAGTTATCGGTTTTTATTTATGCATTTAATGTATTTATTTAATTTGATTTAATAAGTGTGTGCAGGTGATTTATTTAATGTCAGATATTGCTGTTATCTTTTATAATAATAAATTATTACAGATAACAGGTTTTTACTGTATTTGGAAAGTGTTTCTGTGGTAAGCGCTAATTGCCGCGCTGGTGTTAATGTCTTTGAAGGAGTAAAGGATTACTAACCATTCCTCCTTCCAGTTTATTATCTATAACCATTTATTTTTATGGTGACAGATAAAAAATATAGCAAAAACAATTTTTGGGGTGCGAAAAGATGGATGCTCTTTGCTTCAACCCCTTAACCTTCCCACATGAAGACCAGGGACTTCAAGAGGACTTAAAAGGCACCTATTTATATACAAAATGGTCATGCCTAAAATGTTACACCATTTATTTGGCAGTGTTAATCAATCCAGTAATTTTGTCAAAATCACAAATGTTACAATGTCATCAATTCAATTGATAAACTCCAATGCATAAAACAGATAAAAAATTATTTAAAACGCCAAAGTTCTCAATGTACATAGCAATCAAGTTTTGGCCACTTGCTTCTTCAGGAGAATTCAATGTTCCCATTGCTAGCAAATATCAAACAAAATTATCTTAGTCAATTATACATCTTCATAAATTAAAATATAGAGTGCCTCCCCGGATGGTACGGTGGGCGGGTAGTTGACCTCTCCACCTAGAACTAAAAAAAGGAAAAGATTACTATAAATGGAGGTGGAGAAAAGGAGAGATACAATATTTGGGCATGAATATAACATCTAAGTATGATACACTAGTTCACAGCAACTATCCGCCCCTGATAAAAGAAATTGAGGATATGCTTAGGAATAGAGATGGTGGAATTTTTTTTCAAAAATCGCCGGTTTTGACTTAATTGCAAAGCCCTTGAGCATGGTTGGGGGTACACTACAAAAAAGAAAGTAAGTCTCTAACACAAATAGTTTTTTCACAAATTAAGTTTGAACTTAATTTATGCAAAAACTGCATGTGCTAGAGCAAAACTTTTTTTTTTTCAATGTTCCTCCAACCCTTCTCTACATCTCCAGCTAGTTTGGTGATGATACCATTTTCAGGGGCTTTGCAATAAGCTCACAAAGTTTGCAAGTCTAAAAATTCGACCATCTCTACTTAGGAATTAGAAGAGACATACGGTTTCCATGTTTGGGAGAATCGAAGGGAATAAAATTATAGTTTTACTTACTTAATTTTAGAAAGCTATATGGGTCCAATTAGACAAAGACATACTAGCCCAAAAGAATATGAGGGCATGGGTGTGGGGGAATGGGACCAGGGTAAATGCACCTACACTGGTCTGTCCCATAGCTTAAACAAGGAGAATATGGGAACAACATAAAAGAAAGTTTATATTTATGAATTAAGTATCGAGATTAAAACCTATAATAGGGAACACGTATATTCAAATAGAGTTGACTAAGAGGAGGAAAGAGACTTGGGAGGAGGGTAGGATTACACATGTAGGGGACATGGTGTCACCAACGGGGGAGTTGGAATCTTTTGAGGCACTGAAACTAATGAAACATCTACCAGAGAAAGACATTTTCACCTACCTCCAGGTCCGTCACTACTTCGATGGAAGGTAAAAGGCAGCCAAATTCAAAGAACTAATGGTTTTTGTAAAAATGTGTAGTCATGAAAGTAAATTGAAGGCATTGGTTGCGTCCATCTATAAGATGTTGGAATGAAGTGGGGAATGGAGGCCTCCAACGTGAGTAAATTGGAGAGAGCACTAGGGGGGGGGGGAATTACCAGACAAGAATCGGAAGAAATTTGGAATAATGCAGGGAAAACATCAATATGTGTGACACATAAGGAAAACATTTATAAAATAATATATCAGTGGTATTACATCCTGGATAAGCTCCACAAAATCTACCCCCATGCATCGGAAGAGTGCTGGAGATGCAGGGGAGAGAGGGGAACCTTGGAGCACATATTCTGGGCCTGAAGTAGTGGTGGGAGGACAAATTGGAATGAATAAAAAAAACTCATGTATTGGGGGCCACAAAACACAAAAAAATGAAAAAGATTGCGCAACACATTCTGACAGCTTGATAGCAAGGAATTTCCCCCTAACTACAAAGAATTAATGGCTAAAATAACAGAAGTGAGGACGATGGAATAACAGCTGGTATTTAGGATAAAATTAAGAACTTTTATGATGTTTGGGACCAATGGGATGCCTATATTAGTGGGTGGGAGAAAGGGTAAAGGTAAGAACAAAGTAAAAGCAAAGTATGTTGCGAATGTAAGTGTAATTTGTGTGTAGTATTTGTATGAAAATTTTTGTTTTCAAAAGAAAAAAAGAAATTTTGAAATAAAAAAAACGGGGAGCTAGATATCATGGAATATATTAGATAATAAATATATGTTCAGCATAGAAGATGGAGACAGGAAAGGGATCTGTAATTTTTCATGTAAAATTAACATTTTGGGGGGGCTTGGGCATATTTTTGGTAAATTTGGGTGGTGTTCCTGTCACTTTATGAACTTTTCAAATAAACAATGTAAGTCAATGGGAGGCAACCAGACACCCCCTGTTTGGAAAAGGGGAGGGTGCCTGGTTGCCTCCCATTGACTTACATTGTACTCGGGTGCTCCAAGAACACAAGAATATTTAAGATGGTGGTCCTTATAAAGGGACTGCCCTAAGAATGATTCAACATGTTACAATATTCATCATGGTCAGTACACCATAGACCGTGATCAGCAAATGGGTTAGTCAGTACATATCAATCATAATACATCCTCATCACCGCAATCAATGACATAAACCTACCAGGAGTGGCACCATGGTCAAAGCCTGTCCAGGGTGGCCCCTCCAAGCCATCAGTGAAGCTACTCCACCTGTGTGGATGTAACTTTCCTCCCAAGCTCATGGGTGGCCCAGGAGAGGAGGATAGTCCTCTCCAATTGGAGGAATCTATTGTCTCCAACAAGGGGTCCAAATGGGACATGCTAGGAAGGCAGAGAAAGGCAGTGATAGCCATATAGGTAACATGATATTGTTACTTATTGTTCGGGTACACAAAGAGGACCACAGGCTTTGGATGGTCATGACGGCTGGGACAATACCCCCCCCCCCCCACACATCAGTGGTGAGGGGAGGTTCCAATGTACCATCCCCCTGCATGGAGATGGTACCCTCCATAGACCATCGACACAGGGCCCGGCCCCTAAGCAACAGGGATCCAGGTGGCTGGTCTGGATCCTGGAGTTGAGCATGCTGAATGTGGATCATCCAAGGTGATGTTTTCACCTTGACTATCCTTCTCACATCTGTAGAAGCCCCTTTTAATCTAAATAACATATTCTGTTGCTTATAATGGCAGATTTTACATTCCAGTCAATGCCTGGAATGTTAAAGTTCCAGTTATTAAATCCTCTCCCTGTATGTGTATGTATATAAACATCTTATCATAACATTTAGACATTCCTGGGGACATATATACATTCGTTTTACATAACTAATATGTTTTATAAATAAATGTTATTGTTATGCTCCCCTTTACATGAATAGTAACTCCCCTCTTTTCAATCTGTCTTTCCAGTATAATGAATAATCTGCTATAGGAATTTCCCTGCCCTTTAGGCATAGTAGCTATCAGGTAACTTAGTTATTTAGACTGCAGTAATTGGTGCATATGACATGCTGTCATAGCCTGCTGTCTTGCTTAAAGAAAGCTATTCCCAAATAGGTCAAGATTGTATTCTACATTGATCAAGGAAGCTGGGCGATGCCCAACCCCTCCCACTCAGTCCACCACATACCACACCAGGGAGACAGCAAATCATTAAGTTGATTCTGGCGAAACCCCCAATTAACCAAGAGTACAGAAAAAATGTTTTGCACTTCTACTCTTCTACGCTCTATGTTAAATATTAATGAAGGTCCCTTTGCTAGATCATGTTGAGGTGCATAACGCCCTCCAAGGAAGCAAGAGTATGGTGTCTATTGACATCCGTTCTACTACCTACATTTAAATGTGGTGTAAAAGCCTTGAGCTCTCAGTAGAAAGTTATGGCAGTAGGGGTGAACTCTGAGAAATGCAAGCAGGAAGGTACAAGGACACTTTCAGCATTTGTAAGGTGCCTTGGTTGAGGGGGTAGTGATGGTGGGGGGGGGGCATTGTGCTGATGTATTTATCTCCTCCACCAGAATGTCTCTCTCTCCTCCACTCCAAATATGGGTGGTATCTTTTTGCCGTTAGGACTATTACAGTGAAACTTTGTTAATTTTATCTTTTAGTGATTAGGGACAAAGGGTGGATTAGGGACAAATCCCTGAGGTAAGAGGCAGGCAGAGTCTTTAACTCAAAAGCCAGGGTTTAACTAATGGAAGGTTGTACCCCCATCTGTCCTCCTTTCCCTCTTTGCGACCCCTTCAAGCTTTATTTAGGCACCATTGTGTAGTGAGTACCTTTATATTGAGAATTGTAAACCTTAACCGTCATAAAAGTACATTTAAAATGATTTTTTTACATCTTAAAAAAAGACAAATACACGTACAATAATAATCATCATATCATAGTAGCAGGATACCGGTATGGTAATTTTCAGAGGGTGGACACACATAAGGGGTCTCAAAGGGGTTCTCTAGGGATAAGTTCCCTCTGCGTGTTTCAGCCTCTTAATTGGGTGGCCTCATCAATAGGGGTTTGTAGGTGCACAATATACACGGTACATTCGCATAACCAGTAATAATAGTCTAAAGAATATATAATAAATTAAATTAGTAATGATTTTCATTTCAATTGAAAATAGGACTATGATATGCGCCATAGGTGCATTTACCACCATAAACAACACCCACATTTAACCGCCCTAGCGGTCAGGACTGTTTATTTTACATAATTGTTTGTTTCAAACATTATTATATTCAGGATATCTATTAGACCCTTGTACGGACATATTTTAGGAAGTTACAAGCCTACAACATAAAGAAAAATTTACCATTGAAGTCTATGGTGCACTTTTGGTACAGAAATCTGGACCTCACCAGTGCGCTAGGGAGGTTAACATCAAAAACGCATAAGAAAATATGCTTAAAAGCAAATAAATACAAATACAGTAAATATGTCATATGATCTCCACTCATCAAAGAACACAATTGATTGCAATAGGTGCCAGGCTGGTCCAGAGCACACCCCCAGAGGGGGGCCCCTGCTGATTCTATTGGACCAAAAGATCCAAGGTTCAAACCTCCAAAGCACCATCCACCCTATCTGTGTTTTATGATTGATTATGATGTATTATGATTCTTTGAAATTTTGCTTGGTGACCCCCTAAAAGTACCGGACACATGTAGATAAGACACAGAAACATTACATCATAACATCTCTCCTTTATTTTTATGAGAATAGAAATATTTCATAGCCTGGTTTGGTTACCTTTTGTTTTACAGGGATACTGTCATAAAAATACATATCTCTTTTAGAAGACCCAATGAAAGCAGGCATTGTCCAGTCAACTGATCACATACAATATTAAAAGCAATGATGCTAAATAGTTATGACTCCCTTACCTGCATGTCAGTGAATTCACTTGAAGTTCGGTAGTTGAAATCATTAAGCCTCAATGCTCTAGACCTGGTATGCACTCGGAAAAGTCATAGTTTGTATTTTAAATACTAAAAGTATGCACTTAAGCAGATATACTGCAGTATAGTGATTTTATGTCTTTAACACATTAAACAATAGATAATGTAAAACAGTTAAAGCATACTCTGCCCACTTACATTTTAACATATTTCAAAAGCGAATTACAGAGTTTTTTCCTTTCAATGCCCATGGTCTATTTATGCATTTTTTTATTGCTGTAGTCAAGCTATCTAAAGTAGTGTAACATGTCAATTTATGTTGTGAATTATGTGGACACATGCCTGTAGAGAAATTTCCATTGACAAAGCAAACGTCTAATAGGCAGGTGTGCTGGATTTCATGCAAAGAACTCTTACAACTTCTTGAAATGTTTTCTGTTCTTAGAAGATTAAATATTAGACGTTTAGTTTTCCTAAGGCTAATCAAAATAACAATTTTCTCTGTCAGTTGTTTAAAGTTGAAGCTTTTTAGGTCCTCAATTTGAATATCATTTTTTTTTTACGTTTAATTTTTAGAAAAATTTAAATTGCAGAGGAATTTAATCTGAATTTAAGGATTTAGGCTAATATATAGCCTGTGTCATTTTTTGCATCTATACCCCAGGTGCCCAACCTGCGGCCCCCTTCAGTCCTCCACTTGCGGGCCCTAAAACCTAACTGTTAATGCAATAGGGCATAGCAACTCACCTGTCTCCAGAATCAAAGGTTATGTACCCCATCAATATAATCAATGGCTTTGATGATATCTATAAGGCACATAACCTTTGATGATATATATGACACAAGTGAAGGTAACATGCATTACCATACTACATAGTTTCCTAATGCTTGAAGTATCATTTAAAACAAATATTGTTATTTAAAAAATGAAACATAATGTATTCTAGCTATGCCTGCTGAATTTTTTTATTAAAAAATACTTATTCAAGTCAGTATAGATTGAAAATGTTATGTGCGGCTCTTAAGTGATGCCGAGGGCCACACTTGTGGCACTCCATATCAACTCAGTTGCCCACCATTGATCTATACCCATGTTTTACAAAGAACCAGGAAACATTCTTCAATAGTCACATTCCATTGATGAATTCAAAACAATTTATGGTGCATCAACATACTTTGCTGTCCAATTACAGTTCATATAAGTGATATTTTAGAGATGGAAGTAAAAGTGTTACCTCCTTTAGTCTATAACTACTACCATTTATGTGAAAAAAAATGGAGTACAAAATGCGTAAGTTATTATTGTAGTCGTCATATGAGCTCATTAGGCTCCCAATAAATTGCCTCTCTATCTTGTTCTTTATAAAAATTGCTTACTTGGAGAATGGAAGATTATACATTATGTAAGCTATCTAGTGCCTGGAAAAAGAAAACTACACAAACAATGTGCTAGGAGGTGAGGGTAGGCATACTACATCTACAAATGTGGCAGTCCATCCTCTCACATCCAATCAACTCAAAAAAAATATTCAACTGTTGATTGACAATATTACTTACAAAGGTCATTAGGTAGTTAGAACATTGCATGAGAAATCCATTTTTTATGAATAATTCAAGTCCATTACATATTTGTATTCATTAAGTTATTTTATCTATCCCAACATTCTGCAATTATTGAAAATGTTGTTATGTTTTTTTTTACAAATGGTGCACTGCAAGGGTTTTTTTTTTCTTCATTTTGTGTCTTTCCCAATAAAACACTTAATTTCCTGGTTAGGAAAATGCCTAAGCCATATTTCAGCTATTGTTGCTGGTTCCCAATATACATAAACTATTTTTCTTTATATTCTAAGTATATTTTTATACTTTTTTAGTTAGTAATAAAAAAAGTTTAGTTTTTTTATAGTTATTTTTGTTTTCTATATTGTGAATGCTGCTAAAAAAGAATAAAGATGCATAACTCTAAAGCTAGCCATACACGTGTCGGATTCCATGGCCAGTCGATCACCCATCCGATCAATTCCGGCGATTCTGCCGGGAATCGCAGGTGTGATCAATCGGCCAATTAAGAGTATCCATCGCTGCATACCACCTTGTCCAACGGATTCCGGGACGATTCCGTGTCCGATTGTCCACCTCACAAATGGCAACTCCCCCTGATCTGTGCAGAATCGGATCAGAAAGACCAACATGTTGGTTCTCTGTCAGATCCGATTCTGGGCCCCTGAACGATCGGACCTGATCGATCGGACAAGGTGGGCTGCATGCGATTCTGGCACGATTGTTTCGCGTGCACATGCCCGGAATCGATCGTGCCGGAATCCGGTGGGAATCCGACACGTGTATGGGGGCCTTAACAATTCCTACGCATATACACACTTAAAGCGGCCAAACCCTTATTATTTTTTTAAGAAACAATATAAGAAATCCTAACCTTATAGCAGATATTTGTGCATTTTCTCTGTCGCTTTCCCCAATTTCCTGTTCTCTCTTAAGCATCTCTTTCACTTTCCATTCCATTTTGTTTTTTCTTTATTAAAAGTATTTTTATCTGGTGCCCCTTGTGGCCATATATGTCACAGCAGCATTAACCCCTGGGGGCTACACAGAGTTATTTTTAGGCTTTGAGCTATTAGGACAGCTCAAAGGGAAGACAAAATGTTATAACATTTTTTGTTTTTTTTAATGTAAACTTAGATTCAACAAATCGTCATATTTCTCTTCCATTGCAAGCAGCTTGTGGATAGAGATAATACATTATATATTGCCACATAGATCTCCTTCCTTCATAATGTTCTAAGCTCACATTTCCCCCATAAGATTTACATATTCTGGTGACAGGCTATACACATATGTAAACCTCAACTTATAGGATTGAAAAAGGTCCTTATACTTGGGTTGGGTATATCTCACTTCCACAAACAGTAAAAACAAATTATGTATGGTTATACCAGTACCAACAAACTGCATTGAAAAAATGATTCTCCTTCAAAGGCTTTTTCCCAAACTCCAGACTACAGATGTCATCATTGCTATATGCTTCCCGTCAAATAGAAGGTAAGGCAATACAAGATCTAATAAAAGTTATTAGTTGTCGTACCAACCTTGTTGATATACAAATGTAACTTAAGCAAGACAAACAGTGGTGTGCAAAACTATTTGCCCCCTTCCTGATTTCTTATTCTTTTGCATGTTTGTCACACTTAAATGTTTCAGCTCATCAAAAAACGTTAACTATTAGTCAAAGATAACATAATTGAACACAAAATGCAGTTTTAAATGAAGGTTTACGTTATTAAGGGAGAAAAAAAACTCTACATGGCCCTGTGTGAAAAAGTGATTGCCCCCCTTGTGAAAAAATAACTTAACTGTGGTTTATCACACCTGAGTTCAATTACTGTAGTCACCCCCAGGCCTGATTACTGCCACACCTGTTTCAATCAAGAAATCACTTAAATAAGAGCTTCCTGTCACAGAAAAGTAGACCAAAAGCACCTCAAAAGCTAGACATCATGCCAAGATCCAAAGAAATTCAGGAACAAATGAGAACAAAAGTAATTGAGATCTATCAGTCTCACTTGCCTCAATTAAGGTCAGTGTTCACGACTCCAACATAAGAAAGAGGCCATGTAGGTTTGGAGTTTTTTTCTCCCTAAATAATAAAAACCATCATTTAAAAATGCAGTAAAAATGAAGTATGCCTAAATGAAGTAAAAATGTAAGCATTGCTTTTGTTACTTTTTCATGGCAACAGGGTCACATTAAGAGAAAACTGCATTATCAAGGCTTGGATAGTATTTAACATCAACCATTACATTTTTGTCAGAATATGATAGAAAACATTTCGGAGAATAAAAGGTGAGAACAAAGCTTGTTACATGTCACTACAGAATACATAGAAGTGTTAAAAAGCAACTACTATCTAGAGAATAATAAAAATATAGAGAAAAAAAGTTTTTGTTGGAACAAAATCTAGTATATATGAGGAAATTCCCCTTTCATATATATCTTTGCTAAAATCAAGAAAGTCCCAAAATGTACATCACAAAATTATGCAAAATATAGGACAAAAATCTTTAGATGCATCATATGAACAGTTTAGTACTGGCAAATTTTGAGATTACCAGAAAAAGACTGCAGCCAAAGATAGCTCAGTGACAGAAGGCAATGCCAAGCATTCATCAAAATGACTAAAAGACTGAAATTGAGCATCTTGGGTTTTTTCAGTACTTAATTTAATATTGAAAGTAGATGCAGCTGTAATATTTATATTTTACATTTTGTATTAGCCATTAATTTTACATAACATAAAAACAACTTAAGAGTCTAGTTATTTTTGATCTTCTGTAAAAATATGAATGGGCTCTAAGGCTAGGTGTCCACTGCGTTCGCTTCGTCGACACCCCCTTGCATTAATCACATTCCTTGACGGGGATGTTGACATAGCCCATCCATATTACATGCCTATTGCAGTCGCTGTTTCCCCAGCGGTGAGGCAGTTAGCCGGCCGCAGTTTGACGTAGTGCACAATGTTAACCTCCCAGCCAGTGAACCAGCTCAACATGCGGTAGGCATGTAATATGGATAGGTTACATCAATATTCCTACCAAGGAATGCGCTGTGTATGGCTAGATGTATATGGCTAGAGAGATTTTTTTAACCATATTGTTCTGCATGCCGTTTGAACTTTAATGCCTGGCATACACACACCGATAAGCGGACGATTTTTCCGCTGACCGACGGGCGTGCGTGCTCGCGCCGTCGGTCAGCGGAAAAATCGGCCGCTTATCGGCGTGTGCCCACATGGGGTGACAGATCCCTGTCGCCCCACAGCTCGGCAGGCCAGAGAACGGACATGTCGGATGTTCTCTGGCCGATGCTAGCCGATGCCATTAACTTCAATGAAGACCGGCGTCTTCATTGAAGCTAATGGCCAGCACACAAAGGGTTCCTCACCGATTAAAGCAGCCCCAGAATGCACTAGAATGCAACGTGATGACGTCATCACGTTTGCATTCCACAGCTTATCGGAGCTTGTCTGTCTGCACCCGTCTGTGGGTGTATGGCAGGCATAAGGTTAAAGAAATATCCAATAGTCAATAATAGTCGTGAAAATGCCAGGCTGCATCAATGACTAAATAAGGCCAACAATGTCAACCAAGATTACATACACTCTATCACAACCAGGTTGTTATTTGTTTAAGATTAGAAATGGTCGATTTCGGCAATTTCAAATTAATTGCAAAGTCCCTGGAGATGTAGAGATGGGTTAGGGGTATAATGTAACTTTAAAAAGTATTTCCTTCTCTGCGGTTGATGTGGAAACTTTTTCTGAACCTCCTCTACATAATGGCTAAAAGGTGCAACATAAAAATATTCAATGACAGGTAGTACTGAATCTGGGGTGGCTGAGGTGTGTGGATTAGCATGCTATAGATCAATGGAGAGGTCAGAACACTAGTGTACCAGAGTCTATTTTTGAGTGTGAATATTTGAATCGCAAATTGTTATTGCAAATATTGGCACTTACAGAATTTGTGAATATCTCATAAGCTATATCTACGTAAGCTCAAATAATCAAGATTCTGGGGAAAGTACCTCTATGAGTATTGTCTAGTGATGGCCAAACTGCAGCCAGGTCCGACGTCTGCCTGTTCATGGAAAGATTTAATTTTGTCGCCGGTTCTTGTGGAATTTTAATTGAAGAAAACGGAAGTGACTTCACTGACATCATTTCTGGTACCTGGATCCCACAGTTCCCGGTTTCGCTATCCGAACGTGACGTCACTGTGCACAGGCAATCTTTTTAAAGAAAACACATGTACTCAGTGATTAAAAGGTATGTTTACCAATACTCTTTTACATAAATTGTACTGTATTACTGAATTAGACATTTAATAACAGAGTGTTGTAGCATGTTAGCCATTGATAAGTATAGAGAGTTTGGAGCTCACCTGAACTCCAAACTCTAGACATTTAATAACAGAGACAGGTGTTTAAACTTAACATTTATGTATATGAATGTTGCCCTGGTTTGTTTGGATGTGCATATGGGAATTATTTTGAGATATCTACCCGTCATTCTGAATGAGTGTCGGCATAGGTAAAAACTTACAAATTCCTCAAAAGAGTGCAAAAAGATTTGGAGAAGAAAAAAAAAAGTAACACAAACGTCAATCACACATAAATGAAAATAAATCAGGACCAATGAGCCAGCTTCCATCAAATAATAGATTCCATGTTGATAGTATCTGGCACTGGTGGTGGTTTCTGTCCATGACTGTTAGATACTACTGCATGTTTCACAGGTGTAAAATATAACAAAAACACAGTGCCAATGAATTGATGTCATATGGTGTAGTTAAATTTACACTTGGAACATATACAGTGCTGCTTGAAAGTATGTGAACCCCTCAAGTGGTGTAGATGTTTCTGT
>CM070033.1:60369723-60385121 GCA_036250615.1 Ptychadena robeensis | reverse complement strand
GGAATACAGAGATATTTCCACACAAGTAAGGATTTTTTATATTTTATTATTTTATTTACATATTTCTCCAATAATGGGGGATTGACTAGCTAGGGACAAAAGTTTGTTTGGTGTGTTAAGGTGCGCTTTAAGTGACAATTTTTCGGTCACATGTCTGCAGTAACCAAGTATCTCCTGTACTATGTCTTCTTTAAATTTACTAGCTTCTGTGTGTTCACATCATCTAACCATCTCCCGGCTTCATTTATACAGCACATTCATACATTTATATTCATCATAAACCCATCCCATACATTCTATTATAAGCAAAATTTTACAAATGGATTTTAAATGCATAAACAGAGATTAAAAAAAAAGCAAAGAAGATGTCTTCTATGGGTTGGGAGTGGAAAAGAGGGTAAATCATGACATTGTATAAGGCATATAAGTTACTATAAAAATATGGAACCGAACTATTTCTTCTAAACACAAAGTCAACATGTTTAGAAGTTTAGAATGTGGTACCATTTTATATTTACTTTAAAGGTGAGAATGGTAAGACATTTACAGAGAGACTTTAAAAAGGATGTGAGTGTGTTGCTTTCAAATAAATATTGGAATAAGGCTAGACTAATAAAAGCATGAAAGCTTTGTCACAAACCCATATGAAAATGGTAAAAGGTTGAATGGCAGAAGAAAGAGATTGGAGGGAATAGAACTAATATTTTGAAGCACATTTCAGAACTTTTAGGATAAGACATAAATATTGTTTTGTGAAGCTGGGAAAAATGAGGATCAGTTACTATCTAGTAATAGATAACATGTTACAAATTTTCTGTCTCTTTATCAGATACTGTGTAATGTTCTGATGACCCAGTAGAAGAGTTAAATAAAAGCAGACAAAGAATAAAGAAGTGGAAAGCCTTTGCATAGAAGCATGAACATACTTAAGTAGTTTAAACGGTAACAGGGGGCAGGGCCCTATCCAGACAAGCTGTGTTAAATAGAAATTGTTGCAATCTTCTGAAATTCATTGTTCATTGACCAATCACCTGAGCAAGGTGGACAGGGCTGGGTGGGCTTAGCTCACCTTGGTATTTAAAATAAGTAAATTTGAGTAATACTTTACTGATTCAATGAAGATCTGCCATTTTTATGATCACCTTTTCCATAGTTCAGTATATTTTAATTCTTATGTGAATAATAATACTAGTGAATACAGTATTTAAAAAATCAGTATGGTCAATGAATTGCCAAATTTTAACATTAGCATGTTGTGTTGCAGCTCCTGTATTCAATTGGTTCAGTTCAGTGTGTACAATTTGTGTGTACAATTGGCATGCTAATTTTGAAATTTCAGCATCTCGTTGATCCCATACACGTTCCGATTTTTCATACGAATTTTGCCCGACCGACCGATCGGGTCAGGAGATTAATCGATCGGGAGATTAATCGGATTCGGAATTATGTACCCGACCGATCCCGATTTCTCAAAATCGGCCGAAAAATCGATCGGGACCGCTTCGGACCTGTCCGTAAATTTTTGGTTGATCTGCTGTTAATAAATAGGGTCGGGCTGATGGATCGGTGATAATTCGAATTCCGATCTTTCGTGCCAGCCGACCGACCGACCATAACATTTTAGGTGAAAATCGGGTGACATGATCGGACGAAAAATCGGTCGGGAGAATAATCGGAACGTGTATGGGGGGCTTAAGCTTTACGTTTGTAGCACAAACATCCACTATGAAAATCTTTCACAGTCATTTTAGTACAAACTGCTGGGCCATTACATTTCCCATGTAAAGAGATGATTACTGAGATGAACAAAATTAAGCTAATCAGACTCTACAGGTGCTGTGTGTGATTGCCCCAACTGCAGTTTGCATGCTAATGTCATCTCATTAGTAGACCAGATTGTAAGGTAAAGGCTTAATGCTGGGCACACACAGATTGATACGCATTTAATGGACCTGTGATTGACCGCAGTGCAGTGACATCATTGTGACGTCATTCGTCGATCGAATTGCGAATTGATGTGCACAGCATATTGCCTATGCTGCTCACCACTAGTAATGATCTAGCGGATCCAGTAGCTGAAACAGCAACACAGGGGCAGGCAGGATCAGTGCACAGCAGTTGGAGCCAAAATAGAGCAAGCAGAAGTGCAGTCAGGAACAAGCATAGGTCAGTTGCCAATGATGCAATCTCCATGATAATTAGGTAGAAGTGGAGCACAGAGGGCACGTGGAACATGGCCCAAATGAAATAATTGTCACCAGCAAAAAAAATGGTCACACACTCCAATATTTCATTGGACCGCGTTTAGCTTTGATTATGGCACTCATTCACTGTGGCATTGTTTCCATAAGCTTCTGCAATGTCAGATTTATTCAGATCCAGTGTTGCAACAATTTTTAACCAAGATCTTGCATTGATGATGGAAGAGTCTGACCGCTGCACAAAGCCTTCTCCAGCACATCCCAAATATTCTCTATTGATTTAAGGTCTGGACTCTGTAGTGGCCAATACATGTGTGAAAATTATGTCTCATGGTCCCTGAACCACTCTTTTACAATTTAAGCCAGATGAATCCTGGTATTGTCATCTTGGAATATGCCTGAGCCAGGAAAAAATCAGGGAAGAAAAATCCATTGATGGAGTAACCTTCAGTATAGTCAGGTAGTCAGCTCATTCTTGGAGCACATACTGTTGCTGAACGTAGACCTGTATGTACCTATGTGCGTAGTTTAATCCAGGTGGCGACTTTTTGTTTGGCCAGGCCGTGTATTTCTATAATAATCAGTAAATTTAGATTAAAAAAACTCTTTACATTTTAATCAGTAACATACTGAGTAGGTGTAAAGATGACCAGACATTACACAACTGCATGTGTGTGGGCACAGAACTGTCATAGTTAATAACTATGCCAGGAAAAGATACAATCATCTCAGTTAGGTGGTTAACAGGGCTAGGAGTCTCTTCACAGGTTATATAATTCAAAACTCATTAGATTTATAATGATATTTGGGCAGAAACTTAATTAAAATGTTATCGGAGAAAGCACTTTTTCAAATTGGTTACCAATTGTAGATGATCAATTAATAATGAAGTGCATATCTGTATGTATTATTTGTAGTGCATTGCAAATTTAACAGAACAGATCATAAGACTCAGAGCAACATGGTAATAAATCACTGAAAGCATGCTTTGTCTAAAAGTGTATATTGTACTGGAACTATTGGACAGACCAATGTAAACATTAGGGAGTACAAAAGCCTGTGAAAAGGGAAAGATAAAAGAGGAGGCGCCAGGGGGGTAGGGGGCAAGGGTGTTGGGGTTGGGAAAAAAGTAAACCTCCCTAATAGTGTCTAGCTTTTATATATATTGCAATTTCATACTGACTGCCCTGAGCAATCAAATGTAAGTACATTTACAGATTTATCACATTCTTTATTCAGATTGATAGCTTTTGTCTTGTGGCAAAGTATGTCTAAAGATAAGGTGAATGGATCTTCCTACCTAAAAGTGTCTAGCTTTGACAATGTTGCAATTCCATACTGACTGCCCTGAGCAATCAAATGTAAGTACATTTACAGATTTATCACATACTTTATTCAGATTGATAGCTTTGGTTTAGTGGCAAAGTATGTTTAAAGATAAGGTGAATGGATCTTTCTCCATTTACCTCCATATGACTTAGGGGTCCATTTATAAAGAAATAAATGTGTTTTTCACCAAATTTTCTTTGGTGGTGAATCAATAACTGTCATTTAAAACACATTCAACTGGAAATTCATCAGAAGAAAATGTTTGCTAAATGTCAAACTGCAATATAAGCGTGCCTTTGTGCAAAAACTGTAAAACTGAATTAACAGCATTACATTTAGTAGCTAACTGTTTTCATTATTATTACATTTTGTTCATAATTGTCTATAAAATGAAAGGTAAAACCTTACTAGATGCTGTCCAATGCCCACTTTTGTGAAATGTTGTAGAATAAAATGTTATCAAGTTTAATGCTCACACAAAAAATTGTAAAGGTACAACCTTTTTGTCTCTACTGAATTATTTTACACACCAGATCATGTTCCCTAAGAGCTAGTGATGGCCGAACTGTCCGCAAGGCGGACAGTTCGGCAGCGAACATGGATGTTCGCCCATCTTCTCGCCGGCGAGCAGTGCGGGTGTTCGACCCGCTCCGTTCACCAGTGAGAAGATGATCTCTATTCTTCCTCCGGCAGGATCACAACCTGTGTGATCGTGCCGGAGGAAGAATCTTTTCACTAGAAGACCGGGCATAAAGCCGGTCTCCTAGTGAAAAAACCGGGTCGGAGCAGGAAGTGACGTCAGTGACGTCACATCCGGCTCACGGAACCAGGAACTATGCGTTCCAGTATGCGTTCCAGGGACCGGATGTGACGTCACTGATGTCACATCCGGTTTTTCCAATTCAAATTCCCCGCCTAGAGGCAGGGAATTTGAATGTGTCCGCGAACAGACGGATGGCGGACGTCTTTAGAAGTCCGACCCGCCCGTTCGCGGACAGTCATCACTACTAAGAACACAGCATAATGGTTTAAACACAAAGCTATGAACTGTTAAAGCAATGAATAGCTATAAAATGTGTCACTAAGAGCTGAATACAATAATAAATGTGTAGAAAGTAAGACGGGTCTAGGCCAGGTTATCAAGTCCAACACAGATACACAATTATGAAAATATCTTTAAAAAATATGTGTTTCAAATACAAAACTGTGGAAAAATGTCTCCATTTATAGAAGAAGGAAACAAAAATGTGCATATAATTGTGGATAAAGAACAATATGGAAGATAAAATGTCAAGATGTTTAGATTTATAACACTTGTGATTGTCAGTAGATTACCCTCAGTATAACAGGATTTCATAAATATATTGAATTACATATATTAAACAGACATGAGTGAGTTGACAAGGATCTGTGGGCTTGCCAAAATATATACAGTTGCAAGAAAAAGTATGTGAACCCTTTGGGATTACGTGGAGTTTTGCATGAATTGGTCATAAAATGTGCTCTGATCTTCATCAACTCGCACCAATAGAAAAACAGCCTGCTTAAAATAATACTACACAAACATTATATGTTTTTTATTGAACATAACATGACAACATTCACAGTACAGGATGGAATAGTATGTGAACCTTTGGACTTAATAACTGGTTGACCCTTCTTTGGCAGCAATAACCTCAACCAAACGTTTCCTGTAGTTGCAGATCAGACCTTCACAAAGATCTGGAGGAATTTTGGACCACTCCTCTTCACAAAACTGTTTCAGTGTAGCAATATTCTTGGGTTGTCTGGTGTGAATCGCTCTCTTAAGGTCATACCACAACATTTCAATCAGGTTGAGGTCAGGACTCTGACTGGGTCACTCCAGTAGGCGTATTTTGTTTTGCTGAAACCATTCTTATGTTGAATGACCTCTTTGCTTTGGGTCATTGTCCTGTTGCATCACTCATCCTCTGTGGAGCTTCAGTTGGCAGACAGATGGTCTTATGTTTTCCTGCAAAATGTTTTGATTAACTCTAATATTCATTTTTCCATCAATGACAACAATCTGTCCAGGCCCTGATGTAGCAATGCTCCCTCTGCCATGTTTTACATTGGGGATGAGTTTTTGATGTTGGTGTGATGTGCCATTTTTCCTCCACACATAGTGTTGTGTGTTTTTTCCAAACAACTCAATTTTGGTTTCATCTGTCCACATATAATATTTTGTCAGTAGTTCTGTGGAACAACCCAGTTGCTCTTTTGTAAACTTCATGTACTTCAATAATTTTTTGGGACAGCAAGGGCTTCCGCCGTGGTGTCCTCCCACAAACTTTATTTTTTAAAATGTTTTCCTTATTGTAGATGTGTTAACAAAAATATGAGCATGTGCCAGAGATTTCTGTAGCTGACTCTAGGATTCTTCTTTACTTCATTAAGCATTCTGTGCTGTGCTCTTGCATTGATCCTTACAGGATGACCATGCCTAGGGAAAGTAACAACAGTGCTAAATTTTTTCCATTTGTAGACATTCTGTCTTACCTGGGAAACATGAACAGCAAGGCTTTTGGAGATACTTTTGTAACTCTTTCCAGCTTCATGCAAGTCAACAATTCTTGATGGTAGGTCTTCTGAGAGCTCTATTCTGCGAGGCATAATTCACATCAGACAGTGTTTTTTGGAACCAGTAAACCCAAACCTGGTGTGTGTTTGTAAAGGGCAGGACAGCTTTCAGCAACACATCCAATATCATCACACTGATTGTATTTAAGGTTGGCTCATTCCTGACTCCAATTAGCTCTTGGAGAAGTCATTAGGCTAGGGGTTCACATACTTTTTCACTGTGCTGCACTGCACTGTGAATGTTTACATGTTATGTTTAATAAAAACATACAATGTTTGTGTAGTATTCTTTGAAGCAGACTGTGTTTTTCTATTGGTTCAACTTGATGAAGATCAGAGCACATTCAATGACCAATTCATGCAAAACTTCACATGATCCCAAAGGGTTCACATATCTTTTTGCAACTGTACAATTGGTTCATTGTGTATCTAGTGGGTTCTAAATTCATTATGAAAGTTAATTCAGAAATGTGTTTAATTTTTGTTTAATTCATTTGTTTTATAAATGTTTATTCTAATTATGGTTTGCCATTTAAACACAGGTTATTTGCATTGGAATGGTTAATAAATGGGTTTCTGAATTGGCCAACCCATTCGATGTTAAAATGTAAAATAAAACCACAATGTATTTTAACTGACCAGAATTATTTTTTTTGATGGGAGTAACATCATTTTGTTTGTGTAAATTCTGCAGGCCCTGTTTTAAACTCATTCTCATATGTTTTTGAATTACCTATTGACCTTTGTAATATCTTTATTGCAGAATGTTACAACTCATTTAACAATAATTTTTTTTTCCAATACACTTTTTTATTAACCTCCCTGGCGGTTCACTGAGGTCTAGATTTCTGTACCAAAAGTGATACAGTGTTTTGCCTTTCCGCCCCCATCGGCGTCACCGATGATGCCGATGGGGGCGGAAAGGGTCTGTGTGCCTGCAGCTCTGTAGAAATGCTGCAGGCACACAGAGAGCCAGCGGTTGCGCCTGATTCCGGCAGGTGCGCAGTTTGATTCACGATCAGACAGCGCCAGTACTTGCTTCGGGCGTAACGCTAGGGAGGTTAAACCGGCTATAGACGCTATGCTTGGCAGGCGTTTATAGACAATCGACCGCAGCATGATGACATCATCATGCCATGGTCAATCGTCTGAAATACACCATTTGTGCTTTGACAACCAATACTTTGGATGGGGACCCTTGTCCCCATTCAAATTACTGGCAATCGACCAGAGAAAAACGTTTGTCCTCTGGCTGATCAAAGTTTTGTGCGACTACGAATGGTTTTCCAGGTGCCTCAGTGGGAGCATTTTTGCTAGCTGGATCCACTTTTGAACTGGATTAGAGAAAGACATTTCTCTGATCCAGTCCAAAAAAATTATTTTTTTTAAAAAGAAAAACATTTTATTTTTCTTTAAGACCCGGGATAAGCCGGCGAGGACGTTGATGGAGGCGGCAGCCGGACCAGGTAAGCTCCCACGCTGTGCCCGAGAGAGAGAAACAAAAACATCGTTGTTCATCAGATAACATATAAAGAATGTATAGTGTAACTAAATCACATAACATGAACCATTAACTCAAGGGGGGGGATGAAGGGGTACAGGGAAAAAAAAGGAACAACATATGGGAGGGCCATGGATTGCAAACTAAGCATTAGAAAAAGAGCATCAGAATATGCAAACAAATTATTTTATACGGAAGACACATTAAACATTAACCTGTATTTTTCATGCCAATATAAGACTATTGAACTCAACGGAAGTTTCTAAAAGAAGATGCCATCTCAACCACATCTTATTGAAAGCCTTCAGTTGGTCTCTTTTATTGTACAGTAACTGCTCCATTTCATGCACAAACTTAGTTGACTGATCCATTCTTTAATAGAGGGAGTCCCGGAGGTGGCCCATTTGTGGGGAATTAACGTTCTGGCGGCATTATTCATTCAAGGACTTAAATGATTTTTTTGTTACCTGAGGTTTGAAGTGGAGAAGGAAATACGCGGGAGTGAATTTGAGGTCTCTACCTAGAATATGTGACATCAACTTATGAACCTCACGCCAGAAGTTTTTTATGTGGGGGCATGACCAAAAGATGTGTAAGAGGGTTCCAGACAAGTGATCGCATCTCCAACAGAGTGGGGGAAGCTGTGGGGTAGAATTTATGCAGGAGAGCAGGAGTACGATACCAAAAGGTAAGTATCTTGTAATTTGTCTCCTGTTGACGTGCACTGAACGTACTTTTATGTGCTGTGAGCCAAACTAAGTCCCACTGCCTAGACTGGAGGTCAATCTCAAGTGTACGGGTCCAATGAGCTTTATTGGCCTCTACCCTAAGATGGAAAGCTGGTTTCAGCATTTTGTAAAACAAAGAAATAAGGTGACGGGATTATATATTAATCACCTTGCTTAAAGACTAACTCTTACCCTCATTAAAATGAACAAATCAAATACAAATTTGATTCTCATGATTCTTATAAGGTCAATGTTTTTAATTAAATGTTTTAAAATTAAAATGAAAATGTTATGTGAGTTCTAAAAATAATTCCAACATAAATACCTAAATACCTGTAAATATACAACACCACACTTCTACATTGGAAGAAAAACTCTTATGAAAATTGTATGATTTCTGCCAAAAACTAGGCTGGGCTTCATTCTCCTGACTCCTTTAGGAGTACAACTTCACTAGTTGAATAAATTGTGATAGGGATCGGTCAACAATCCATGATTGTAGGTCTTCTGAGACTTTTCTGCAAGGCATGGTTCACATCAGACAGTGCTTCTTGGAACCCAAAACTGTCCCTTAGTGTTGTTTCATGTAGTAAATATTTTTGGTAAAATATTACCAAGTTTGGAACAAAAAATATTACCAATGGTTTTTATCAGTAGGTCTCAAATTGTGAGTGACTCTTGCCTTAATTAATCTTTGGTACACTGATAACTCCCATTGAATGAAAAATCTTCTACTGTTCAATTATTTTTTTAGGGATTTTATAGGTGCCACCAATACACCCCCATGTTCTCCAGACTAAGACTTCCCAGCAATACTGATTTTGATTCTCATCTTTTTTATTTTACCAAAAAATAAATGTGTATTTGCGCATGTTTAATTTTTTTACTAGAAATATTGATTTTATAAAGATAAAATTACATAAATATTGTAAAATTTTGAGAATATACCATTTTAATTCTGCAGGATACAGAAATATATATAATACTTTTGGATTCAAATAATCTTCAAAGAAAAACATTTGCAGTTTAGCATGTGTGTGAAAAATTAGGAAGAAAATTGGCCTGGAGGTGAAAGCATTAAAAGCTACACTGAATAATTAGACACATGCCAAATATTTTTACGCTTTCTTTATAAAAATACATGCTTCTTGGTGACAGATTTTAAACCTTAAAAGAACAAACCATACAAGGCTCTTTAATTTGCTAAACTTCCCCTGTTGCATTTTAATAATGTTGTTGGCACATTAGATTTTCTTAATATGCAGTAGTTTATCTGTGCCAAATTAAATCTATTTTCACAAGCCATTTATGTTTAAAACACTTCAGAACAGTTTGTTTTTGTGTGTTGTTTTTTTCAGTATAACAACTTAAAACCTGCTATTCAGAAGCAAAATATAAATCCAATGACGTGTATCAAATTAAAAGTGTCAGAAACATAAACACACATGACAAATATGATGACAGTATAAATACCCACAAAATATTGTTATTGTCATAATCGTTATCAGCATTTTGCTGTGAAAGATAAAAAGCAAACATTTTACATTGTCTGTTGTAATCCATGTAAACGGCAATACATTTTATTACTGGATCACTGCAAATGTGCTGTATGCATAGAGTACAGGCAAGTATGCATATTGCCTTGAAGAAGCACAATGCCTTGGGCTGATTCAGGTTTAACAATCAGTCATTTTTATATTAAATAAATTAATAAAAGTTACAACACAAAATATTGCAACCATACCTAAAATATATAGCCTACAGATCACCATATAAGACAAGGATATGACCAACACCCTCTCATCGCTCTTTCTCCCAACTTTCGTCTCTTTGCCCTCGCTTCAGGGTGTTGTCTTTTTCTTGTCTTTCCTTTTGTTTATTTTATTAATGTTTACCTTCTTCAATCCGGTCAATCCGGTAATCATCATTATTTTGGTACATTGTTTTATTTCATAACAGGTCCATTAGCAATAATTTCTTCTTTGCCTATTGTAACAAATTTGCCTATGAATATACTTGACCTATGCTTTAACTAAACTAAACTGAAAGATTGTCTTGCTGCAAAATTTTATTGCTTTATATTTGTTTATTCTGGATTGAATTCCCAGTTTTTTACCCTTGTATTGTCAATTAAAATTATGATAAAAAATATTGAAACAGAATAATGACAGATGTGCACTGTTATAGAAATGACGATGTGGATAGAAATGACATAGGGAAACACATTTTAAATATATATAAAATAAGGTTACAAAACATCCTCAACAGCTTAAAAAATTAAAGACTAGTTCCCTCAAGACCAACACGGATATGGGAAATAATATTCCAAAATGGGATCGTTATTAAGAACACCAAGTAATGTCATAGTTAAGATGTGTTCTAATTGCAAAGATTGGCATTCTTTCACATCCTCAAGAGCATACTTCACCATATCTAAAAGCAAGCAATATTGTAGTTAAATTTAATTTACTGGATAAATTAAGGCTTTGCTAATTAAAAACAAAGGTGTCAAATTATTGTTCAATACAGGGAGGAGGATCTTGTCCTGCTATATGCAGTTGTAGTAATTTTCATAGGTAGACAGTATCTATAATTGAGCCCAGGATGTGTAAACCACACAAAATGTATGGCATATGGTGGATATATACATTGTAGTAGATTTATGTTTGAGAGTGACACCTTTTATATGTGCCCACAAATGAATGAATAAGATGAATAATAAGTGTACCTTAAGCAATGATATTTTGATTATTTAGGAAGTAATTCACTTACATATAGATAATCAGGATAGGTAGCCTATGTTTAATATTATATATAGTCAATATTTCTTTAGTATATTCTTTATCTTAAGTTTTCCCATATATAAATTGCATTAATATGAAATTCTGACTTCTGGTTCCGGCGCCGTATGAGGAGGTAGCAGGCAGAGGAGCTCCCGCTCCTCCAGTGAAAAAAACGGCCTCTCAAGCAGCCATCTGCCACTCAGCTGCACCCGGAGGGTGAGTGTTGTCTCCCCCGCACCTCTGCATAGACAGATTTTTGTCCACCGGCTCCAAGCAGCATGAAAATACCGCCGGCACCGGAGCTCTGCATGGGCGCTGCAACTTCACGCAACAGGAGGCACGTGGAAAACCATGCGAAAAATCAGACCAAGATGGCCACTACAACTCCCAGCAGGTCACTACAAGCACCAAAACTGCTTGTAGGCTGCACCCATATAGCAGCTGCATTGGCAGAAATTCTTACACCAACTATCCAGACGTCTATCGATCAAGTTCTGGCCAAAGCACTCCAATCCCTCTGCCAGGACCTGGATGATCATAGCCATAGGGTTACTGAACTTTAACAACATGTATTGACCTCTGAAGATAATGCTAATGCATACACCGAAAAATCTCTGGTCTCGAGTGCATCTTCAACTATGCGGAAGACAAACGTGATGATCTTGAAAATAGGTCCAGAAGGAACAAACTGCGAATTGTGGGGGTCCCAGAGAGTGAATCACCATAAGTCTTGGCTCCTCTATGTGCCAAAATCATACCTAACCTTTGGAGTTTCTCCAAACTAATGGAAGTTGAACGCGCACCCCGCTTGGGACCTCCTACCTAAGACCGCACGACTCCTCGACTGGTCATTGTCCGCTATCATGATTATGCTGAGAAGGCCTAGCTCCTCCAGGCCTACAGATTCCAAAAATCTCTACAATATGACGGCCAGCTCTTTGTAGACTATTCAGCGGAAGTCTCTAGAAAGCGAAAGTTGTTCAGCAAAGTTAGCTCCACTTTATACCACCGGGCCATATGTTTTACACTTGCCTTTCTGGCCGTACTTCATATCTGAAATGTTTTAGGCTGCAACTATTCCTTCACTGACCCTATCGATGTGGAAACCTTCACTCGCCATCTGTCAGCTCCAGATGAACCACGGATGGCCTCCCCATTGGATACCCAGACACAACCCTACAAGATCAGGATCCTGCCAGCGTCCATGCTAACACCACTCACTCAACATCAGCGACCACTGTCAAAATACCGCTGGTTTCGTCTTTCCACCCTCAACGGTCATACTTTGGAACATTATGGACCATGATCTGATGACCTGCAACTGAACACTTAAGTATCCGTTCATTATTCTTTATACCTTACTCCTTATGGTTCTTTTTTGCTGATGTCCTTTTATGCTTCACATCTGAATATTTGCTGGGGGTATGGGAACATTCATCACCACCTTGCACGCAGAAAAAAAGTTGCATTGAGTGTTAACTATATTTTTCTTCTGTTTCTTTCTCCATATCGCTCTCTAACATGTTTGCCCTAAAACAAAATGTGTTATCTCCCCAGTTATGGTTATATCGTTTTTTGAATTATTCTCCACATACAGTTCAGACACCTATGGTGTCACGCAGTTTAACTCCTCTGTAATGAAATACGTTCCACATAGTTTCCCGGTATTTACAAAGATGTGTCTCCTGCAGGCACATCCTGTCATGTGTCTCTTGTAGCTCTGTCCCACCGCTTACCATTTCCTCCATATTCTACATGTGTAACTAAAGATTATATCTGGGAATGTAAAGGGGCTTCTCTGGCCATATACTACTTCTCCTACGGGTGATGTATCAATCACCATCAGCAAGAATCTACACTCAAGATTTTCAAACCTTTTTACCTAGAAACAAGGCTGCCCCTTATCCCCCTTCCTATTCAATTTAGCTAAAGACCCTTTGGTGCGATGAACCGAGACACACCCAAATGTGAGGGGCATACCATATCAAGATCATTCTCTGCGATCTGCCTTTTTCACATACTGTTGCAACCCTCTGACCCTTCAAAAGATATCCCCTTATATACGCAACTCATATGGACTTTGGCCTGCAAGTTGGCTTCAAAATCGATGCCAACATGAGCAAGCTGCTTCTGTTGACCACTCTGCTCTTGTTCAGCTACATGTCTCCTGACCATGGAAGAATTATACTTTCCCATCATGCCTGCCTACACATCTCTCTCCTAGCACCGAGAAGGGCCATTCTGGAAGTGGTGACTCAAATCACCAAAGCTCTATAAAGGGAACTGCACACTTTGGATCGAGACTCTCCACGGAGCTCAACTCCATACTACAAGCTCTTGAAAGTCCTATCTCAAAAACAAAGCAAATATATATCTTCCTTCGCATCACAGTTCTTTTTCTGTACTTTATAATCACTACTGTTTTTGCAGTTGATTTGTTTATTTTGCTTGCTTGGTTTTATATGCCAACATTTTATAAAATATATTATAAAATGAAATTCTTCTTGGTGGTCTTGCCCCCTGATAAGCACAATACTGGATCATGCTCACTCATCACATCACATCATTCCATACATCTTTAACCTACCCTCTTTCTGCTACATAATATAGACTAAACAAACATTCCTTACTTCCCTATTCTTCCAATTTTTAAACGCTGCCAAGCTCCTAATGCCTATATCTTGGAAATCCCAGACAGTCCCCTCCCTAAAAGTTTGGTCATGGAAGAATTGATTCACTTAACCCAGGATACCATACATGCATACTACTATACCTGGGAATCATGGCTTTCCTTTAAAATATCCCCAGTTTTTAACATTCTTACCTTAGGTTGAATAGTTCAGCACTTTGGACTTACAACAGCATTGTCTATTCGCATTGTTACATATTTAATAAAACCTGCATACAGTTCATATGTTCTGGTAAGTATTGCGCCACGATACGACCACCGTAATCACATGTTTTCTTTGTTCGACATGTATCACCTTCTACTAATGAAGCTTGACCCTATTGATATCCTACCACTTTGTGGTGCAGTGCAGCCTAATGTACATGTGTCACTATAACATACAGTTGTGTTCAAAATTATTCAACCCCCACTGAAATTGAATGTTTTGGCCATTTTGACATTGATTTTGATAATTTCAGTCATCTTGTTTACAATTAAATCAAAGAGGCACTTGTAAGTCAGACAAATATAACATACCATTAATTATGAAATAACCACAATTGTCTTTTCTGTGCTCACATCATTATCAGTTTTATTTAACCCCCAAGTGACATTCAGTGAAGCATAGCTTGACACAAGTGTCTTGCAGCGATCTACAGGTATCTTAGCCCACTCTTCATGGGCAAAAGCCTCCAGTTCAGTCACATTCTTAGGCTTGCGTGCTGCAACTGCTTTCTTCAAGTCCCACCAGAGGTTCTCAATCGGATTTAAGTCTGGTGACTGTGATGGCCACTCCAAAATGTTCCAGCCTTTTATCTGCAACCATGCTCTAGTGGACTTGGAGGTATGCTTGGGATCATTGTCCTGTTGAAAGGTCCAACGTCTCCCAAGCCTCAGATTTGTGACAGACTGCATCACATTTCCTTCCAATATCTCCTGGTACTGAAGAGAATTCATTGGACCTTGCACACGCTGAAGCTTGTCTGTACCTACAGAAGCAAAACAGCCCCAAAGCATGATTGACACCCTACCATGCTTCACAGTAGGCAAGGTGTTCTTTTCTTCCTCCTCAAAACATAGCTGTCTCCAAAGAATAAGAAGAGTCGACTGCAGTATGCCAAAAGTCATGTGGACAAACCACAAAAGTTTTTGATAGTGTTCTGTGGACTTATGAAACAAAATTAGAACTGTTTGGGCCCATGGATCAACGCTGAAATGATCAAAATCAGTCAAAATGGCCAAAACACTCAATTTCAGTGGGGGTTGAGTAATTTTGAACACAACTGCATCACAGGCATTTGGTCCAAAGTATCCTTGTTTGAAACTGCAGTTTGGGTACTGTTGCTGAGTTTGCATGCACCAATCTAAATGCAAAAAATATCATCAGCCTAATAGATAGTATTCAGCCAGTATACACTGTCACATCGCAATGTTCAGTAACATTGAAAAAAGCTTTTAAGAGTAAACAACATGTGTACAGGTTATCCAATCTAAAAGGCATTTCAGAGAAAAGAATGAGCAATATTATCAACTACAGGGAGTGCAGAATTATTAGGCAAATTAGTATTTTGACCACATCATCCTCTT
>CM070033.1:60330654-60348366 GCA_036250615.1 Ptychadena robeensis | reverse complement strand
ATAGCCCCCTATAAAATATTGCTTCCCTATTAGCATAAAGTACTACTCTGCTGCATACATCCTTTGACTTATCCTATCCTTACTAATACAAAAAAAGATCGGACTTCTAAGGGTGTTGACGATCTGTAGGTTGAAAGAGTAGACACACATTTTTTTATTTGGCGTGCGTTGGAAGAGGGGGTAGTCTTATACGGCGAGTATATAACAAACTCTATATTTTTACTGGAAAAGTTGGGGGGTCGTCTTATACGCCCAGTCGTCTTATAAGCCGGCATATACGGTACTTTTTTTTATAATAATTGTGTGTTTCAAACATTATTATATTCAGTATGTCTACTAGACCCTTGTACAGACAGATTTTGGGAAGTTACTGGCCTACAACATAACAAAAATCCATCTATGGTGCGCTCTTGGTACAGAAATCTGGACCTCAGCAGTGCGCTGGGGAGGTTAAACATTCAACAGTTTTTCCATATATTTCAGGGGCCATTTAACTGCTAGGTAAGGAAACCTTATTGATCGGGTAAATAAATTGTTCTGTGTCTTTTGTCTACCTTCATAACATTAGTGACTTGACTACTAGTATGAAATCTTAAACATGTCAGTACTTCAAAGAATCCAAGGAAAATGGCTTTTATGTCTGCACTTTTATATTTGTATAATTAAAAATTTGCTGGGTGACAGTTTGTACTAAAGCATCTCTAGGTCCTCCTCGGTAGTGATGAGCGGCATAGGCAACATTCGTATTCGCGTCATGCCGCAAATTTTTGGGAAAACATTCGGAAAATATTCGCATTCGGCAATATTCTTCTTATTGCGAATATCGGCAGTTTTATGCGAATTTCGCGAATTTTATATATTCGCGAATATATGTTTAACTTGCATTGAGGGGCGTGTTGAAAAAAATTGCGAATTTTGGACGCCATCTAAGTGATTTTCGCGAATTTTCAAAAGTGCAGGTTTTCGCAATATTCCGAATATTCGCATCACCCCAATATTGGATTTAAAAACTGTTGATGGTCGCAGGGAGTGTTGCTAAGCTCTTGTTGCAGCCTTCCCATTTGTCCACTTGCATTGAGAGGCGTGTGTAATGGAAAAAAAATACAGAATATCCGGAATTGCGAATATTCGGCAATATATTCACCATCTTCGCGAATTTCCGAATTGCCGATATTCGCGATTAATATTCGGAATCCGAATATTCGTGATCATCATTACTCCTCGGCAGCTCCTTGGTTGACCATGTATAGGTCACTGGAAAATTACATTTTGGTATACTAACTAATACTAACTAATTTCGTTTGAGTTGATTTAACTAATGTTTGAGTTTAATTTGAAAAGCAAAATTATGGTTAAATGAATACCAAAATATAAAAAAAAAAACAAAACAAAAAAAAACCATACATTAATTAAATGGGATTTCTCATAAATTTTTTAATTTACCACCATGTCATAATAACATTATGAAAAAACAGTAATAGGGTATTTTAAATTGTTAAATAATATGTGATTTATTCAAGATATATTTTTTGCTTATTGCAAAGAGAAATAGAAAAAAATATATAATATGCTTAATATAACTTAAGATTAACAGTACTTACTACCTCTTAAGATTACATCTCCCCGGGTTAATCAAGCAATTAGCTTGCAAAGGAATAATATTCACAATGATCCATATTCCTCTACTGCAGCAAGAAAGATATCTTACTTTGCCTGCAGTAGAAATGAGGCCCACATGAATTATTTAATTAGAAAAAACCATCTGGAATATATAAGAGGTAAAGAGTTTTTTTATTTCTGGTAGAATAAAGTGTGAAATCTACAGTGGTTGCTTTACTTTGAATACTTCTCTTGACACCAAGTTCACAAGGATTATATGTACTAATAAAGCTTCAAATATTTGCGCTATATATATTTCATTAAAGCTTAACTGGAATTAGGAATTAGGTTCAATAACTCATTATGGGTGTTTTGGAGACCAAGAATGGTATGGAAGCATGTAGCTTCATCACTATGCTAGTTCCAAACCTCTTTAGCTGATGATTGACAGCTGCCCCCCAGCACATTATTTGCAACTGCTGTACACAGAAGCAAGGTTGCCATTACAGGAGGACTTCTGACAATCTGAATTAAGTCTTAGAAAGCTTGTTCTGGTAAAGGATGCTGATCGGAGAACTACCTGGAGAGTCTCAGAAAACAAAAATCACAGAGTTAAAATTTGAACATTGTTTAAACTGCGTCCTCAAACCAATGCCTCTAAAACATAAATTTCTTAACATCCCTTTGCATTATGGCCATTTTGCGTCAGATGAAAGATCGCGGCAGAGTACACAGTGCCGAGATTTGCCACTGCTCTCCTTCCCCCTGCTCTCTACACTTCGCTGCCCCCCCCCACCTATACGGCATCAACGATGACGCAGAAGAGATCTGTAAGACTGCAATGGTACAGAATCGTTGCAGGCTCACAGAGCATGATCTAAGGACAAACTGTGACTGTACTGGGTTCGAGCATAATGCCCAGGAAGTTAATATCACATACTAAAATAGAAACAACTTAATGAACCAGGTTACTCTTCCACATGCGCCTAATTGGCAAAGTGTTCAGAGCAAAGGGGATTTTAAGGCAAACGTTTGATGTATATATCATCATCAATAATAGTAATAACACATTTATTCAGTGTCAATCATGGTAATAACACATTTATTCACTGTGAAGTTTTCGGTTTATCAGGAACAATTGATCAAGCATTAAATATGCAGAAGTCAGGACACTTTTCATGACATCTGTGGATTGTCACTGCAAGGAAAGAGATGTCAGTAAATATGGGGGGCATTGTTTTAGACCGGTGAGTAGGACTAACTGGTCCTATATGGTGTCGGGTGAGCAGCCCTTAAGAAACAAGGTACCCCTTTACCTGGATCCTGGATGGTGTGGGTCACCTGTTTCAGCACTAGAGATGGTCAAATTTTTTAACTTGCTAACTTTGTGAGCTGATTGCAAAACCTCTGAAAATAGTATCATCACAAACAAAATTGCTAGAGATGTAGAGAAGGGTTGTGGGAACATTTGAAAAAAAAAGTTTGGCTCCAGCATATGTCGTTTTTGCATAAATTTAGTTCAAAGTTAAAGTTGAAATTCCGTTTTTCGAAATTTTTACTTGATTTTGAACTTAATTTGTGCAAAAACTATTTGTGTTAGAGACAAGCTTTTTTGTTTGTAGTATACCCCCTTTCTCTATATCTCCCAGCAAATTTGGTGATGATACCATGTTCAGGGGCTTTGCAATTAACTCGAAATCGTCAAAATTTTTGAAAAAAAATTCGACCATCTCTATTCAGCACCCAGGGGCCAGGTGGTGCCGGTTGGCGCGGGAACGGGGAGTCCTTATGGGCTGGATCTAGGCGCAGATTGGTATCATGATAAGTATGGTTACTGTATTGTCTGAACTCGTTCATCCAAATTATAAGTTAGTGAGTAGTTTACTGTTGTCTGACTAATCTATCTGGGTACGGGTTTGTATGCCCTGTATAGACCACCCTCGTAAGCTAAAATGCTAAGTTGAGGTAAACGTGAGGGTGAATGGGGATAAGATACCAAGTGCACAGAATGGTGCAACAGCTCCATGTGATGTTAGGTGAGCCCATGGGGTTGTGTTCCCTAATGTGAAAACTTTACCTAATGACATACAGAAGTGAAAACATATCCCTAGTGAGGATGTTAAGTGAGCCCATGGGAGTGTGTTCCATAGTGTGAAAAGTCTACGAGATATAATGCATGAATGAAACCCTATCTATAGTGAGGATGTTAAGTGAGCTCATGGGGGGGGGGGGGTGTACTAATGTGAAGAATCAACTGGATGAAATATATGAGTGAAGACCTATCCCTGGTAAGGGTACCTATTGTTGGTGTTAGCTGACCCTCATCTATCAAGTGGCATAGTGCTTGTATGTTACACTAGTGCTATGTGTGTGCAATTCTTATATCTGTGACCACCACCGTAATCCCCAAATAAAAAACCCAAATCAAACCAATTCATCCTTGCAGTGCTGGTGTACTAGTGTCCCCAAATATCTATGGAAGTGCCCCTTAATGAGTGCTAAAACCTAAAGGTGTTTGTCCCCATTAGTGAAGCATGTGTTGACAGTTAAAATGTGGAGTGTGACAGCGAACTTACTCCGCCAATAAGGATGGTCTACAAACATAGGTGTCACTTCTTGTATTCATTGGGTATGCTTTACAGCCTTACACAGCAGTAAGGTATGCTTTACAGCCTAAAACATTAATTAATAAGTGAAAAATGGTCAAAAACTAATTGTCAAAATATCAAGTAAGTGATGATGGCCATAGACAGACTGTCAGCATAATACCTGTTTATGAGCTTACTGTTGATATCCAGACTGGTCTAAAGTTCATCAGGGTGTCCCTGTTCATGAGAGTGACATCACTCCCAAGCATCCGGCATCCATTTGCCTCCCTCCCTTTTAACTCCTCGCTTGGGTGCGCGGAGTTACGCACCCCCACCACATTGGTGCAGGCAGCACGCGTCCACGCACCTGTCCTAATGCCGGACACCACCGCTCACATCAAACATAGATGTGCTTAATAATGTTTCTACAATTGCCTGTGTTGGGGTATAACCCCGGATAACTCACTGACAGCTCAAGACATCCTACACTGAAGACCGACTACTTCCCTTCCCCATGGGACGGTATATGACAGTGAATGTCTTGAGCTGTCAGTGAGTAGTCAAAGGTTATGTTTTTGCTTTGGAATTTCATTATTTCAACTGGATGGTTTGTAAGTTTATTGCGAAGATGGGTTGTGGGAACATTGTAAAGAAAAAAGTATTGCTCCATCTTTTCAGTTTGCCTATATAAAGTTCACAGATACTTCAAATTCTCAAATAATTTTGGCCTTGTCATTGAACCTAATTTATGCAGAAATGTGCTAAAGAGCATTTTGTTTTTCTTTTGTTTTTATGTTCCTACAACCCTTCTCTACATTTACAGCAAAATTAAGGATGATGCCATGTTTAGCCCTTAGACCCAATAGACCAGTAAACTCTAGTGATGAGCGGCATAGGCAATATTTGAATTCACGATATTTCGCGAATAATTCTACTAATATTTGACTCTATATTCGGAAATTTGAATATTCGCGGTATGACCATGTATTGCGAAAATCATAGTCGCATTAAGAAAATAATATTCGCATCGCGAAAAGCTTCAAAATGAATGGTCATATGCTATGTTTATTTTCGCGATGCGAATATTATTTTCGCAAAACATGGCCATATTGCGAATATTCGGAATTGCGAATATCCGCCGACATATTCGAGATATTGGCCAAATTTCCTTTTTGTTAACATAGTTTTGCTGCTGAAGAATTTGACTTATATTCAAGTATATACAGTAAGCAAATATCCTTTGTATGAATTCAGAATTTTACCTCAGTTCTTTTGTTAGGTGGCAGTTAGATAGTGGGATGGGCAATAGAAAATGGATAAAGGTGGCCATTGACGTTTAGATGTGCGGCCGATTGCACCGCAGATTGACCACCGTGCATCGCAGTGATCGATCAGCCACAAAATGAGCCACAAATCTAACACATTCACCAGAAATCGGCCAAGAAATCGTTCTAACAAATTACAGACATGTCCGTTATTTTTAGAATAAACGCAGACACACAAAGGGTGCACGGCAGATCCTCTGCATGACCGGCCGTGCATGATGACGTTATCACGCGCCCGCATCAAGACATCTATGGCGGCTTAAGTTATAGTTATTAGAGTTGATGCTGCGGTAATAAATACTAAAATATGTATATAAGGTTTACTAGTCCATATGTTTTTTCCCTACACTTTGTAAATATTCCTTGTTGACGTGTGTACATCTTGTACATACTATAGCAGAAGTAATGTAATGGTTAATTTAAGATATTTAAGCTGGTGATTTAGGAAATTGGGACATCAAACATTTACCTTAATAATACAAAAATATTTAATTGCTTAGGCTTGATCATGTGAATGAAAACCTACAGTGGTTATGTAGTTTTATATATAAGTTATGTTTGCTAACTAGATGGAAAGTAATCTAAACTGGTTGCCAATAAAATCACTGTTACATTTTACAGCATTTTGTATGATTTGTGTTTTCTGAGCCTTGTGAATTGTGAAATGAATTGCTAATATGATACAATTATGCTATTTAAAATACTTAGCATCAGTGTGGCCATAAATAATTCAGTAAAACCCAGTATGCAGTTACAGATGATCATTGCATGTTGATGTTCCAAAACCAGAGTTGCTTATTGTGCATTGAGGCACATTATGTTACGCAGCCTATTTATTTTAAATGGGTTTTAAATGCACTTCAAGCACAAATGTCGACTTTTATTTTAATAAAGTGCCCTAAAACACTTATTTTTTGTCCAGCATAGGTGTGATACAGCACTACATATGTATTAAAAATTAAAAAATGTCCATGTGCAATACTTTAACATGTGTTGGGTTACACCATATAATTAAAAAGTGATGCAATTTTTTAGTTTCCAAAAAAGTGATGCAATTTTTTACTTGAATGTTACATGCTAGGAAATATATACAATGGCTTCTGGCCTTCTTCTTCTGTAAAATGTATGGTCAAAGTTGTATCATAACAGCCAATCATCAAGAAATGTATCTATATCTAATGTTTACAAATTTCACATAAAATATGAAACAACCTTTAGCATTTAAGGTTAAAACTCTCTTTGGAACAGTGTTTGTTCTAATTTGATTCTCTAATTCAGTGGTTCTCAAACTTTTTAGATCCCCAACCCCAGAAGTGACATCGCAAAGTTTCATCACTTCCTGTACATGAAATGAGGAAGTCCTGGTGCCCAGTGTCACTTCTGCATTAGAAATACAGAAAGTGACACTCCGCGACGTCACTTCCAGCACAATAAGAAAAGTGTAATGTCCCCTCCCTTATATTTTTCCACCGTGCTTGTGAAAATAATATGTGGGGTAGGAAGTGAGGAGTAATAACCCCTAACTACCCCCCGCCTGTGCGCATCATTGCTGCAGCAGCAGCTCTGATGCTTTCAGTGAACTCGGCGACCCCTGTGAAATGGTTGTTTGATTCCCAATGGGTTCCTAATAAAATAGTTAAAGTAAAAACATAACCTAGTATGCAGCTGCTGAAAATTTAATAGTAACACAATAGTACATTATGGAGCTGGGCAGGTAATTTAAAAGTAAGAAAACATTTTATAACTACAAATGTGTTGGTCTTGGTTCAGGTGGACAGAAAATATATTTTAAACCAAAGTTGTAGGAATCATATTGTGAAAGTAGAATTGCAGTCAGGTGGAAATGCAATACCCCTGTTTAATGTATTGGTACTGCCCATTCAGAAGGTATACCCATACTTCAGCAGGTAACACGGTAACATTGCAGATTCCCTACCTGGGCATAAGGTAGGGTGAGGGAGAGCACCATAGAAAGATAGCCCCATGGTCTGGTATTTTAATAAAACCCTAAATATGCACCCTGTTGACTGGGACAGCAGCAGTGACTTAATGGTATTTAAAAACTGAAATATCAAATGGTCCTAAATAATCAGACCCATTGCTCAGTATTTAGTAGAAGCATCCTTTTGATTTAATGCAGGAATTTTTCACAAATGGATTTGGGGATCCTCTGCCATTTCTCCTTGCAGATCCTCTCCAGTTCTGTCAGGATGGATGGCAAACGTTGGTGGATAGCCATTTTATGGTCTCTCCAGAGATGTTCAATTGGGTTTTAGTCAGGGCTCTGGCTGAGCCATTCAAGAACAGTCACCGAGTTGTTGTGTAGCCACTCCTTCATTATTTTAGATGTGTGCTTAGGGTCATTGTCTTGTTGAAAGGTAAAGCTTCGGCCCAGTCTGAGGTCTTGAGCACTCTTGAGAAAGTTTTCATCCAGGATATCCCTGTACTTGACTGCATTAATCTTTTCCTCGATTGTAACCAGTCGTCCTTTCCCTGCAGATGCAAAAAAAAAACACTACATGATGCTGCCACCACCGTTCTTCACGGTTGGGACTATATTGGACAGGTGATGAGCAGTGCCTGTTTTTTTCTACACATACCACTTAGAATTAAGGCCAAAAAGTTCTATCTTGGTCTCATTAGACCAGAGAATCTTAATTCTCACCATCTTGGAGTCCTTCAGGTGTTTGTTGGCTCCAAACTCCATGCAGGCTTGTGTCTGGAACTGAGGAGAGACTTCCTTCGAGCCACTCTGACATAAAGCACCGTCTGGTGAAGGGCTGCAGTGATGTTTGACTTTCTACATCTTTCTCCCATCTTCCGACTGCATCTCTGGAGCTCAGCCACAGTGATCTTTGGGTTCTTCTTTACCTCTCTCACCAAGGCTCTTCTCTAGCTAAGTTTGGCCAGGCAGCCAGCTCTAGGAAGGGTTTTGGTCATCCCAAACATCTTCTTTTTAAGGATTATGGAGGCCACTGTGCTTTTAGGAACCTTATGTGCCGCAGAAAGTTTTTTTGTAACCATGGCCAGATCTGTGCCTTGCCACAATTCTGTCTCTGAGCTCTTCAGGCAGTTCCTTTGAACTCATGATTCTCATTTGTTCTGACATCCACTGTTGTGAGCTGTAAGGTCCAAACAGTATAATCAAACACAGCTGGACTCAAATGAAGGTGAAGAACCATCGCAAGGATGATCTGAATAAATGGACCGCACCTGAGTTAAATATATGAGTGTCACAGCAAAGGGTCTGAATACTTTATCAAAAAATAGATCTGCACAAATGTCTACAATTCTGTGTATTTCTGTCAATATGGAGTGCTGTGTGTACAGTAATGAGGAAAAAAGATTTTAGAAAATATCTGCAATATAACAAAGAGTGAAAAACTTAAGGGGGTGTGGATACTTTCCGTACCAATAGTTACAATTTATTGAATTATTGTGACTATTGTAACATTTCATTAAAGGATAAATAAACATTGCTTAACTTTTTCTACTACTGAATGTTTTGACACATCGTAACAAACATCATAACAAAAGTTTACAACTTTATAACCAAAGGAATTCTAGATTCCAAAACTATTTCATGGATATCTAAACAGAACAAGAAAAGAACTAGAACTATTTTAGTTATCTTTTTTTTTTACTTATTGTTCTAACCAATTCTATATCTTAATGTTCTTAGACTTTTTGGTGGACCATGCCTGTTTTAATTTGAACCCCACTGTTTGAGGAAACATTTTTAATTAAAAAAAAATTACCCAAAAATTGAATGCCACGAATTTTGAATTTTGTAATAAACAATAAATACTTAACTACATATAAAACATACTGTACCACTCATATTGTATGATGTATATCATAACCCATCACTTTCCACAAGGATAGGCATAGTGATAACCCAAGCACATAATATACTTTAGCTTGGGTAATAACTACACCTATCTTTGTGGAAAGTGATGGGTGATGACATCCTACAGCCACACAACCTTACAATATGATTATATGTTTTCAAGTATTTATTGTTTGCTATATGCATAAAAAAATAGTGTTATAATAAAAAAGTTGTCATGGTACCATAAATTTCCATACCAATTTGAAATCTACCACTTTAACTTAAGGTGCTCTTCTTTCTTCTCTAATCCAATATGTCCCTAGTTGGGAGTTAGGGTATTGTACGCACAAATAAATTGATTGATGCGATGCTGAGTTAGATTCAGATAAAATAAGTAATAAACAAACAAGAATGTTGTTATTAACAATACTTGCCCCAAAAGAAAACTTTTTTTTTGTTCTGTGATTAAATGGATAAAGATCATACTTTGGGAAAGATAACAGATTTGTAGCTTAGCAGCAATACTGACATTTGATGTGTTTAGGATATTTCTTTTAACCTGTGTGGATGGTTACTTAGATGTTCTAAAACATTTCTTTGATTTGATTGGCTTACATAGCCATACACAAAAGGTGTTCATAGGACATAGTATTCTCTTACTTCAACTATTACACACACACACATATTTAATTGTGTCATATAGCATCGGTGAATCTTTTTGTAATTGGAGAAAAGATGATTTATAGCACTGCTTAAAGATTAGGTGGCAGTTTATATTGTGTACCATAAACTCTCTCTTATAAAATGGGAAAATCACATGAAAAAGCTCATGGAAAGGTACCATACATCTTTCATTAAATTCAACAGTACCTGCTGCTTCATTGTCAGTTTGTAAGAACTTTTTTGGAAAGAATTGTAGTAGAATACACCAGCATTATTTTAAACAAGGGGATGCATTAAAATGGTGGGAAATGTACCAAAAATGTAATGCTCTTTAACGAACAGTCTTCCACCAGTTTTCCTTTGCACAACCACAACGTGGAGATGAACAGAGACTGGGAATGCAACCTGTCAACTTAATAAGTTCAGCTTGTACTTGCATAGGCATAATTAAGGACTCTTATCACACTGACCTCTTAATTGCAGTCCATATTTAATCTTTCACACAATACATATGATATGGTAACGTGTTATGTGAAGGGAGTACTTAGTCTTGTACTGGATGAGATGGGGCCGTCTGGAGGAGATCGTTGCTCCGGCAGCGCAAACTTACTGTTCCACGCTGCTACGGTGGCTGGGATCTAATAAGGAGGCTGCAATGGCAGAAAGTCATAAAGAAGAGTGGGTTATACATTTGAGAGGGATATAAAATCATCAGTTTTATACTGTTTTAAATCTGAGGTAAGATGTAAATACATTTTGAACCTGCTAATATTTAATGTGATTATTTATTGCATGGTCAATTATTGATGATGAAAAATTCATATTATTTAACATTATTAGCAATTTATTCAAAGAATGCGTGGCCTGGCATAACTGCATAGCAAATATGGAATTACAAGGAGGATGTTCCTTACAAAAAATATGTTTCACTTAACAAAAAACAGCAAGTCAACTGTGAGGGTCTCCGAGGGATCACCAATCTACAGGTCAGGTCAGATACCCCAATCTCTGCTGTGGTCTTCACCTATAGACAAGCCCCCACTTGAACGGGAAGAATGATACACCTACCTGACTTCAGTTGCCCCCAGGACTTGACGCAAGGTATCCCACCTGAGAGCTGAAGACTGGTGAAACCCTCCAAGAACCCTTAGGGAGTGAGTACAGGAACAAGGGTAGATGAAAAAGTCTAGGTTCACAGCAGGGGTCATACACAGAGGATCAGTCCAACCAAACACAGTATCCAAGGGTTAATCAAAGGAGTAGTCCAGAGGCAAGCAGGAGTCATACACAGATCAGTCCAAAAAAACACGATAGCCAGTAGTTGATCCAAAGAGTAGTCTGAAAGCAAGCCGGGGTCATGCACTATGTTATCTCTAGAGTTTACAAACTGATTGGCACGAGGAACCCAGTAGTTCTGGAAATTGATGCTATCACAGGCAGGGCAGCCATGCACCATCTAGGTTTATATAGGGGAGGAGATGCCTGAGGCTTATAAACAGGTGCAGTGTCACCTGTGTATATACTCTATATATCCTCATGCCCGCAGAAGGTGGACACAAAAACCCGGCATGGATAAAGCAACTAAACCTGCAGTGACAACGGGTGAAAACACAATTATGTTGATGCAGTCTGTCTTGCTAGGCGGACTGCACGGCTGTGACGGAAGGAGAGGTGGGAGCGTGTGTGCGCCTGCAGATGCTGGCGCAGGCATCCCGGGGCCCTGACATCAACAGGTTTGGTTCAGCCCCCTTATTAAAACACAGAACTTTGCAGCCATTTATAATATACTTTTTTTTTATAAAAAAAGACAAATAAATAGAGAAGTAAAGGAACAAGGAAAAGCGCAATACAATAAATCTGCAAAGGGTCGGACTGAATAATGGTAACACTAACACAAATAATCAACATTTTGGCAGTAACAAAAAAGAATTCAATGTTATTTCAAATTTCAAGCATCCTTTAAATCAAGCCAAGAAAATGGCACTCGAAGAACGGTCATGTACACATTAAATTTTCTTTTTTTTTTGGCCCTATAATTTTTTCATGAAATATTTATTTCTCCAACTCATATAACTCACCACAATCTGTGGTAAAGATGCCTGTTCATATTTGATGTAGTTCATTGAGCATTTGTTGTTAGTTGTGCCTCAGTAGCTATAAGTAATTTGGCACATTGTTGGGTGTGTGTTGCCAATTTTTAATTACCATCTTACTACACAGGAATGATACCATTGACACTTTACTAGGTACCTGATAAAAATTCAATATAACCAATATCAATTGATTACAGTTAATAAATATACTAACAAATTGCAAAAAGCAATATAAGTGTTTAAAATTGAACGAGAGATGTAGATAAAAATAATGTTTTATCTATGTAAAACATATAAATTCTGTCAGTGATAATAGTATTCACGTTGACTAATGTGAAGACCCCCATGGGATTTCAGTCTCAATTTAGTTTTCACCGGAATGTGACACATTGCAGATAAATTAAATATGGTCATAGTTAAATTAGGCTGTCTTTTGAAATATTAATATATCAATTTCTTTTTTTATGATGTTGTAGTGGTCTCCCCATGTTGCATGTAATTTTCTTTATTTTGTAGGTAGTCATTTACATTTCTTTCCATTCTTATCTCATACAAAATTGATGTGAAGTGAAGTCTTTTACGATATGCATATTTCCAAGAAACAGGTTAATTCTCTGAACTGTAATTATTACTAATGCACATACCCATGAAAAAAAGAACATTAAAAAAAGAAAATAATCTTCTGATCATTATCTGTTTGAAATACGATGTTAAGGAACAGTACTACCTGCATGGAGAGCTTCTTATAAGAAAGTTTTGTTAAAAGCATTTCAAGATTACAGTTTGCAGGATATAAGTTAAATATATATATATATTTAAAGCTATAACCATACAAATATACAAATGCCTGGTACAGTGAAGTATAAACTTTATTTTATTCACCAGTCAAATCTGCAAATCTTCAGATGCTTTTTATGGCATATCAAATGAGACTCATATCCACCAATTTAAAAAACATTGCCTATAGTAAAATAATTGTTTTTACATACATAAGATGAGTACAAGATCTTTGAAAATGTTGGTACGTGTTAACAAAAGAAAATACCTTTATACGCAATGAAAAACATAGCTAGATCATAGATTTAGATCATTCAAAATATGGAACATGGATGCGCAATTCATGCAAATATTAAAATATTTTCAAAATTGTGTAGATATAGAGAAAAAAACTGAGAATTTAAAATAATTCAAAGTTTTTTCTGAAACAAAGTCTACCTTCGAGAATGAACATGTAAACCAAGCACACTGTGAATAAATATTTTTTTCACTTTTGGAGATTAGAGATTTAGATATTACACCCCTGGAAGTGCCATTCCTAACTAATTTACATTGTATTACCGTGTCATATATTCAGAGTTGTGCCATGAGAAGATGTTACAAACTATCACAATATGAGATGTGCACTCACTTTTATGAGATGCTGAAGCTCTGTAAATTATTTAAAAAAAATCCTAAGGTTCCTAATTTGGACACTTCTTTAAGGGAAATATCACTAATTATACTCTGTACAAAAAATTTAAAAATATATATATGTAAGAAAACGGATTTGGAAAAGCAAAAAGAGGGTAACCTACTACATCCCCCAATTTGCCTACCAATAGGAGACTAGAACCTCCAAGGGACCTTAAGGGCACTAATTAATTCACTGATGTATAAAAATGTATCATTTATTAGAACATGAGATTACATTCACAATACATATAAATATAAATATATATGCATTCACAATACATATAAATATAACAAAAATGTCATTGCATACAACTATTGCATATCTCGTTTGGTAACATATATTTCCAATGTACATAGAGAACAACAATGTTGAAGAACACCATCTCGACGTGTTTCGCTTAAGTAGCTTCCTCAGGAGATATAGGTGCTTCAAGTTTCTATCATCAAGAGAAATTCTAATCATTTTCATATCTCTTGATGATAGAAACTTGAAGCACCTATATCGCCTGAGGAAGCTACTTAAGCGAAACGCGTTGAGATGGTGTTCTTCAACATTGTTGTTCTCTATGTACATTGGAAATATATGTTACCCAACAAGATATGCAATAGTTGTATGCAATGACATTTTTATTATATTTATGTACTATGTATTGTGAATGTAATCTCGTGTTCTAATAAATGATAAATTTTTATACATCAGTGAATTAATTAGTGCCCTTAAAGTCCCTTGGAGGTTCTAGTCTCCTATTGGTAGGCAAATTGGGGGATGTAGTAGGTTACCCTCTTTTTGCTTTTCCAAATCCGTTTTCTTACATATACATTTGATGGGATGTTGGCACACAATCACTTATATATGGGAATGGTAGCAGAGTTTTTTCAATATTTAAAAAAATATATATTTGGAATGTTTTCAGCGTTTATTTACAAAATTGAAAGTTAGTATGTTCATAGCAATCAAAATAAGTTTTTATATTCACATTACATTACATTCTATTATTATTCTGCTTGCAAAAATGCAATTATTATAAAAACGATATTGTATCACCTTGGCTGTCAAACATGTCTCTTTTCCAGTTTATTAGCTTTTCTTTGGCTTTACTACTTACTTGGAGTTATATTGTGTGGTTATACCTCTACAGACACAGCAACATTGTCGTGATTAACTGAGATTTAAAAAAAATATGGATTTTGCTTGCACAAGATTGGATGATAATCATTATTTCCATCATTCTTGATTTGTGTAAAGAGTTGTTAAAATAAGGAATGCAGCTTTCCTCTACGTTGCTTACATTCCTCTACAAATGTAATGATTAAACAATACAGAACAATAGCAATGTATTTTATTCACACAATAAAAGTTTTATTAACTGTCTTTTTAGTCCATGTAGAAAATTTCAGTAATTTCCTGATTTGTAAGGACACAGGGCACTTAAATTGGTATTAAGGTTTCCACTGACAATTTCTAGTCCAGGACCATATGTATTGCCCTTCATTAGCCATATTTATATCTGCAAATTATAAGGTAGTACAGGTACATTTGAGAAGCATGATGTTTCCACCCCATGCTTCACAGTAGGCATGGTGTTCTTTGGATGCAACTCAGAATTTTTTCTCATACAAACACAACAAGTTGAGTTTTTACCAAAGTTCTACTTTGGTTTTATCTGCCCATATGACATTCTCCCAATCCTCTTTTGGAGCATCCAAATGCTCTCTAGCAAACTTCAGATGGGCTTGGACATGTTATGGCTTAGGCAGGGGGACACGTCTGACACTGAATAATTTGTCCCTGAGTCCCTGGCAGCATAATTTGTTACTGATGGTAGCCTTTGTTACTTTCGTCCCAACTCTCAGCAGGTCATTCACTGATTCATTCAAACGTGTGGTTTTGGGATTTTTGATCACCGTTATTGTGGTCATTTTCACCCCACGGGTTGAGATCTTGCGTGCAGCCCCAGATCAAGGGAGATTCTCAGTGGACTTGTCTTCCATTTTCTAATTATTGCTCCCAAAGTTGATCTCAGTCTCAGCTCTTTGGTCTTGACCATAGTGGAGTTTGGAGTGTGACTGAGGTTGTGGACAGGTATCTTTTATACTGAAAACAAATCCAAACAGGTGCCATTAATACAAGTAACGAGTGGATAACAGTGGAGCCTCTTAAAGAAGTTACTTTGTGCCCCACTGTGTATCTACATAAATAATCATCCAGATCCTGCAGATGGTCCTGATGATGACTTAGCTGACTGATCAATAGATTGAAGAATTGACATTCAACAATATTTTGTTCTTTTGCTATTCTCCCTTTTCAGGAAATAAGTATGCATGATATTTATAAATATTGTGTACTAACTTCCTACCATAGCTACTTGTCTTTTTATATTGGAGTCTTGCAAACTAATCATTGAGAAAAGCTTCTTGTGTTTGAAAAAGTGGAATAGTTTTATTTGTACTATTACATTTTGGATATGGATTCAAGGTGGTGGATTTTAATAATATTACAGTGCATATTTGCATGTGATTGACAATGAATTTATCTATTTCCCATCACCACTTTTTGCCATATGGTATTGCATTGAAATGATTAATATATTAGTATGTTGCTGAACATACTTCATTAAGGTAATTGGGCTGTTGGATTGGATTTCATAGGGATTGCCATAAGAAGGTATCAGTATTCATTGATGCTAAAAATATACAAAACTCTACTATTGCCATGTTGCTACTTAGACTAGATTGCATTCTTTAATTTCTTAGCTTGGAGTAACCAAAAGTCATACACGGTCAACTTTTGCAGCAGTCTATCATCAATTGATTAAACCTCCACACAGTATGACCGATTTAAACGCAATAAATTCATGATCATACTATGGAGCACATGTCATCTTAAATAAAACAAATAAACCAAAATACCTAGAAAACTGTCAGATATTTTTATGATTCTCTAAAATTAACCAACATATTCAATCACTTTTCGATCAACTTTTTCTCGATATCGATAACTTTTGGGCAACCAAATCAAGTGTTTGCTTATCAATTTACATTTCGAGGACTTTAAAAACAATAACTTTAAGTCGATCAGAAGAAAATACTGAACCGCGTATGGCCAGGTTAACTGTGCTCTGGTTCGGTTTACATCTAAAGATGTCGCAAATAAACAAAATATTTGCCTTGTGGATTAAATACCAGAGTAATTTACCACCAGCATAATTTAAAGGGTGGACTGTAGTTTTCTATATGGAAATAGACAAAGATTTAAACAACTGGGCTGCGATCAGCAAGGAGACAAAGACTGCTTGATATTGTGGATTATCTTTAGCAGAGGACATTTTACAACTCAACAATGACTGATGGCCACATTTATATCTTTTATGTAGGGATTTGTTCTGCCTTGGCGTCTAGTTACCTGTTATTACTGGACACAGGAGACTATAGACTGCATTATTATGTTTTTTTCCAGAACTATCTGTATGATGTTATCAAGATCCCAAGTTGAATTTACAGTTTTGAACACAATTGCATTTCTGGCAATGCAACTTGTCCCCCAGGGTGTATTTCAGAATGAGTCAGGGGTACATCTTATGCAATGGTAAAGTTATCCTAACACTTAAGAAGTTTGGCAAATAATAAAAAAGAAATCTATAACACAAGTGTGTGAATTCTCAGTCATGTAACTGTTTAGTCACAGATGAAAAGTGTGCTACAATCTTAAAAGCAAATATGTCAGTATCTACAGGAACAGCTTTTTATGATGTTTACCTTGTAAAATGGAACATCCGTCACATCACTTTGGCTAACAAGAGATGATCATTGCATTAATTTGGTGTTTTTTTATTCAATGCCTGCTAAAGTATATGTAATAGTAAGACAAAAGGAAAAAAACATTTAGGTGTAGGAAGGGAAAATGAAGAACCTTTTGTTGTTTAATAAAATGGTGAAATTATCTTAGTTCAGGAAGGTATTGACTGGATATTACCTACTGTTTAGAGAAAGCCACTGACATTTAATACTAAATAATATTAAAATAATTATAGTTCCTTAAAAATCTTAAATGGTTTAAGTGAACACCTGCTTTATTTGTTAAGTAAATGTATACAGTGAACAAGAGAACCAGGGTATTACATGATATGAAGAAAGCAGGGTCTCATATAGTGTTTGTGCAA
>CM070033.1:60289469-60311907 GCA_036250615.1 Ptychadena robeensis | reverse complement strand
GCACGGGCAGTGGGACGCACAACACAGTTGGCACAAGGCTGTAATGGAGGAAAAGCCCTGCAATAGCCCCTAAAGTGAGGGTGAAAAAAATCCCTGGGGGAACAAAGTACCACCCAATAATATGGGTTGGCACTGGGCAGTGTGGGCGGCCACACCACAGTAGCACCAAGCGTAATGGAAGGGAAAGCCCCGGGCAATAGCCCCTAAAGTAGGTGAAAAAAGCCCCGTGGGGTAACAGTGCACCAGACTAAACTATGGGTGGGCACGGCGGCGAGTGTGGGCGACACAAAGTGGCACAAGGCTGTAATGGACGGAAAGCCCTGCAATTAGCCCTAAGTAGGTGAAAAAATCCCCTGGGGTAAACAAAGTGCCACCACATATGAGCACTGGCAGTAGGAACTGTGTGATTATGTGGCTTGAACAATCAAATGGCCAAACCAGCCTGGCATGCCAGGACAGCAGGCAACAGGGTAGCAAAAAATAGCCCTAAAAAGGCTTTTGGGGTCTTTTAAGGACTCTGTTCTTGACAGCAGACTAAGAAGCATGTAGAAAGAGTAGACTGTAGATGACAAAGAACACTGCCTAGCTAAACGTTCCCTATGCTAGCCAGCAGCAGTTCTATGTTCTGGACTGGTTCTCCTTCTCCAATCAGCATGTGAAATGGCGTATCTCCTGTGCGTGCTATAGGGGGGTGGTTGGATGGTACGTGAGGTGGTGGGTTGCTGATGGGCTCTATTGTGCCTGCTGACGTGGAATCACAGGGTCAAAGTTTCTTCAATGAAAAAAGATAGGATGGAGGGTCGAACCGCCATTGTGCGAACACGTGGCGAACGCGAACATGCGGATGTTCGCCACGATAGTTCGCTGGCAAACAGTTCGGTCCATCACTAGTTGGAACTAGGGCATGGTACATTCTAGGAGAGCATTGGGGACAGAGGAAAACCCTAGAGAGAATAGGTCAGCGGTTTTATTGGCATGGGGTAGCTAGGAAGTGGAAGAGGGATGGTGCTTCCTGACAGGTGTCAGATCTCGCACCCATTGCACTTTCGAAGCCCTTTGGTCCCCCCTGCCCATTATGGAGGTCCTTGTAAGAGGATTTGCTCTGGATTTTTCGCCTTGTTGAATAGTCAGCTAGGGGACATCAAACATATCCTTAGTGATTAATGGATTACGGGCACACGATATACAGAAGCAATTCCTCCTACGAAATGACTTCCTCCAAAACCGTAGCGCTAAGGAGCTTTTCAAGTGTTCAGTCGGGTGGGCATCCCTAAAGAGATCCGTACAGATCAAGTTACCCCTTATGTCTCGGGTAATAAAGAGCGTGCAAGTTGTACCAGAAACCATTTCGCACTTCCATGTTACCCCATCCCCAACCGAGGGGTTAGTCGAAAGGTTTAATAAACGAAACAGATGGTACGCAAGGTGGTGGATTAAAGATGGAAGAATTGGGACTGCCTGATACATATTGATGTTTGCCTCAGAGAAGTCCCACAGTCTTCCACAGGGGTCTCTCCCTTTGAGTTGCTAATGGGAGGCACCCACGAGGGTTGTTGGACATGTGCTAGAGAAAGTGGGAAAATGAGAGTTCCCTTACAGAAGCCCCCGTTTTGAGCCATGGGCTCAAATGCAAGATAGAATTGCACAGGTCATGCCAGGGTTTAAGGAACATATGGCCCAGGCCCAATTGGCTCAACAGGATTTTACAACCGAGCGGCCCGGTATCCGTAATTGACTCCCATGGGGATAGGGGGTGTGGTGGTAACTGGTCCCACCAGTTGAGAGTAAATTTCTTAGCCAAGTGGCAGGGGTTTTCCCCCTATGAAGTCTGGAGAAGATAGGTGAAGTCAATTACGATCAGTCAGCCAGAAGGCGTAAACCCCCAAGCCAATTTATCATGTGAATTTGCGAAAGCCATGAAGAGACCAGAGAATTCTTAGGGGCAGAGATTTACTGGGCCGCGTCTGTCTGAACATTGATTCCCCGAGGTACAGATGAGCCGACACTTGTCTAAGGGTCCAACAACAGGAAGTTAAAGATTTGTTGCTTTAGAAATCGTGACTTTTCAGAGTTGCTGGTCAGACAGTTCTCCACGAGCATGACATCATTACCGAACCTGGGGAAAGGGTTAAACTTAAACCCTATCACATTTCCGAGGCCGGAGAAAATAGCTGTGGCCCAGGAAGTAAAAGAAATGCGGACTTAGGGGTGATGAGGAGTCCAAGTAAGCCGATTGTCCAGTCCCATTGTGTAGTGCCCAACCCGATGCGAGTTGGCGATTTTGCAATGACTTTCGTAGTTAAACCTAAAATCACGCATGTTGGACAACCTTACACTATGCCCGTATAGACGAGCTGATTGATCGCCTGGGAACGCACAGTATATGGACTACTGATTTGGACAAAGGATTGCAGATTCCCCTGTCAAAGTGCGGCAGGGAGAGAAGGAAAAACGGCTTTTGTAACTCCCGAGGGAGCTTTTCAGTACCGAAAAATGCCGTTGGTTACAGATGCTCCGCTTACATTTCAGCGGGCGATGGATAAGATATTGCGGCCCGCATCAGAAGTAGTGCAAAAATGCTTATTGGATGATGGGTCCTCCATAGGACAGAATGGAATTCGCATTCCCTCTCGATTCTACTTTCATCTACGTTTATCTTCCCTGTACCGTCTTCAATCCCGCATTTCTTTCACCCTTCTGTGCTATTTAATCTTATCCTCCACCCTCCCCCGACTTTCTCCCTTCTCGACATCCAACCCAGGTTTTTGGCTCTGTGAAGGTTCAAGCGGTACTCGGTGAAGCCGGATTACGCAATACCGAAGAAGAAATGTTGCAATTGGGCTGGAGGAGGCCCAAATATTGGGGTTACACCATGGGGGAGGTGGTGTGATAACCCAGGTGACAAAGGTTGAGGCGATCCAAAACTGGCCCCGCCCAGTGAACCAAAAAAACAGTTGCGGGCCTTTTTAGAGATTCTGGCTATTACCGGTGATTCATTCCCCAATTTTCCTCCTGGCAATCCTTTGACGAAGTGATAGCGGAAAGGTCGGTCATGAATCAAATGGTCCCCTGAGCGGAGTGCATCGATTTGAGCCCTGAAACTTGCTTTGTGCGAGCAGCCGGGGGTACTATACTCACCAGACTTTCCAAGCCATTTGTGGTACAGACCGATGCCCGATGTGGGGTTAGTGCGGTTATTTTCTCAGGTTGGGATGGAGAAAGAACACCCCGTGATCTACCTAGCGGTATTTACTTGTTGGGAAGATGGTTTCGACGTTAATCACCGATCATGCTCCATTGGAATTGGATCGTTGTCGCCAAAACAAGGAAGGGTAAACAAAATCGGAGGATCACAATAGTGGTTTTGGCCCTGCAGGACTATAGTTTTACCAGTGTGCAGCATGTCCCGGGTGCAGATGGGAAATGACGATTGCCCTGTACAGGGTTCACTCTTGCCGCGCGTCGGTGTCCCAAACCCTAGCGGTTGAAACAAGGCGGGGGGGGGGGGGGATGTGTGACAGGAGCCTGTCAAAATGCTGGATGTATCAGTTAGGGTATATGCTGGTCCCAGGTACCGGCAATATGCAGAGTACGTGCCACCGGACAGCAGAGGGAGCTGGAGGTTGCTGGGACTGGTTACAGGGTAAGACCAGCTGTGTCCTATGAACTAATAGAGTTGGTTTGGCTCTATAAAACCCCCTCACCTGTGAGTAAGATGGCTCCACCCGAACCAGTCATGTGTGTGACTGGGGGAGCTGTGTGTTGTGTACCGTGTGGCAAGATTCCATTGTGTTTGAGTATATGGGACTACTGTTAGCTGGACATTGCTTTCTTGGATGTACATATTGTATATAGGACTATTGGCACAATAAACAAACCGGTTTGTTTCACCTGGAACTGTTTGATGTGCCCTCCGTTTCACCTTGCTGGGGACCTATCCAGAGTACCGCACCTTGCAGCTCATCCCGTAATCCCTCACAATATAAATCAAAATTTTTATATATATATTAATAATTATTATTATATATACCTATATACCAAAAGGATGAGATGGATGTACCAGTTCAAAAAAATACACAATAGTGCCAAAAAAAAAAATTTTATTAATATCACAAAAGTTGAAAAACATTTATAATAGCCTTTTTTGCTAATGCATTTTGATTCAGATATCCAATGTATGGTTATAGTCCTAGCTCCAGACACTTGATCCTTGATCAAAAAAAAGAAGGCATTCCTACTTTAGGAAAAAAAGTACTTATAAACTGAATGTCTTTACCTTTTGAATACTTTAAGATAGGATTATAAGACCCCCCTCTAGGGAGTGAGTTCAGAAACAGTGACAGATGCAACGTCCAGGTTTGTAGCAGGGGTCATACAAAGGAGATAAGTCCAATCAGACATGGTCTAAGGGTAATCACTCATTACACTTTATTTTCCCATTGACTATCATTGTAGAAATCCTTGGTGCGGATTTATTGCGTGAAAAAAAAATTCTTGGGAGTTTTGCCATGGATTCCCTCTGTCATGTCATTGACCAGGTGTTTGACCCCTTGAAACAACTTTCCCAACACTATTGTGGCCAGAAAGGGTCCCTTTGTTTGTTAAAATTCGCCTCCCATTGAAGTCAATGGCCGGTTCGCCGGGTTCGCGAACTTTTGCGGAAGTTCGCGTTCGCCATTCGCGAACATCAAATTCCGGGTTCGAGCCATCACTATTCATAAGTCGATGAAACATCAATCTATTAAAAACAATATTCACTAATAATTAACCAACTTATATAATTATGATAATTGTGCCTCAGATAATAAAAATTTTCCTTTTCATTTGAAAACATGAAAATACAATGTATGCTGTGATAAGTTCATACTAAATAGTAAACTGTAGTGGTTAGAAGCCTGTTCACAGGGGTTCAGTTACATTTAGTTGATTACATATACTGGAAGCAAGTTTTTGGTGAAGGAACAAATGATTATATGATTTCAATAGAGATGGTCGAATTTTCTTTCTAACTTTGTGAGCTGATTGCAAAGCCTCTGAAAATAGTATCATCAGCAACATTGCTGGAGATGTAGAGAAGGGTTGTGGAAACATTTGAAAAAAAAATGTTTTGCTATATTACATGTAGTTTTTGCATAAATAAAGTTCAAAATTAAAGTCAAAATTCAGAAATTTTTCGAAATTTTTACCTGATTTTGAACTTAATTTGTGAAAAAAACTACCTGTGTTAAAGACAAATTTTCTTTTTTGTAGTATACCCCCAACCCATCTTTACATTTCCAGCAAGTTTGGTGATGATACCATGTTCAGGGGCTTTGCAATTAACTCGAAATCGAAATTTTTTGAAAAAATATTCAACCATCTCTAGATTTCAATTAAATGTACTTATAATCAATTCACAGAACTATTTTTAAATAAAAAAGATTAGGAAGACTATGTAAAAAAATTTCATGGCATTTTTACTTAATTTAGAAAATGAGAAAATACATTTTTAAATTATATCCACTCATGTGCAATGTTACATAAAATATAATCTTTACTAACAACAGTTAGAAGTGAAGACAGCAGAGCTACTCTCCATGTTTTAAGCCAAAAAGTTTGAAGTCTGTTAATTAGGGATCTGATACTCACCTTAATACCAGAGGAATCAAAGTTGGCTGTCTTAACATGCTCCCCAAAATACATAAGGAGGGGAACCCAGGAAGGCCCATCTTCTCAGGTATTGGAACAGTTACTGAAGATATCTCAGGATGGCTTTAAAATATCCTAAAACCTAAAGTCCATAAAAATACCAAGTTTTATTCAGGACAAAACTAGCTGCTATTGGACCAATACCTAGAGGAACTATCCTAGCCACCAGGGATGTGGAATCTTTATACATAAACATTTCCTATGAAGATGGTATTGCAGCGTGCCTCCCCTTCTTTTAGAAATGGAACCAGCCTGCAGAAGCAATTACTCGACTAGTAAAGGTAATCCTGAACCAAAATTACTTCTCCTTTGGCCAGGACCTTTACTAACAACAGATGGGTGAGGCAATGGGTTAAGTGTCCAGTATGCAAACCTATTTATGGCTAAGTGTAAGAAAATTAATATTATGGAAAACAATAATCACATCTAATTAGGATATGAATATTAATTCAATAATAAAATTCCTTATGTAGGTTCGGTAGGTAGCAGTCAGTAGGAAGTTACACAGAACAATTGAGTACAAAAACATATATTGTGTACAATATTACAGAATGCTGCAAAAATGTATACATAAAACATAAAATAGTCTATGAAAATAATACAGTTGGGCAAACTATGAATCAGATATTAACACAATGTATACCTGACTGGCTGTTGGCTGCTTTCATCTGGCTGACTTGTAACCCTCTAGTCTGGACTCCCAGGCCTCTGCTGTGTGGACTGCCCCTCCTCTGGTTGGCCTTGCTCTTCTTCCTTCTGTGGACTGCCCTCTCACTGGTTGTCCTTCGCTGTTCTACTTTCTGTTTGGCCTACCCTCTTTTTATACCCAAAATCCCTTTGAAGTTCATATCTAAAATCTAGAGACTCTACTTACATAATTATGTGAAATCCTAGATACTTGATATTCCCAGGATCTCGCCCAAAACTTCAAAATAGGTTTCCTGTCTTCCTGTGGGCCTTTTACAAGGGGTCGTAAACTTTTGACACATACTAGAGTGGGAACATTCTTTTGTTTAAGGACAGCTAATAAGATCCACCCAACTTCCCCAGGTAAATCAAAATACACACAACAAAACACGACAACTGTCAGGACTTACCAGTTTTAAACCACAATCAACTCTACAGATCAAATCTACGGATATTATGTTTCTGCCATACATATATATTAATAATATACTTGACCATAACCATAAATCTTACATAAGATAGAGGAGGACTTAGCGGCATGCCCCATAAAACTAATTGTCTACTTTTGTTTCATTGATCATATGGACTGTATAGTGAAGAAAGTCTTATTCAATTTCACAAGAACTACAACAACTTCCACCCTACTATTAAACTTAAATTGAACCACTAACCAACAGAAATAATTTTCCTGGACACAACTATACATATTAAAGGAGCAACATTTCAAACATTTACAGGAAACCCACAGACTTCCCTACTTACCTCAGACATGACAGCTTTCATCCAGGACACATAAAGGAATCTATTGTATACAGCCCAGATATCATCAGATCTGCTCAAAGACCACTTATAGAAATACCCACCTGTAAATCATTATGAGGGACTTTATAAAACAGGGATATGATTCAGAAACAACAAAGTCACAAATTAGGAAAGCAGTGAACATCCCCAGAACCAACCTTCCACAATATAAACAGACTGAGAAAGAGAATCGGGTTCCACTAGTTGTCACAGTCAACCCATGTCTAGAAGTCTTAAGGAGAATTATAAAGGAGCTACAGCCACTTTTTCACAAAGACAGAAATATTCCCAGAACTACCTCTACTTGCATATAGACATCCACCCAATCTAAGACAGCTAATTGTAAGAAATTGCCTAAACAGCCCAGAGCACAATGGAACATCTCCCTGCATGCAGAGCAGATGTGAGACCTGTACTCATATACATAGCACTGATAGAGTACCAGTACCAGGATCACAGCTGGAATACAGAGTACAGGGAACATTTTACTGCAGATCCTCAAATGTGGTGTACTTAATATCTTGCAAAAAATGCCCTACAGGACTCTATGTTGGAGAGACGGGCCAAACCCTTCACCATCAAGAACAGGAAACAGACATCCCTGTAGGAGCTCATTTCTGCAGCACAAGGCACAGCATACGAGATCTCTGATACTGATGGGGAATTAAAAATCACAGAAAGAGAGACTGGAATGGGAATGTAGATTTATACAGAAAATCAGAACTCTGCAGTATAGCCTTAACAGGGACAAGAATTTTATGTGTCACTATGACTGCAATTGAATTTCTAACCTGCAATAAAATCCTTTCTCTTCTTCCCAAAACTGAAAGAACCTTAATCTTCGAACAACTAGTATACCTGGACTCCTTATCTTTAGTGTTGAGCTCAAATATTCGAATGTCGATAAATTTTTGCAAATATTGGCAATTTGAGAATTCACAAATACCCTGAAAATGTTGGCGTTATTTGCGGTTTTGGCCATGTATTGTGAAAATCTAATTCGCATTGCGAAAATACACTAATGTATTTTCGCAATACATGGACATATCGAAAATATTTAAATTTACGAATATCAATTTGAATATTAGTAGAATGTAGAGATGTAAAAAAGGATTGTGGGAACATTGGAAAAAAGTATTGCTCTAGCACATGTAGTTTTTGCATAAATTAAGTTCAAAATCAAAGTTCTGATTTTCGAAATTTTGACTTAACTTTGAACCTAATTTGTGCATAAACTATTTGCGTTAGAGACATACTTTGTTTTTGTAGTATACCCCCAACCCTTCTGTACATCTCCAGCAAGTTTGGGATGTTGTTTAGGGGCTTTGCAATTAACTCGAAAAAGTCTAAAGAAATTTTCAAAAATTCGACCATCTCAAGTCAGAACTTTTAAACAAGCAATTATCATGTATATATATTATATACTTTAATCAGAGATTAACGTCAGCCATCTTGCTTAGGAGTTCAAAAGGACAGAAGATGAGGTGGAACTCTTAAATTAAATCCTTGACGTAGTCATGTACCTCTGTAAAATGTTTGCAAATGCATATCTTTGAAAGGGGGGAATTAACAACTTTTCTTAGAACAAGAGAGTGATAAAATGGTTTGCAGGTTTTACAGAAAAGTATACATGGATGTAAGCAAGGAAAAGTCAGAGGGTCATTGTTCCGCCTTCAAATACATAGAGATAGAATTAAATGTGAAATGACCTGTCTTAAGGGACATAGAGAGGCTAATTTTACTCTCCCTCAAAATTATCTACCTTTATGGTCAAATGAGGATAATATATCCGAGTCATTGCCTGTTATATAACAAGACAGGGATCCTATGTGCTGATATGAGCAAAAATCATCACTAAATACCTGTTTGAAATGGTTGGATCCATTGAAGGTAGAGAGACATGCCTTGTTTTAGTAAGACACCAGCAGTATTCCAGCTTTCACACAGGCAGAGTTGGGAGAGGGAAAGGTGCTGGCTGGTGGCCTTTTCATCCGACTCTGCTCTTCACTTAGTACATCAGTGGGGCTCCACTGATGTAAACAATGCAGTACAGATTAGAGAACCGCCATGGACGGATCTTCCATCTGACAGCTCCTCTGCCTCCCTGACTAATCCTCTTGCTGGCCTCCCGGTTGAACCGATTTTAAGGGGGTTGTACCTTTATTAAATTAATTTAATCAATCTATTTATTCTTTGATATTAATAGCAGCTTTTTACTCTATACTCTAATACACTATGTATTTTTTAAGTCGAAATTTCAACTTAAAAATTTACTTTTACACTTTGGACACTTGAGGCTGTATATGGTCCTGTATCCATGCTCTTAAGACTGTGCAATCCTGAATATCAGTACTACATACCTGTGCAATCTGTGAAGGCTGCAGGTACCAAATGCTACTGTAACAGGACCGAAAAGATACCTAATAGTGCAAGACTGGAGAAAAAGGCTGTCTGTCCACAGGTCTCATTTTGGCTGACATCCGAGAGTTGTTCAAACACGTTCTCCACTGTGAATAGATTTTAACCTTTAAAGCGGACTTTCTTGATTGTTAGAGCGCTCTAACTATAAGACTATTCTAGCAATCAGCAACGATTCGCCGGTGCAGATGCGCAGCAGCTGCAAGACTGATATTTCCTTTGGATATATTGAGACATCCATATATTCCATATAGCGATGCCCCAGCCCCTCTCTTGGGACTTAATTCTTTGTCGGTTGAACATCTAAAGTGATAGGGGGATTTCCGTTTTGGCTGTTCCTCGTCTGCTCAGCGCACCTGGACCAATCATATACACATTCAAACCACCCTCTGGGGTTCCATACAGTCACTCAAAAATGTACACAGCCTGATGAAGCCATATCTGGCGAAACATGTCGCTCAAGCACTGCACACTGTAACCATCGGAGCTCCATAACATAGAGGTGCTGGTCTCATATATGTCAATTGAATCACATGTATAAACTACTATCCATTGGCTGGATGCAAGACCAATTGGTCGCCAGCAGTGGATCAAAACTTTTCTTTATTATTTATTCTTGATATACACATTGTTTCTTTTTCTTTTCTGTAGTATTTACAAATAAAATTTGATTTTAAGCAAAGGATTGTCAGTAGATGATATCAAAACATTCCAATCAAAGTCCCACCAGAGGGGAATTTCCTTTGTTTTTTTTCTAAGTTTTCTGGGATGGGAATGTTTTGATGAAATAGTAGACTGTAGTCACCATTTGTAAATCTATTGCATTTTGGGGGGTTTAATTGCTGTTCAAAAGAGAATAAATAATTTACAATCAATTTAAAACTATTTACAAATTTAGAAAGAGTTCCCTTTGTGCCTGTAAAATTTATTCTGCTCTGTATTCATCTGTCATAAATAAAATAAAAATAAATACAAATCTGCGGAGCATGAGATAAATTTTGTTCATATTGCATTCAAGTTTGAGGGAAATTATGTAGTGTTTTGTAGCATCTTACATTGGCAGGTTTGTTCTCTTCTTTAGATCTAAAGCAATATCTGTTTGGATTTTGACTATGGTAAAGAGACTACATACGGTTGTTTTTTTGCATTTACTATACATTTGCATTTGCTATCCATATCACACAGCTGGCTAGCAGTAAACATAATTATCACTTGTTCCTGCAGTTATCCATTGAGGTCACCACAGGTACAACATGCACACATCTTAAAGCGGTTCTATACTCAAAATAAAACACAACTACATTACATTGATATAATACCCATTTTCAGAAGTTTACATCTGGGAAAACTGTTACAGAATAAAAGAAAAATGTTCTAACCTTCCTCTCTTCCTTATTCCTTACCCCAGCATGTTTAGTACTGACGACGAGAAGTCGGTTCTCCCCCATTATTCAAAATATTTAATTTTAACGATTGAGCTGTAATGTGAACAAAACAGCCACTAGATGGAGCTAATTTTACATCCCGCAGATGTATAGCTGGCATCAAAATCCCAAGGGACTAGTTCACTTGTGACACATCATCCCAGGTTCCCTTGCAGTGAGTATTTACAAAACACTGCTGCGGCCTGACTTACATACAGTTGGTGGGGCGATCCTGGAAAAATCACCCCTCCTGCTGTCAGAAACATTTTTTTTTTTCGAGCAGTGATTGCCCTAGTTATCGGCAGTGCTGCTGGTAATGTAAATTGCCCTGTGAGGTGGTAGGTCCGTTTTTATGTAAAAAAAATATTAGCACTGAAAAAAACAAAGTTCAGAAAAAGGAAAGAATATAAAAACACCACCCTCAATGCTTTATAATCTGAATTGAACAGTGAGACTCTAATGATAATAATTATGAAATAAGTAGCTGGAAAGTTATCTAGGTAAATATTCCTCTTAATTATTTAAATATCATGTAAAGGCTGTCTGGCAGTGAGCAACTTTGTAAGCATTATCATCTGATACAACTTTAATATCTTTATTTTACCACTCATGCTTGCTGAGCTTGCTTTTTTTGGAAAGTAAATAAAATATTTAATAAAGCTTACACAGTTCATTTTCTGATAAACCGCATGCTCCTTTTTGCCAAAACTGTAAAGGAAATATTTTATTGAAATAATTTTGTATTACACTATGAAATACCAATACACTTTTGTTGATAAATAAATGAAGAGGATAATACCAAATCTCAAAATATCTATGCTGTATATGCCAATGTGAAGAAACTTTATAAGTTCAAATAAGTTTAAGCATATTAAAAAATATCTATGTAGCAGAATATTTCATACTGTCATATTTTACAGGGACACAGTTAATAGCAATACATAAATAAAATGAAATATATGTTTACAATATAATTTTATTAAGGTAGTGATGCAACAAGCATAAAAGGCAATTCATATTGGTTAAAGTGACATAATTTAGGTGTCTTTATAATTTCAAAATCAGGGAGGAACTATGGTTATTAATTTTTCACATATATCATGTGTTTTCTCACAGTAGTCAACTCTCGTAAAAGGTAGAAAACATTTGGATATTAATATATACTTGTCAATTAAAAACTTTATTACTGTCTTAGGTTTCAATCCTAAAAGCATAACAGTTTACCAGCAACAGAACATCAACTTTCTCCCTCTCTACCCTTGGGTGGGTGTGATTTGCCATCAGTAAGTGACTGGTTGGGGTGTTCCCATCTATTCCCATTCGTACTCATACTGGTGTTTGTTTTGCACATATATAGGTAGACACACTGACCATTTTGGAGTCTGTAAACTGTTTGAAACCCATATACCCCTACCGGTGGCAACTGGGGGATGGGAAAGGACTAGTAGCCTACAGTGATGGATGAAGGCATCGGTGGTGAGTGCCCTGGGGGGATCAGCTATGTGATGTTAAATTTGGGGTACTTGCCAAGGTACTGGGAAGGGGAGTTAAGTTATTTTTTGAGAAGATGTTCCTTTGGCCTCTCCACCCCTCTCACCTATGCACTGGGAGGAGTAAGAGGGGTTACCATCATGTGCGTTTAACAATGTGTTTATTTTCATGATGTGTATATTCGACTTTTATATATTTTATACCTACCACTATTTATACTTTGTTTTCATTGTAGATATTACCTAAGTACATACCTGGTCCCAACCGACACTGGTTTAAATTCCTCGCGTTGAGGATAAAAACACATGTCTTTTACCAATCAGGATATATGCCATATTTTGAATTTATATATGCAGTCGATGTTGCACATGGTGGGAATTCATGTATTTACCCATGTAGGTGATGCAAAGATTATAACTGTGCAAATAAAGCAAACCTTTTAACCTATTCATTTGGGTTTGTCCCTTCCTACCCCCTAAATCCTATGGGGCTAGCCACCCCTTACCTTATCTAGCTAGCACTGGATCTGGTGTTTGTTGTTGTTGAAATTGATTTTAGGATGGTGGTTTAGTGCCTTGACAACTGTACTCCACTACCAAATTGCTCCATGTCATTCTGTTTATATGAAGAACATCAACTTTGTCTGTACTAAACTTTCAGTAGGGGGAGGGGCTTAAAACTGTGTGGCCAACATATTCTAATACTCAGGACTGTTTTCAATGCAGTAAACAGATTGAGATTTACTGATTACAGTTTTTTTTTTTTTTTTACTATTTCATTAAAAAAAGATCCGCTTTAAATATATAAAAGTAGATAGAAGAGCCGAACATTGCAAATGACAGCAGCCACACCTCTGCTCCTCAGCTCTCCTCCCGGTGTCGCACATTCAGACCATAAGACGCAGGCACTCCCCCCCCCCCAATTTTGGGGGTGAAAAAGTGCGTCTTATGGTCTGAAAAATATGGTAATAGTTGGCAAGTTCAGAAAAGGATATATTACAATTATTTGTCACATTTGTAATTTTAAACTTACATCAAATTATGACTTATAGAGTTGCTTTGAAGGATAAGTATATATTAAGTAATTAGGTTTTGTAAACCCTATCGAATGAAAAAATACATTAATAAATTAATGTGGCATTAAATGGTACTTTGTAATATCTCCCTGCAAAACATTTAATACCCCTACCTTTAATAAAAATAAATAAATAGAGCATAACTCTATTTTTAGGAAACAGAAATATGTCAGTTAGATGCTTGATCCGTCATGAAAGTATGAAAATGATTTCAAGAATTATCATTTCCAATTACTTTGGTACTTAACATGAAAGAATGCCTGATAACCTTTCATTTCGTTTTTGTATCATCTAAACTTAAATTAACCCAGGTTTAACATGGTTTACCGATTATACATTATTAATAGCCTGGAGGATTTGAAATGCAGAAGTTTTGTTACAAATTTTTAAAATTCAGCTACTAAGAACTATATTTCGTTGCTTAGTAAAACCAATTTAACTTGCCCAACTGTATTATTGCAAAATGCTTTCTCTAGCAATGTCTGTAAAATGTTCCTATGAACCTAAAAATGATTTATGTATTTTTTTTATTGTGTGGCTGAATAGTGGTGAATAGAGGTATGTGGAAGAGACTTACACGTGTTTAAATATAATTGGAATTATCAAAATATGAAAAATGAAGCAGGTCATATCTGTCTTGAATATGTGCTTTCTCATTTATTAACCCTCTGGAGTTTTGCTCATAGAGTGTTTTTTCTTACAGCACACTATGGGAAATCACGGCAGATTACAATTTAATAACGCCTGGGATATGGAATGGAAAACCAACATTGCCTGCACATAAGGCATGTCAATGACTTCACACCCCTGCCTCTTCGGTGTCATCGATCATGCTGAAGAGGCGGACCTGGAAAATAAAGATCAGTTCACTGATATAGGCATGGGCTGTCTGGGAATAGGTAAGTATCCCAGAGTGTAGCTCAGGTAGAATTTGTGGAGTAAGCAAACTTACTCTGAGCTTAACTCAGCCCAAGCGCCCAGGAAGCTAGTTCAATAAATTGGTTTCTAGTTGAAGGGAGAGGTTTTAACATTAAAGAATGTATATTACATATTAAGTCCCTTATCCACCCTTTCAGTATTTTTTTTTGCTGAAAGTGGTTCCCAATGTGTTCCCAATGATTTTGTAGTGTGTGGAAGAGCTATGCCTAGGCTAACAGTGTTAATGACCTGTTGTCTTGGTTGATGATTGGAAACTCATAGAACCATAAATACAGTAGATATTGATACAGGGGTTTTCTTTGTGGGAGATTAAAACTTTAATCGTAACTGTGAACCTTGCCTCTAACATTTACTGTATTTTTCGGACGCACCTGCCATACGACGCACCCAGTTTTTAGAGCAGAAAATCATACAAAAAATATTTCATGTGTTTAAATGAATTAGGGAAAAAATCCCATGCAGTACCCAATTTTAGCCACAAAAATGGTGTCACTAGAGAGCACACTTTGGCATCACTTTTTCCTCACACATGGGGAAGTGAGAGGTTGCTGGTGGGGGAATCTGCGAGTGCAGCTTTCCCCACACACACTCTGCACTGGCTATATCTGCGGAACTCTGCAAATATAGCGAATGCAGTTCAGATGGGAGATCCAGCTGTGTGCAGGTCTGTAATCTGCTGAGAGAGCTGGCGGGGAGCCAAGTTGCGATCACCGGCAGCCGTGGGTGTTCGCACATTCGGACCATACGACTAAAGAGTCTTATAGTGCAAAAAATACGATAACTTCCTGAAACCCCACCTATTTTCCTAAATACACTTAACTCCAAATATTTAAAAAAATCAATAAATGATATAAAATTTAAATTCCTGACCCAGATGACCAAACATATTTCCAAAATAACTCTTTAACTTTTCCCACCCGTGCAGTATGGTAAACACATATGCATGTCAAAAGCCAAATCAAAGCCAAGCAGATGCTTCACCAAAAATTATGTCCTTAATTAGGAATTACCACCACCATTGTTATTAGCTTTTATTTATATAGGGCCACCATATTACGCAGCGCTGTACATTAAATTAGAGTTGAGATGCAACACAAGATAATACACAAGAAGAGGTTATGACACAGGAAGAGTTGAGAAACCTGCCTGATCTGGTCAACCTTGCGTTATTGTGAAAATACTATCCTGTAATTGCAAAAGAAATTAAAAAAAATAATTCTTACATATTATAGATTGAATTGAGCTTCTCTATATATGTTTGCAATTTAATATTGTTTTGTCTTAATCTTTAACAAACATTCACCTCTTTCCATCTTTTTAAGCTAAGCGAATCTGTATATTCTCTGCTTCCTTGCCCTATAGGCACATTGCAAAATCACTTCTCACATTTCCGATAACGTTCATCAGTAATAAAATACAAATGTGCTAATGTTCAATCTGAAAAGACATTCTGAAATTTTTACATTAGAACTGAGAGCAAAACCAAGGGATTAAATCATAGTAGCTAAGGATCCATTTAGTTAATAAAGAGCTTTCTCTATGAAATGACATTCTCTGTGTCCTTTTCAGGAAAAAAAATGATAAGATACTTAGGAAAATTTTAATTCTGTTTCCAACTACAAATAGAAATGTTGGTAATGAGCATAAGGATTTAAATAAGTGGTATAAAATATATTTCATACATTTGTGAGCTACGGCAAGAGATCTGGTCAGTGAATGCCAGAATAACATTATTATGTATATGAACTGGTTGTAGAGTAAAAAGCCAGCACAACTAGACATAATAAAGCAAATCACATCAATATCACTGACCTCCTTGAAAATTGCTAACAGCACAGTAAAAAGCATGCAGTTAAGGTAATAGATAGGTGCTATGAAAGTGCCATTATTGAGAAGGTTACCGAATCTCGGGTAATTTACAAAATAAAATAATAACTGCTGATGACTTAAAGATGTGTTTATCATTTTAATGAAACTTTAACATTACTTTTGCGGTGTATCGGATATGAGCTAGAATTACAAAAAATAGAAGATTTTACAGTTTAAGGACAACCAGAGTAGTATTTTCCTGTCGCATTTTATGGTCTGTGAACTAAAATTAAAAACTGATTTTTTTAACATATACATTATATATAAAAAACCATCTACTCACAAAGCCTCCCTTTTTTGGTCCAAAATACTTTTTAGCTGCAAGCTGACTAAATTGCTTCTCTACATAACCCTAGATGCACTTTAAGCAGATGAAAATTATATATATATATAAAACCATAAGCACCCAGTTTCATGTGTTTCAATTAATTAAAATCCCATGCAGTCCCTATTTCAGCCACAAAAAATGTGTCACTAGAGAGCACACTTCAGCATCTCTTCTTCCTCATACACGGGAAGGGAGAGGTTTCTGGCAGGGGAATCTGCATTTTGGTGTCCCTGTCCTCTCTGCGACTGCGTGTATAAGTAAATTGGCAGCATGAGTGCAGCTTTCCCCACACACACTGATGTCACTTCCGGTACCTTGAACGCACAGTTCCCAGTTTAGATATTAGGATGTGACTTCACTGACGTCACTTCTAGTTAAAGCCGGCTTTCTTTCACTAGAGACTGGCTTCTGTACCCGTACCCGTTCTGTATCTTTCTGCTCCTGATCCGGCCAGTGGAAGAATAGTAACATACTGTTCGCCGGGGTAACTGTTGCTTGTGCATTGTGGACAGTTCGGCCATCACTAGTCATTGAAGCGAGCTTACACATTTACCTGCCTGTCATTGCTCTTGTCTTCTACCCACCATGGCTCTACATCATCAGAGAGGAAGAGTGACAAGGGACATTCAGTATTCTTTTATTACAGACAGTTTTTTGTTTTTTTACAGATTTTGCCAATAATATGGGGTTTAGCTACACGGAACATGAAGTACAATAAGTGAGTATATATCCGCTTTATTAATCTTCAGACTTCAGCTCAGTTTGTGTAACCAACTAAATTTATGTAACAAAACCAATTAAACTAATTTCTTATAAGAGAGGATATTTGAAATATTATTTTTAATAGCTATATATTATGTGGGAAACGTAATATTGTGAACTGGACAGCAAAAGCAAATATTTGGTGGATTGGATTTTTTTCCATTGTGCTTAACATTCTTTACAAAACAATGCAATGGAGAGTTTGCATTCAAATGCATTCTAATGAACAGTCAAAAGTGTCTTTATTGAAAAATGTTATCATTTCACACCTCTATAAATTTTGCAGAGTTCAAGTCCCAATTAGAATGTACACAGAGGAATTTATATCCTCATTAGTGCTTGCTAAAACAGCTTAAAAACTATACATCAGACAGAAAACGTCAATCCGTTCATAGGCAATTCTTACTGGATAGAATTTTTATAATTAGTATATTGGTCTTGTAAGTTTATGAAAGTAAAGCAAAGAAAAGAGTAGTTTTAAGTGTTTTCATATGCAAAAGAGTTTAGCTTGTAATTAAATATAATGAAACTATATTTTCAGTTCTAAATAAAACAACATGATAAATGTAAACAAAGATTGTGCACTTTGACCATAGTTAAATGTTTACTGCTGCATAAGCGTGCAGACATGCTAAATTAACACAAAAAGTCAAGTATTAAATAATCGTGATGCGTCTACATAGCATGTAAATAGAGATGGAAGAAACATTTAGACTTTTATTACTTAATGTGAATTTTCACTTTCTGTCAGAATTTTGTTTGAGAAGTTCCAAGAGATTATTTCAATGTAACAGTTGAAATCCTCAGGTGAAAATTCAACTTAAGTCTAAATATAATCTTATAAAATTATTAATTGTAATATTTAACCATCATTAAACTGATAACCATCCCCCACCTTATGGTATGAGTTCCTAGACCTCTTGCCAATATGAGGTCCTAGACCTCTTGCCAATATCTAAAGGCTTAACATCATGTAAAAAAAGACTCAACTGCTATAAAATACTGCACATCATGTGGCTGTGGCTAATGTTGGTAAACACGTTTACATTTGGAAACCTGGGTTTGGCTGAGCAGTTGATTATGCCCAGCCCTGGCCAGGAGCTGTACTTAATCCAGCGCAGACTTTGAGGGGCATTAGTGCAGGATGGATTACAGTGCATTTTACTTAATTAATGTATTTGTTTAATTTTGATAGAGGTGGTGTTAAAAGGGTTTTCTTTCATTGCTGGAAAAGGTTAGCTATTGTTAAGTTTAGCCTCTGGAATGACACTGTCCATGTGGTATTATGACAGCAAATATGACCTGCAGGTTTGAGTATTTGGCTAAATTTATGTCATTGGTGGTTCACCGGAAACATGCGAACGGTGCGTGCATGTGCTTAAGTTCAGTCAGCTAGTTCAGAAACAGCCTCGGACGATGTCTGTCCATCACTACTGTTCAAAACAAGTGCTAAATTAAATGGTCTAGCATTCAAGAAAGACCAAACCATCTTAACATAGTTTAAAGGCATACAAAATGCATACAGGGTTAATTTCAGAATAACTTTACTACAGTTAAAGTTCTTAGGATAATAAATTTACACTGCTAAGGTAGCTAAACAAATGGTTCCAAAAGATAGAGGAATCTCTGACTAGTGAGGCCAATCAGCTCTTCTAGACTGCAGTATTTACAATGTAATTTCCCCCAAGAGCCTCTGTAATGGCCCCCTCTTACACCCAGACCTCATAGCAGCCATAAGCAGGATGCCCGTACTTTCATTACACTGCCAGTCAGGGAAGATATATATATAAAAAAATAAACTTTATTCTAAAACCTTCAATCTTGAAGAAGTAATAATGAGACTCAAAAGATGCTGAAAAAGCTTTAAAAGTTTCTTTATCAGGGTGATACAAGCTGTTTAAATTAACAGTCTAGGAAAGTGCCTGCTAGCAAGGACTAGTAATGCTTTCATTGCCGGAATATTTACTATCACCTAAAGGGAATCAAGTAAGAGGCAGTTTAGGCATTAATATTAGCTGATCAGTCATAGAGACTACATGTAAATATTAGTGGATGACTTTTTCTTCTAACTTCTTTCTGAAGCCTTTGAATGGAAACCTAAATGCTCTTGTTTTCAGCAAAGATTTAACGGACGCAAAAAATCTTTTGTTGTTTATATTGGTAAAATCAAGTGTAAAATGTTTCCTAGCCTTTCTTACATTAATTTCTAAGCAAAGACAGAACAACCAATTGTTAATATATTAACAATTACTCAATTTTTTTCCCAGATCTAATTCAAATTCCTGGATGCATCATGCCATTATAAGCCCCTCATGTTTAAAGGGTTATTTAACAATGGAAATGTTACTGGCATAATTTTGCAGAATGCAGCTACTATGCTTCTACATTTAACAAAATATGTATAAATCTTCTATCCTCAAGCGTCCCTAAAGTTTTTGAAAAAAATAGCTCCCTATGAATTACTCCCCTAGCATTAGCGATGGCACCATCTCGTCCAGCGCTGCACAGTTACTATTGCACTGGATGAGATGGTGCCGTCCAGTGAAGATATCGTAGGCCCTCGGAGGCATATCTACTGTTTCGCGCGGGTCCTGGTGTCCCCGATTGAGCAAGCAGGCTTGGATAGCAGCTCATTCCTCCCCCCGAGTGACATGATGATTGTTACCTGGGTGGGGGGGGGGCCTGGGGTGGCGGGACCATTTCAATTAGTTTACTTCAAAGAGCGCACTAACAAATCACCCCCCCGTGGTCAATTTCCAGATGTGGCAAAGGGCATTGTACATTGGTGATACAGGTTGGATAATGTACATCCCAATACATTCAAAGTAAACAACAACCCTTTCCCATTGTAATAAAATTTTATTATCAACAAACATAAATCTTAATACATACTGTTTTGACATCATTCATACAAATAAGTCTTTAAGCGAGTTTATCCCCCCATTCAAATAATACCTTTTATTCATTGTGGGAAGTTACAACAGGCCTACAACATTAAATATTCAATTTAAGTTGAATTAAGTTTGTGCGCTGTTTTGGACAGAAAGCTGGACATGCCAATCTTAGGCAAGTTAAAAGTTTTGGTATGTTAACCATTTGTTACACTAGTATGTTTTCCTTAATATTTCTAGCACGTTTATGACTCCTGAAGATCATGATCCCCAAATATTTTAAGGTTAAACTAATTTATCTTTAACCATTATTTCTATTTAAATATGCCAAACCTCCCCCAATTCAAAGACTTTGTTTAAATTACATATTGTGCATACTAGGCACTTGCTGTTACAAATGATCCTTTTCAAATTATCCAATTCATGGATACATTAAGGATTTTGGGAACTTCACCGCTGAGAGCACTACAGAAAAAAGGCATACCAAAAATACAACAAGAATCATCAGACCAGGGCCCTTTGAAGAATGGAGTAGAAAGCATGTAAGAGGTAGCATGTTTTATTTAGCTTCTGTTTTTTCCGAAAGTGCTATAGGCATTCCCATATGAAGAATTTAAATATTAAAGACGATAGTCACTTATTTCAATTGTCCTCCATGCGCGCATTATCAGGAGCGACCACGGAATCCTGATGTTGTTCCACTATGGCCGCCTATGTATTGTAACATCATAAGAATAATGTGATTGCTTAAAAGCATCTTAATAAATGCTTTCACTAGGGAACTTTTGGAAGTGCTGAAACATTGTGTTAGCAGTAAAGAAATCGGCATATATGAAACTCTAATCTATCGTAAAAAGTATCAGCATGGATGGTCTTTAAAAGTCAATAACAGTCATACATAAAACATAAATGAAACTAATGAAGATACATGATTACAGTTTTACTAAAAGTAATAACTTAAGATCATTTGATAAGTCACATACAAAGCAATTCATGATTGTTATAATCCTCTAACAAGAAGAACTATTTGAAATCTATTTTTTTTTTGTTGAGCTATGAACTGCCATTTACCTTCATGAGGCAGCTGGACACGGAATGAAGAAAATATTTTCAAATCTAAGAATACATATACTATATAAGTAATATTTCAAAAATAAAATTTCTATCTCTATGGGGCGTCTATCGGGAGTAATCTTGGGGACTTCTGGGCCAAAACTATACCAAAAAACATAAATCAATCAAAATAATATCCATCAATCAAATATTGTCTAATAACTTTCTCAAAATGTGCCTATTGCACATGACTGAGGAACAGAGCTCTCACCACTCCCCCCAAAGGTAAGCCTGCTTCTTCTTGCAACCATATTATTATGTTATTTAAATAAGCCACATCTTGTTTATTGTGCACAGAAAGCTAAATCTTTGCCTCTTAGACTAGAAACCCTCACTCTCTGTGGATAAATAGTGAAGAGGTCTGATGTCAGACCCATAGCTACCCATTAGTGGGAACATACGCTTTGATACTAAGCCAGAGTTATAGGTCTGACTTAAAATTTAACTTGATTTTAACAAGTAACAGGTGCTCTGCTTAACACGTGGGTTTCAATTAATACTTGGCTTTGTTGCTTCGAAAGGGGGAAAATATTACATATGGGCATTCATACCAAAACACCCAAATTGCATAAGAGTTTTAGTTTATCTTTTACCTCCTTCAGTACCATAAAGAAAAAAATGAATGCGAGGAAATTCTTAAGTCAGTAGAAATAGTCAATAGCGGATCCTGAGGTTATATTTTAACCCATTGTGACGTGAAAGCAACACATCCTCTACAATGAAGGAGCCAACCATTGTAAAACTGGATTTAAAAAGGGAGAAAGTAAGCCACATCAAGGACATATGTCCTACTTTGGTAGTGAATTTACTTAGATTTTATCTAATGATTTCAATTGCATACAATTTTTTTCCTGCCTTTTCAGATCCTCTGTTATAGTATAATTTCTATCAAAAATATTAAATATCTTTTTATAATATAAACAAACTATTCCCATTCTTAGAACAAAAATGT
>CM070033.1:60264662-60287090 GCA_036250615.1 Ptychadena robeensis | reverse complement strand
GGTTATCTACAAAGTGTACTGTATAAAATGTTATTTCATGATGTTCCATAATGATCATATGGTTTTAAGTCTTGTTGCTGTTCTTAAAGAAATATAACTGAATATATAAAATCAATGATGTTTAATTTGGTGATATTAATTTTCCCAGGGAAAATTCTATCTTCTTCTTGTTTTTCTGTAATCATTCTAGGGTATGATCATTCTAGGGAGGGACCACACCAAATGTTCTTGATGTTTTATTAGTTGTTAGAGAAACTTAGAAAATCAATATCTCTAGATTAAAAACTGAGGCAAAATATACACTCCGCCTTTGTGGTAATGTGTTGTACTACAACGTGTAGTACCGTACATAACACCCAGTGGTGCCGTTGGTTGTCATGTAATCCATTAAGGCACCTACAATGTATATACTCCCTGCTCAATTCTGTGCTGTGCCATTCTTATAGAAAAGGCCATACTGGAGTGTTTTCCAGCCCATTCAGAATAAATAGGCTTTCTTAAGACAACAAGTGTGCTGTTAGTTTGTAAAAAATTACATCTTCACTTGGATAGTTACACCAAAAGTATTCTAGGTAGATTTAAAAAATAAGTATAGCATAACCAAATTAGGCAAAAGTTTGTAGAGTCAGTCAGATTCAAAACACATTGAACACATTGTCCTTGTATGCAAGAAAAATGTATATTGTGTTAACATTGTCTTATAATCAAGTGCAAAATACTAGTCCAACAAATTATACAACTACATTTAACTTGGTATGATTTATGCTTTACATTTTTTTTATTTTACAGCATTGCTAATTGTATAAATATATTTATATAATAAAAAGCACCATATATTCTTTTACATTTTGTCTTATTTTGTCTGTCTAAACTTGAAAGATAAGTAGTAAAATATATGTTTTAATAAACATCTAAAATGTTTTAATTAGAAGTGCTAAATGGCATGTTAATCATTTATACCTAGGAAGATGAATTTAATTCAAACTATGTAGTTATTGAAACCTTATTTTTAAGTTCTTTTAAAATGTTTTTTACTTTAGTTCATTTAAATTTTTAAATGTTTGCTGCATTCAGTTATTATTTAAGGGCTTCAATTCATATTTAATGTACTGTGAAATAGATTCCCTGATGAGGGACTACAGATGAGCAAGTTTGAGGAACACAACATGATTAATATCACTGAACATGTTTTCAACAGCTGAAATTGCTTATGTTTATTTATCTTAGCATGAAATAACTTAAAAATAGCCCAAACTGTGCCTGCCTTCATTCTATTTTTATCATAATTAGAGACTACACTTTCTTTTTCAACTACCAAAACAAGTTGAACGTGCACTAAAATTCTTATAACCATTTTATGAAAGTTTATTGTTTATAGGTAAGACACTATTATGTTTTTAAACATTGAAAATATCCACACTGAAGCACTGCCTTGGGAAGGAATCATTCTATTTTATTTTGACATGCAACTAAATGTGTGCTTGAAAATCTAGAACAAAAAAAATACTAGGACAGTTTTCAGTTTATGTAAAAATTGGGGATACAATTTTGAAAGATCTACATAGGAAATAAAGGATGCTTACATTTTACAATGAAGTGTAATTCAATTTTTGTGCACTTTTGTTCAGCTTGAAGACACTTGGCTTCTTTGAAGCATAACGTGTAAAAAAAAGTATTGAGCCTGGTTAAGTTGGTTTGGGGATAAGGGGTAATGTACACTCTAGCACAAATGAAAGCTTCCACATTTGAAAGTTACAGAGTGAATGGGTAATATTTTTCACAAAATACACATTGAGATGATCAAACTGTTGAAATGATTCCCAACATTTTTGCTTTGTCCTTGTTCACCTTTGACCTTGCGTCACCTTTTATGCATGAAAATTGGGACTGGATAAAGGCACTTGTGAGATCCAGTTCTCATTAAGTATGTGTCAGGAACTTATCAAGTCAAGATCTTCATGAGTATTACAATGGGGGACAATATCTATTGTGCAGGTAGTATGGAAGGGTAGAGTAAATAAATTATTTGATAAAGGGTGGGTGTATTTCTAGGTAGCATTTATTTCTGGTAATAGATAAGGAGTCCCAGTGAACTCTGCACTCATACCTAAGGTTGGGGGAGGTAAGTATCTGGGGAACATCTTGTTTAAAGGTTGTTAAAGAGAACCTCTTGATCCTTTATGATCCCCTCATCCAGAGATTGTGAGAGAGGTCCCCTTCCATAATTAAGGGTCTACTTCTCATTGATGTATGGCATTGGGTTGGTTTGGTTCATTTTAAGAAAGGGTTGCATGCCCACTGCCCCATTTTCACTAGGTCTGCCCTAGTGGGTTGGGTATAAGCAGAATGGGGGCTCCCACCTTTTCCTGCCTGGATCCATGCCAAAAGGGGTTTAGCATCCTCACATATGCCCTGGCATCCAGCTTGTTTTTTTTTTGTGGAAGAACTGGGTTCGCCTCAACTGGGAGGTAAAAGATCTCTACTGGAAACAAACGTCCTTTACTTCTCAAATAACATAAACAGGTTCTTGTAAACATGTAAAATGTATTTATCTGTCCAATACCATGGACAGATAAAGGTGTGGAAGCCATGGCAGCAGACTTTAACCCACCAATTCCTTAACCCTAACAGAAAATGGATCACCTTGGTTCTTGTGCTTTTTCTTTTTTCAGATATTTTACCGGACTATATGTTTTGACTTTGGTTTACATGTTCTGTAATGCGCTTCTTTTACTTGTTCCTCATGTTTAAGTTTGTTTGTGTTATACTTTTTGCCATTATATCGTCTTTGGATTTTAAATAAAAATGACATTTAACCAAAAAGAAATGCCCAAACCAGTCAAACCAGGGATTCAACCCCTCAGTATATTAATATAATAAAAAAAAATTCTACTTTCATATCTTCATACATTATCAACCATGAAATTCCTCCATGAAGAGTTGCTCCATGAAGCAACAAAGGTAATATACTTTTTGGGATATTTCTGGGATATTCTGTTGAATGAACTATACTATGTTTAGTAAAGAAAATATTACTGTGGTCATAGCTGACTTTTTTTCTACAGACCATTTCTTCAGAAAGACGAGGAACCAATCATTACTAGATTACATCAGGGAATAGGCAGTCTTTGTAAGGCAGCACAGTGGCTCTGGGGGTTAGCACACTGGCCATGCAGCGCTTTTTTCTGAGGTTCAAATATCGGTATGGGCACTATCTGCAAGGAGTTTCAGTGTTCTCCGCATGTCTGTGGGTGGGAAATTCAAGCAGTATACAGCATACTCTGCTGCGATTGCCCATACCGCACTATTAAAAACAGGGGTCAGGGGCTTACCGCTAGGGAGGTTAATGCAGATTGGGCTACAGTTATCAATGCATGTTTAACAAATGCATATCATATCTAATAGGACTATTCATATGCAATAAATGTAGTTATTAAATTATTGTTTGTGTTTTTTTTTGTATTATACAGATTATGACCAATTTTGGTAGATAATGCTGCATGTCAGATGTTCCAAGTCACAGCAAACAGTGGTTATGTCATGAACCAGCGGTTCCAGAGTGCTACCCCCTCTGAGGGCGTTGTCTAAGTGAACCAACTCGTTCTTCACAATACCCCTGAAGATGGGGATAAACTTTCCCGCGGGGAACACCAGGTCGCTACCTCTAGAGGGTTGGTAGGCACAGGAAGAAGCTGGACCAGGGGCACCACGGAGAGGGGCCAGGGACACTGGCGTATCAGCAGGCCAGGCCGTAACCAGGGGCAACAGCGCAGGACCAAGGGAGGAGGCAATAGCGTTGTCAGGCAGGCAAAGGATCAGGGCTGGCAGCAGAGGTACGGGTCAGGCAGTCCGGGTTGGCAACCGAAGAGTTAATACAGGGAGACAAGGGTTAAACGTATAAAAGTCTCAGAGCTCAGGCAGGAATCAGCAACACAGGAACACAGATAGCAAGCATGCTCTAGGCAGAGACGTTGACACTGAGGCATAGTGGAAAGGGACTGGATCCCTTATATATATGCAGGAGGACACATGACCAATCTTATAAATCCCAGAAAGTGACACGCACCGATTCCCTAGGAAGCACTGCAAGGCAGCATATAGACCAGGACTCAGCACAACTGACATCACCGTTTAACACGGCGCCCAGGGGCGAAGTGGTAAGTAGGGAGATAGCATTGGACGGCAGCAGCAGTTACAGGTTATTGCATACTAAAGACAGCTGTTTATTGCTAAACCCTTGAATAAATATCATGACCAACATTCCTGGAGATGTAGACAATGTGTTTGCATGAATTTAGTTCAAATGTGCAAAAACTACATGAGCTAGAGCAATAGTTTTTGTAATGTTCCAACAAATCTTCATACAGAAATGTTGGTGATGGTATTATGTTCAGGGGCTTTTTACAATTAACTCACAAAGATAGATGAAATGTTGAACAGAATATATGATTATCTTTTTTAAGTATAGGCTATCTGGGAACAAAAAATATCATATAACAATGGCTATCAAATAGTCCAATTAATGTAAGTACAGAAAGTTAGTAAAACTTCATTGTTTTTTATTTTCTGAATCTTCATCTGGACAATCTAAATCTTCAATATGACTGCTGCGGTATTAATTCTTTCTTTACTCAGCAAACTTACAGGCCTTACACAACATCAAAACAAAGAGTACGAGGTAATTGTGAGAAATGAAGAAAAGAGGACTGGAGGCAACAGAGGGTAATAACGCTCATTTTTTATCGGTATAGATGCATTTATTCAGTATCAGATGCAAGTGTTTTGATGTGCACTAAAGTATTCCTAGTGCTGTATCTTTAGATACCCTTTAACTATAATTCTAGATGATAAGATAATTGGAAAACCTTGTTTACTCAGATTCTAACATATGATTTCTTTGCTAAGAAAATATGCAGCGTCCCTTTTTTTCCACACTATACTGTGCTCTATTTCTGATCCATTTACATGTCTTAAATATAGCCTTTTAAAATGAGCGACCTACATCCAACGTAATTTTGTTAATGACAATTTCTCAAACCTATTATGAACACTTTTTTGCACTAATGTGCATACATGGAAATATGTGCATCTGTGAAGAAAAAGCACTGACTGGTGTAATACAAAGCATATGCCTTGCGTGTTTTTCTAGACTGTAAAGAACTTACATCTGTAATTACATACTGTATGCTCTTTATAGCAGCTTGTACTTTAATTATGTGATTTGCAATGTGCTTGACTAGAGCTTTTATTGAAACATACATATTTCTGCATTGAATTTCTTTCCTGTTTATGTTACAATGAAAATTAAATATACGTACTGCTCTGACACAACATTAATATCATATCAAATCACCAAGACATTAGCAGAATATCTTTTAACTCCTGTAACTTTGTGAGGTGTTGCCCTCATGGATGGGGTTTTTTTCCTAGGTAAACAAAGTATCTGGATGTTCATATGATGTTGCTAGACTATAATGTAATTGTCCATTGGTGTTCATCATCTATTGTTCAGTTATACCCTTCTAGCCCATTTCCAATTAAAGTGTCCATAAAATCATTATGAACACAACTTTCAATATAATAGTAATAAAATTAATGCCCTTAATAAGTATCAGAAAACATATGATCTAACTGGTCATCATTGACATGATTTGCCCTTGTTTAGGGCATGCTGAATGCAATGGTCATAACTAGCCCCCATTAAATTTATGGGCATAATGTATTAAATAAATAACAAAGGGTGCATATTGTACACATATTTGGTAACAATGCATTTATAACCCCTTTACATTCTTTAAATTAGATACCACTAATTCTTTTTTTTCTTTTTTTTTTGGAATGCTTGCTCTTATGATTATTTGGCAATCGGCAATGCAAGGGACAATATGTTAAACTACAATGTAACATGCAATAGATGTAGTTCAATAAACACTGTACCTCACCTCCACCTCATCAGGAGCATACCCAGGCATTGTAGGGAGGTAATAAAGGCATGTGGAGGCCACACACACTACTGAGCCTCATTTTGACTTGTTTTAAGGACATTACATACATTACAAAGTTGGATCAGCCTCTAGTGTTTTCCCCCCTTAAGTTTTGAGTGTGACTACACATCCAGACCTCCATGGGTTGATACATTTAATTTCCATTGAAAATTTTTGTGTGATTTTGTTGACAGCACATTCAACTATGTAAAGAACACAGTATTTAATTAGAATACTTAATTTTTTTCAGATATAGGATGTCTTATTTTTGTCTTCACTTTTTTTGAGTAACTACAACAAAAATAAATTGCTGTTTAATAAAACTTTGAGACATGCACAGTTTTCTCTCGTTGTTGTCATATTTCTATTGTCTACTGTCCATTGCAGCCTTGGGTCTGTATGTATGCCCCTCCCATTCACCAGACCAGCAATGCTCAAGAAGGAAGGGATACCTGCTTCATCTTTAACATTGTTACATCTGTAAATATGCTGGGATTTGTAGTCCTACTCTTCTGAATTTTAGATCAGCCAGATCCCATCACGCTACACAAGACTCATCCCTGATGAAGTCTTCAGTTCATCACAGCATTTCTAGAAGGAGTCATCCTTCTCTCATATTTACAGTCCCAGAAAGTTGTGTTTTCACTCTCCTGCTCAGCAATCCGGTCATACAAGCCACTCCAGGGGTGACACCCAGGCAGTATCATCTATCCCAATGCAATTCTTGTATGAGATGTGAAAGGGATAACCATCATTTACATGGGATAATAAACCAACAAGCAATGCCTCTTCTTAAACAGATGTTGGTAGATACAGTGAAGTCTTTACAGTCTTCTTCTGCTGGACATTGTCCACCTCTGCACAAGTATTGGGGGTGCAGCCTTACAGACCCCTTCAGATTTCATGGATGTCAAGGATCCCAGGTTTATGACCATGACCACGAAGGTCTCAGAATTAACTGACCCTTTTGCATGTGCAGGGAAGTCCATAGTTATGGAGCAGTCGTTCTGCAGGCCCAGACTTGGTAACGGGAGGCAAAGTCCCCTGAGCCTAGAGGTAGTTTAAGAACCTTAAAACGTAGGCTGTGTCATTTCCCTTCATGAAAGAGATTAAATACATAATTACTGAGGGATAGTTCACAAGATTGATCAGGAGTGGAGTTCATCTAGTAGCAAGGGCATCCAGCTACCAGCTCTTTTTCTCCCAACTGCCAGCATCTTCAGCTGAAGTGTTGCTCCTCAGGGAACTCAGGTCCGCTTTCCTGATTGAAGCCACTAAAGATGATATTCTAGCTAAAAGCTAGAATTATGCTCTCTCCCTACGAGTAGGTGAGCGTTGTGGCTGAATCCATACAACCTACAATCTACACAGTTGTGGTGTATTATTCCCTGACGGAAGCTACAATAAATTATTTTCTGGCTACATGCCAGATTTAAGCTCCCCTCTTATAGGTAGGTGAACGCTGTGGCTAAAGGGCATATCCCACATCTACACAGTCATGGTGTAGATTTATGCTCCCCTCTTATGGGAAGGTGAGCTGTGGGTGAATACATACATGGCTTACCCCTGGACTGGAGTCTCTGGAAGCGACGATTGTCTTCTAACTCCAATCAAAGATTAAAAGGAAGTCCATTCATACACACCAGGCCTTGAGCCCAGGCAACCTAGGAAATCCACAGCATTCAAGCCATTCAGGCCTAGAGTTTCAAGGATCACTGAACCAAAGATCTCTATTAAAGGTGTGCGCATCCAGGTCCAGTTGCTGGGTCATGACTGGCCTCATTTAATTGAGTCATGCCTGGAGCTTCAAGCTGTCACCAAGACAGTTTTTCAAAGAGACTGCAGTCCCAGTCCTGTTGTTCAGAGGGATACTATGTTACCTTCTTCAACTTTCTGCTGATCCTAGGAGTGGACACTCAAGTACCTCCAACCAGTCTAACTTCCAGGAGGCATGCGACTGGATATGGATCTATTGTTCTTGTTGTCTATTCTGCAAACTATTCATCCAGAAGACTGTTGCTGCCAAAATAACTCAAGGACACCTATTTCCACATTCCAGTGTTTTAAGGCTTCCAAAACTTTTGACGTTCTCCGTTGCAGGTCTCCACCTTCAGTTCAGATACCTACATCTCCAAGAGTCTTCACCAATTTCCAGTGGTTCACAATAAACTTTCCTATATCCATCTGCTATTGTCACAGCTCATCAATGTAGGAGAAGCCTATTATCTGATACCCAATATCTCTTCCATCTAGTATCTCTATATGAACAATACCTGTGCCAAGTGCCATTACCTCGGGAACAAGTGATAGTACTCCTCTAGCACATTCAAGAGCTGTTGCGTTAATAATTTACATTGCCAAGACACCATATCTTCACTGTGGGCTCCATTGTGGATACATTACCCATAGTCAGATGAGCACAATAGCACTCAATGATCTTCCAAATGTTAATTTTAAAAAAAGGGGTTTACAATTTCTCCATGGTAATATAGTCTCCTCTCAGATCTCACTCTCTTCTTCAAGTCTTCTTGTCTGACGGTTACATCAGATACCAGAAATGATGGCTGGTGAGCAGTATGTGAAATGGAAATGGCTCAAGGGGCATGACCAGTAGATCCTCCTTTGGTCAGCCTTAATGTGAGGGCTGCCTTCTGGGCCTTGCTGCTTTTCCAGAATCTCATTCAAGGTTGGTCAGTGATGCTTTCAATGGACTTTGGCCTTTGTTCTATGTTTGGAGACATATACAAGTGTTCTTCTTCAACAGGCTGCTCCAATTGTGGCTCAGTATTATCTGTGAATCTAACAGCACTACAGCCTCCAATCTTCCAGGGAATGTCTAAGCAGCCTTTATAGATGGAAATAAAACCAGGAAGTATTTCACCGCTGTGCTCAGTGGTGAATTCAGTCAGAAGTCCATCGCCTCCACGTTTAACGCTATGGCTCCCAGGATCTTCAGTTGTTTTCACTTCCATAAAACAGAAGTGGTGGCCTCTCGTTTTTCTCCATGCAGGGATACACCATGCCACCTGTACAGTGATCTTCAGGTTCTTGCAGAGTTTTAATTCTGGGTGGTGATGATTTCTCCTCCATGGAGAATCTCCTATTCTTTAGAAGCCCTGTATTCCAATGGAAATTGAATCATTCTGAGGAGTTCTTGCGTAACTAGGGTGCATCCACTGTTGACTTCCAGTAACTCATCTTTTGGAGTTTGAAGATATGAATAGGATATAGGTCTCAACACCCCCAGAGGTCGACTTACAAGTGCCGCTTTCATTTCATTGTAAACAAGATGACTGAAATGATCAAAATCAATGTCAAAATGGCCAAAACACTCAATTTCAGTGGGGGTTGAATAATTTTGAACACAACTGTAGTTTTCGCATAAATTAAGTTCAAAGCCAAAGTTTAAATTAGATTTTTTTTTTAATTTTGACTTGACTTTGAACTTAATTTATACAATAACTGTTATTATAGAGCAATACTTTTATTTGGTAGTATACCCCAACCGTTTTCTACATCTCCAGCAAGTTTGGTGACAATACCATGTTCAGGGGCTTTGCAGCTAACTTGAAATAGTCGAAATTGTCGATTTTTTTAAAAACAAATTCGACCATCTCTGTTACCAGACTGACTTCTATTGAGAAAGTTTCTGTGTTGCTTTTGATTCACATTAATCATTTGGGTATTTTTTTAAATAATTTAATTCACTTTACATTAAATTAAATTCTCTTTTAGATATGCAGATGTGAATAAAAATTTCCTTTGTGAGACAAAACTTTAACTGGAATGATTTTGTGATATCTAACACAGTAGACAAAAATAGCTTATGCAGACAGCTTGCAAGGTTAGAATATAAGTCTTTAATAATACTGCCAAACATGAGGTCATGTAATGTACTACAAATGTGCTTATATAATTAAGAATAAAAGACTGGGTCTTACACCTTTTCAATGACATGACAGAGGGGAATCCATGGCAAAACTCCCAAGAATTTTTTTTTTCACCATCCGCACAATGAATTCTACATGCTAGCAATTATTTGAGCTGGAGAGCACGAAACCACATGGTTGGACAACTGGGGGAGATGGTCAGTTTGGAGGACACTGGTGGTTGATGGTCAGTAGGGAGGACACTGGTGGTGATGGTCAGGTTGAGCACACTGGTGGTGATGGTCAGTTTGGAGGACACTGGTTGTGATGGTCGTATGGAGGACAACTTGGTGGAGATGGACATTTTTGGGAGGACACTGGTGGTGGATGGTCAGTATGGAGGACACTGGTGGAGATGGACAGTGGTGCGACACTGGGGGAGATAGGGTCAGTGTGGAGGACACTGTTGTGATGATCAGTTTGGAGGACACTGTTGGTGCTGGTCCAGTTTGGAGGCCACGGGGGTGAGGTCAGTTTGTCGACACTGGTGGTGATGGTCAGTATGAGGACACTGTCTGGTGGAGATGGACAGTGTGGCAGACCCTCTGGGGGAGATGGTCAGTGTGGAGAAGAAGACACTGGTGGTGATGGTTACGTTTGAGGACACTGGTGTTGATGGTCAGTTTGGATGCACTGGGGTGCATGGTCAGTATGGAGGACACTGGTGTGATGGTCAGTAAGAAGGACCCTGGTGGTGATGGTCAGTAATGGAGGCCATGGTGGTGATGGTCAGTTTGGAGGACACTGGTGGTGATGGTCCAGTATGGAGGACACTGGTGGAGATGGCAGTGTGGGCAGACACTGTGGGAGATGGTCATGATGGAGGACCTGGTTGTGATGGTCAGTTTGGAGGACCCTGGTGGTGATGGTCTTTTGGAGTACACTTGGTGGTAATGGTCAGTATGGAGGACACTGGTGGATTGATGTCAGTATGGGGGACACTGGTGGTGAGGTCAGTTTGGAGGACAACGTGTGATTGTCAGTTTGGAGGACCCTGGGCGGTGATGGTCCAGTTTGGAGACACTGGTGGTGAATGTCAGTATGGGGACACTGGTGGTGATGGCCAGTATGGCAGACACTGGTGGTGGTTCATGTGGAGTACACGGGGGTGATGGTCAGGGTGGGGACACTGGTGATTGGTCAATTGGAGGACACTGGTGGTGATGGTTCAGTATGGGCCAGACACGTTGGTGGATGGAAATCAGTGTGGAGGCACCCTGGTGGTGTGGTCAATATGGCAACCTGGTGGAGTGATACATGGTGGTGATGGTCCGTATGGGCAAGACACTGGTGGTGATGGTCCGTAATGGCAGACACTGGTGGTGATGGTATAAATGGCCGACACTGGTTGGGAGGTCAGTGTGGAGGACACTGGTGGTGATGGCCAGTATGGCAGACACTGGTGGTGATGGTCATTGTGGAGGACACTGGTGGTGATGGGTCAATATGGAGGACAACTGGTGGTGATGGTCCCAGTATGGCAGACACTGGTGGTGATGGTCAGTTTGAGGACACTGGTGGGGATGGATATTCCCCATGTATCGATGGAGGATGGGATATTCCGTGAAGACTGCGGATGACACTGAACACTGCCCTAGCTAATGGTCCCTATGCAGGCCCTCTCTGTTCTAACTCTCTCCACTCTCTCCAGGCGCATTGGAATGGCGTCCGCTACTTGCTAGTTATAGGGTTGGGATTGTCCGTGAGGTGGGGGGATGCTGATTGGAGCTGGATTAAGTCTGCTGACTGTGACTCCAGGGGTCAAAGTTCACACCAACCTGTTACAAGATAGGGGGCGGGTCCCGAACCTCGCCATATGTTCGCGAACCCGTGGCGAACGCGAACCTGCGATGTTCGCCGCGAATATTTCGGGCAATCACTAATCCAAATAGCTTTTTTTCAATATAAATATGACATACCGTAACTACAGGAAAGCCATCATGTTTGCTTTCCAGACTTAAACTTTTTTTGTAAAAATTTTGCCTGCTCATATCTAACCTATTCTGCTTTAATTACATGGCTCATTCATTTGTTCCCAATCGATATTCATCTCGCCATTCTTGCTCAATCTCCATCCTCACATCGGAAATTCTTTAGAAATTGGATAACATATGAAGTCATGCTGATATATAGGGGTTTTTATAGATTGCCTCTACTTCTTTTTTTTGTAAACGAAATTCAGATAATGATAGGATATGAATCATTAAACAAAAAACCCATACTCATCAAATCCAGACTCTCCTTTTTTAATGTCTTTGTACTATGTTAAGGACACAAGGGTGGGGTTTGGGTACTCTACTCCTCTGTTTCAATGATGCCCTTTAGGCTAAGGGGAGAGGAGCACAACTCGGATCAAAATGACATCCACAAACATCAAGATTTACTGTAGAACAAGCTGAATTTCGCACTTCCAACAGATTATCATGCCTGTGGGGGTCTACTGGAGATGCTGGGTACGGCATGTTCATATTCCACACATGAACTGAATAACATTTTCCAAAACCTTGCAGAGCACTACATATCTTATGGTTACAGTGCTGGAGGACTCAGCATGATCATGGAGAGTGTTTTTAGCAGTCAGCTGCTCTTTGTACACCACTTCCTGGGCCTAGTTTTTCCAGCACGTCTTAGTCCCCAGCATCAAGGATCTAAAAGGGGTTTTTCCAATGGAAAAAAGAGATCATGTTAAACCTGTCTTTTTTATCTCCTGTTACCATCAAAAGTCACAGACAACTCTGGTAAACCAATCCTATCACCCCAATTTCTCAACGCTTGCTCCTCAGACATTTAAACTGTTTCCAGATTTGACCCCATAACCTGCTATATGTGGGGAAACCATTCAGCCCTTCAGAACCGTTTTGGTGAACATCGCCGTCTTATTGAAATTGGTACCCCTGTCCATGTATTGCCCATAATTTAACCTCAACATATTGACTGAAAGTCTCTGAAAGTCTCAAGGCTTTTATCATTGAGTCCATTGATGCCAGTATACCCCCTAAGAAAGATTCAATAAGCTGTGCTTCCAGAAACGTATTGGAAATAGGCTCTCATACACTAACACAACCCCCCATGGCTTGAATGAAGAATTGGACATAAGAGATGGTAATTTTTTTTCAAGAATTCTACCTTTTTTCGACAGTTTCGAGTTAATTGCAAGCCCCCTGAACATATATCATGATGATTGCTAGAATGTAGAGAAGGGTTGGGGGTATACTCCAAAAAAGAAAGTATGTCTCTACACAATAGTTTTTTTCACAAATTAAGTCAAACTCAAGTAAAAATTTCGAAAATCGAATTTTCGATTTTTTTTTTTCAAATGTTCCTCCATCTTCTGCCTTTTGGTAATGATACCATTGTCAGGGCTTTGCAATCAGCTCACTAATTTAGCAAGTCGAAAAATTCGACCATCTCTATTGGAATTAATACCATCATAAAATAACACCATTTATCCATTACTAATTCTTTACTGCATTGGTTTCCAAACTGGAGGGCGCAAAGGTATTCCAGGGGGGCGCTGGGCCCTCTTCTTAACCTGTGTTAGAATGGGGAGGGGGGTCAATCATAGTCCCTAAATAGAAAAATGGGGCTCTGCACGGAAATTTTGGGAACCACTGCTCTTGAATTTTGTACTTGCATTCATGCTTTAACTTTTTTGTTCTCCAATATACAATTGTACCATTTATTTATCCATTCGTTAGTTTAATTTTCTTTTTTTTGTGCCACTTAAACTTTGGATATCTTGTAGTCCCTATTTAAAAAGCATTTGCTCATAGGATTTTCTCCCCCTGGTCTCTCCACTCCAGTGCCCACCCCAGCATCTGTGCTAGCTCGGCATGTTAAAAGGGGAAGACCACTCCTTAAAGCTAGCCATACAGTGTTCAATTGACATCAAATCGATCATAATTTCGATCGAAGTTTTCGATCATTAAAACGTATGTCGATTGTAATTGAATCGAAGTACACACCACATTGAGTATGCAATCAAAGCCCGACTTCGATTGAATTTAAACTTTCGGTTTTAATTAAAAAACGTAATTAATCAAAAAGCGATTGTCACAGAGTGATCAAAAGGACCATGATGGTCACAGAGTGATCAAAAACCCGTAGGTCATACTTTGCATTTTTAATCCAGTACATTATATCGTGGCAAAAGGACACTGGGGACACACATTACATGAGAATGTATTCACAGAGATCGCCATTTCATGCTGTGTGTCAGTGAACAGACACACAAGCCATTACAATGCATGCTTGCATGTTTAAATGACTGTATTGCATTTCCCCTCCTCCCAAAGTTACAGTATGCTAATTGATTGAATCGAATCTCAATTGGACAGGTCAAACAACAGTAACAAAAATTAGACACAGTGTGGGGACAATCAATCAAAATTTTCCAACTGGTCCGATCAAATTTCGATCGAGCAAAATGACAATTAAAATCGAATTTTCAACAATCTACCATGTGGACATGCTTCAATTTTCAATCGACCGACTAAAAAAAAAAAATTGAGCGAATTACATTGATTGTACAGTCAATTGAACCATGTGTGGCTAGCTTACGTGAATATATAGATTGCTCCTTATTGCTCCCGCTTAAAAAGCATCCTATTGAGTCCTCCAGCATCTGTAACCAGGAAGTGATCTAATCTGTAACCAGGAAGTGACATCATCCAGGTGCCATCAACCAGCAAGTGATCTAATCTGTAACCAGGAAGTGACATCATCCAGGTAAGCACACGGCCCTGAGAGATCCTTCTTAATCCTGAAAGCTACCTCCTTTAATGAGAGTATTTTATCTTTTGTTTTATTTTAAGTTATCTATTATGTCTGTGTGTTGGAAAATCTTTAAGTATATTGCAACACTGCTCCGAATTCAATAATTGACACGTTATGTATCTGTTACCAAAAATCACACTTCATAAGTGGCCCTACATCAATACCAAAGATCATCATGCATTGTACCATGGTGACGTGCAGATGCTATTGCAGTAAAGATGTGAAGGAGGGTAGTGTAGCACAGGCAGAGCATCACAGGGCAGTTAAGGCAACCACACAGGCCAGTTGACATAGGGGTGCAAATGCAGAAAGAGCAGGCAAGATTGTGGATCCTCTGTGACACTACCGTATAACTGTTTAAAGCTAATACTAACGCATGTATTACTGGAACACAACAAAAACTCATGCGTTTGATGATTTAAAAACAGAAAAAGTGCTTTGATGCTTTAAATGTTTTTAATTGATAATTAATGCAACAGTATACATTAATGTTTTAGTCACCGATCATGGTATATTCTGGTTGATCATATCTGGTTTGGATCATTGCATAATACTATATTTTTCCTGTTTGTCACATAATGTGCTCAGATTGATAACTAAATGAAGGTAACTTATCATACCGGGGTGGAGAGTGGAGTACAACAGTGCCTACGTCAGCAGGGTGCTAGTAGCTTTGAGGAAAAAGATGCAGTGGACACACACCCTTTTAGTTTATTGTAGTCTCTAGTTAGGCTCAGTCACAAACCTCACATTACTACTTAGCCGGTTACACATGAAATGAGAACCTAATTGTGAAGTTTTCAGTTATATTTTTTCAGAAGCAGTTGATCCCATGCTCATTAGGGTTGACACAGTGTGGTCCAGATTAATTCATTGATGTTACTTTGACGAAGATTTGACTAATGTAGTTATGTGAAGACTTATAAATGAAGGGAAGGACTACAGGCCCACCACAACTTCATTAGTTGTTTTTTAATACAACACTGTGTTGATATATGTATTAAAACATGTATTTGAATATATTTTTCAATATTATTCAGGAAAATATACATTTTTTTTAAACTTAACTGTTTTATTTATTTGTTAAATTGCCTGCTGCTTTCTCCCACATACCTTCAACTGAATTAAATTGCAGGCTGGAAAAGTTTTGCTGAGTCAGCCATATAATTACTATCCTCTGTTCCTTGGACCTGTTTTTACAGCAGTAATTGTTAGTTATACAAGTTTTCTATGTGAAGTCCCTTTCATCCCTTGTGTTAAGTGTACAATTTAATTTTATGTTAAAATGTTACTTGGCTGAATGTCCTTTACAAATAACAGAGGTCACTGCTATCAGAAGTGTGCAAATTTTCAATAGAAGTATGTACAGTATTTTTGTGCTGTTTTGCTCTCTTTCTAAATCTTTTTTTCCTAATTAGTGCACGTGTTATTTTTTTCATAATTTTACACAATGAGAAAAAAAGGAACTCTATTATATAAATGTACGCTCCTAACCCAAACTGGACTGAAAAAAAATGAGTAGGTGGAGGTTTTTTATGTTCTGCTTCCGGTTTTTACTTCATGACTCCAGGTTCTTCAAACAAAGCTATGATTAGTACAATTTCCACTTCATTAGATAGAAAGAAAACATTAATGTCTTTTAAAATTAATCTGTAAAGACGAACAAACAGATCTGTAAGGCTGATTTCATGAGCTATAGTAACTCATTTTTACCATGTAAAATCCAGTAATAGAGTACTCATAGTTTATTTGTCCTACTGAAAATTGTTCTCTAACCACTACAAAGAAAGATAGCTATGTAGAAAAACCTATTTCTGCTTATTCAAAATGTCTAGCAATCGTTTATTAGTATGCATAACATTTAAGTTTACCTGAACTCAGCTGAAGCACTTTCTGTTCCTAAGTCCTTACTAGGAATGGCCACAATATTTGGTTTTACTTACCTCTAAACTGTCCCAATAGCTCAAAGTTGCTGAAAAACAAAAAAATATTCATTTAGCAATCCTGCTGATCCCTGTGGGAGCCGCCATTTTAAATTCAGTGTTAGCTTTCAGGCTTGCATGAGTTGAGGCTGCAATAATGGCCGCGGCTACCGGGGGCCGCCGGATACAATGTGTGTCAATAGACAGAAAGTAAAAAAACAACGTGAATTGCTGGGCAGCCCACCGCAGAGATGAGCAGATGATCCACAGGGGAGAAGGGGTGAGGGGAGAGCTATACACATATCTCCACACAGGTAACAATTTTTTATTTTTTATTTACATTTTGCCCCAATAGTCAGGGGTTGGCTAGCTAGGGGGAAAAGTTTGTCTGGTGAGTTTAGGTGCGCTTTAAATTCAAAATCAAAATTTCAACCTAAATGAACTCTTTAGCTCTTCAGTCTGGCTCAGTGGGGCGCATAGCAACAAATGGGCCCTCCGCTTATTATTTTTTTTTCTCTCTCTCTCTGTTCTCGACAGTTACACTTCTGGACAATATTCCAGAGTCCGGCTCAGAGTAATAACATTTACTGAACTCAGCTGTTGAAATGTAAACACATGCCATCTTGTGGGCGTACTACTATTTTTTTTATAGAGATGGAATTTCATTTTTCTACATCTGACTTTGCGAAAAGTGTTTGAATATGGTATCATTCCCCAAATGAGAAGGGTTGGGGTAAAAAAAAGTATTGCTTTAATACTAGTCAAGTCAAATTTATGCAATTTCTACAATCAACTGAAAAAAATGTGCATTTGCTGTTCTTTCCTTATTCGGGTCTACATATTTATGCGAAAAATCATTTTCAAGCATGAACTGATCAAGAGTACATCGAGAAGTCATCTTAATGATGAGAACCTGGAATCGTGCCTTGCATCAAAAACATAGACGTACAAACTTTTCAAGGCGATACAAAGCCATAGTTAACATTAGTGGTTGTCAGTCGTTGTCACAGTAAATTGAAAGGAATGTAATTTTTTCAATAAATAATATTGTTATTATGTATTGCACAAACATTGTTTCCCATCATTTAGATAATAGATTGAATATTCTTTACCTATCTAATACATTTGTCTATGAATGTATGTGTATATATAACTAGCAGCAGTCCAAATGTTGTAGTCAGTCAAAAGACTTTACCTCATGGATATCTGTATAGATATGGGCCTACCCAGTTGGCATGCCATATCTATTTCTGTATTGTATTCCTGTATGTGTAAAGGAGAAGTTTTCAAATATGTGTGGTAATAGCTGATAGTAGAGGAATATTTGGGTACACACACAAACACTTCAGACACACAGACACTGACACAAAGACACACACGCACACACACATCAGAGCTTAGATTTTGGAAAATTTGCATATTGTAACTTGCATCTTTCTTTATGCTATTTTTTTTAGAGAGTCTTAAGTTTAACTAAGACTTGTTAAGTTTATTAAGTTAATTTTAGGGAATGTTTTTAGGGAAAGAATATTTCAACAGCACCCCCAGCAACAGTTCTCAGGCTCTCAACATATGTTTCAAGCGATTATACTGTTTTGATTTGGCTCTTTGGTTGAATAAGTTTGCCTACCACTGTTATACAGCTACACTTAATAAAAAAATCCACACACCTTACCTACATCTCAAAAAATAAAGCTGATAATGCAATGTTCAGAGGCTTTGCAATTACCATTTTTTTTAGACCATTATATGCTCCATATAGGAAGCACCCTATACCTCAAAGCGTCTAATAGTCCCCAAATTTTGTATTTTTCCCACTCTGCCAGGAGCTCCATGCTCTGATCGTCAGAGCAGCATTAAAGGAAGCCTTTGACAGCTTCCCCACCACCAGCTCTGACCGCAGATCTGCATGTAAGCTGGCAGATTGAACCCAACCCACATACAGTGAAGATGTATGCATCCGATCTGCATCTGCCACTGTTTGTGAGTCAGGCTAAACACAAATAGTTTTTGCGGAAATGAAGTTCAAAGTGACTTTGTGGCTTTAAGCTTAATTTATGCAAAAACTTTATATGCTAGAGCAATACTTTTTTTCACAACATCTCTAGCAATTTTGGTGATGATGAGCATGGTCAGGGGCTTTGCAATTAACTTAGAAAGTTGAAAAACATTTTTTCCAGTGGCTCTGTACCATAAGACTATATTTGCACTGTACACTAGCAATTTTGGATGTGCATTTGGCTGACGGGGCATAAAGAAATGATCTGTCCTGGAGTGAGGGGTTTTCCCTTAACTTTTGGGATTTGTAAAGGAAGGGGTCATGTGAATATTTCCTATTTTAAGAAGGCTTTACTGCGCTATTAAGAAGAAGATTAAGAAAGAAGATACAGTAATTGGTGTGGATAAATAGCAGAATTCATATTAGGGAGGGATTAATGTATCCCCAAAATAAAGAAAAAGGACTGGTGTTTTATATATTGGCTTTTTGGGGGGTTCATGGCCAGGGAGAAGCTTCCCGGGAGGCACACTATGGATTTAAGAAAATTTGAATTTGAGAAATTAGGGTTTTTATAGTAGATGCATGCAGACAGCATCACATTCATTTTGTTTTAGGTGGTATGGAACTGGCCCTGGTGTTCCAATGACTGGCGCAGTTATGATATTCTGGACATTCCTCCTCCTTCTGGCTGCAAAATATTTGACCTTCATGTGAGAAATTAAAGAGGTGACAGACATATGAGTTTTCCTTTACCTATTTGATAAGAAATGTAAGCATTAATGACTATATTATACTTAAAGCTGAAAACAGAGTTATCTGTGTATTTATTTTCATATAGTCTCCAGCTATCTCCTGAGGAAGTCGAAATGCATTTACGAAATGTGTTAAAGGCTGGATGAACTAGCATTGTAAATGTCTTTTTATATACTTTCATGATGTTACAACATGTACAAAAATTATCATTCAGAATGGAAATTGTGTGACTATAGAAAGCCACATCTTATGATATGAAAGGCATAGAACCTTTAATACAAAGTGTTTTGTGTTATTTCAATGGCAAAATTACAAAACACAAATAAATAACCTACTAATTATATTTGTTACGTGATCAGTATACTTAAAAAATAATCCTTAAACAGAAGCCTGGTCATCCAATTACATTAAAAAAAATTATTTGGCCTTAAAGAAATGTGGAGTTGTTTCTTGAAATAGCTTACATGTAACCCTATACTCATTTTACCAGGGTTTCCTCTCTGTTCCTATCTCCTGTTCACACTACTAGACATGTTTAAGTGAATGACCTTGGGCTTAGCATTGGTTCCTGAATTCCATCCAACCAATGCCATAGAGGTAGAAGTACCAGACATATTTAGAGGTGGCATTTGTTTTCACTAGCTTCAGAAGTATTCTCTGTTGGGAGCATACATAATTTTGGCACACAAGAAAAGTACAAGAACACTTTTTTTTTTTATATTTAGTTTAAGTGTTTTTACTGATAAACCAAAGGGAAATTTATTTGTCTAGATGTAATCACTAATTCTGAATAAACTCAGTAGTTGTAGTCATATTTTAAAAAAAAGAAAAATGTTCAGAAATCTATAAATTAATTTTTCATACGGAATCCCAAGAGGATCTTAAAATGCATTATTTTAACAAAATTACAATATAAAAAAATGACCTTTATAATAACATTGAGAGTCTTTGCCAAACAATGTATAACCTTTTAATCTGTGTATTTTTTTTTTCTTAGCATCCCAAAGTTTAGTCACTGCTTGTGTGCAACTTTATAACACTTAAATTGAACTGCTAAGGATGTTGTTCTGTCACATTATGTAACCATTTCAGGCAAAATATGGGAAAAGAAAAGAAGTTATAAGTACACTGAGTATCTCTGTTGATCTGTGCGTCTGCCTGACATAATAATCATAAATGCACAGATGTCTAGAGGATGAGAGATAGATGTAAAACACTAGGAAAATAACACTTACATTGAAAAAGCATGAATTAACTAGACTATAGAAGTTGTAGAAGGTTAAGAGGTTGTCCTTTATTATAGTTACATTATTGTAGCTATATAAAATACATTGAGATAGATAACATTTGAAAAACACAAGATAGGAAAACAAAGAGCAATAACTAATTAATAAGAACTTCTTAAGTATAATATTAAGGTTTCTTATTAGAGGAATAATTATCAATCCTTGACCAAATGACTTCCATTCTGTCAAAATTTCTTATGTCATACGGACTGACTGATATACTTTATCTTTCCTCTTTATGCAATTCGTAAAATTTACTTTGAAAGATGACAAATGTAGTTAAATAAGGTTAAAAGATACTTGTTTAGAAATAAAAGCAAAATGTTCATTAAAGTGGACCTACCACCTGTTAGGTCACTCTGCAGCATCAGCTGCAGCTCAGCTGATACTGCAGAGATCCCTGACTAAAAAAAATCCAAAACGATTTCTGACAGCAAGAGGGGTGTCTTTTTAGAAACAGACCCTCCCACTGTGTTATCTCTTACCTAGTCAAGACATAACAAGCTTAAGGGGTTACTGGGAATTCTCTCCCATAAGCCCCTTTGTTTCAGAGGGGAGTGAGAAGCCTTTCTTCACTCAGCCGGCAACTGACAACAACCCGCCTCCTCCCCCTTCACTCCTACACAGACAGCGAGTCTCTGTCTGTGTAGGACAAGGGGGGCAGGTTGTTGTCAGCTGCTGGCTGCCCAGAGAAGAATCGATCTGGAAGTGGCTTTTCTTGCCCTTATTCAACTTGCTGCCACCATCAGTGAAAACATGAAGATGGTTTTATTTTCTTTTAGTGTAGCAGTTTTCCAAAATCTGAACTGCTGGCAGGTAAGTAATGTGTCTATTTCATGTATGTGTGTGTGGTTTTTTGTTTTAGTTTAAACCCGCTTTAAGCTCACTCACTTGGGGTGAGGTTGCTCACAAAGCTTTTCTTTGGTGAGTGTCAGGATTTCAACACCAAAGGTAAGTGCTGAAAAGTAGTGCTAAAGCAAACACGTGAATGGGAGTTCTAAACATTTAACAACATATAGCATGTACATGAACTGACATCCAAAGCTTTTGGTGGCAAAATGGTGACCAAACACCTACAAACATTTTTTTATGTAATGGGTGACTCTCTGGAGCTCAACAATTCAGACATTTGATCAAGCCAATTCATTATATTTCCTCTTTGCTAAATCTTAGTGAAAGCAAAAATAAAATGTAGTTTTGTTTTTCTTTCTCATAAAACTCTTTTAGGCCAACCAGTCAGTGCTCAGACCATATGACACACATGGAATCACCTGAAATAAAGGTTGTTCTTAAGATGATGCCCAAGAAAGCATACACAGTTTGTTGACCAAGAAAAATGTATTTGGTTCACATGGTGTCAAGTGTGTGTGGCAGGATGATGAGAACAGACAAAGGCAGTCAAGCAGGATGGTGGCAATGTCTTGGTTTGGGGATACATGGCGACACTGGGGAGCTACGGTTCTTTGAGGGAACCACAAATGCCAGCATGCACTATGACATACTAAAGCAGAGCTACGGAGAATGGGCCACGGGTCAGTATTCTACCATGATAACACATGCACAATTTGGACAATTTTTGCCAAGGGGTATACTCACTTTTGGTGCCACATTAATAGCTGGGAGTTATTTTGAATAGACAGCAAATCAGAACATGTTCAAGCTGTACATTGTAGTGTATGTATCATATCCTCAGTGTTGTAAAAAGATATAAATGAATTACCACAGTGAGAGGTGTCTACGAGGGGTGTATATATATATATATATATATATATATATATA
>CM070033.1:60241280-60252589 GCA_036250615.1 Ptychadena robeensis | reverse complement strand
GGCGTATAAGACGACCCCCGACTTTGGGGAGGATTTTAAGGTACTGAAAAGTCGTCTTATTTGCAGGCAAATACGGTAGCTAAAACTAAAAACTACTTCCAAAAATATTCAGCTTTGATATTAATGAGTTATTTGGGTTCATTGAGAACATGGTTGTTGTTCAATAATAAAATTATTCCTCAAAAATACCACTTGCCTAATAATTCTGCACTCCCTGTAGTTGTGTATGACCTTCACTGTGGACATAGACTACTCTTCCATTTAACCCTTTGGTACTGCATCTGTTGGAATGAATTCCTGTGTATGACCTCTGCTGTGTGCCTAGACTAGTCTTCTGTTTAACCCCTTGGATACCATGTCTGTTAGACTGAATTCCTGTGTATGACCCCTGCTGTGTACCTGGACTACTCTTCCTCTCATCCTTTGGCTTTCAACTTGCTCCTCAGGGGTCCATGGAGGGTTTCATCAGTCTCGGCGGGATATTTTGTGCACCTAAGTCCTGGGGGGAACCAAAGTCTGGGTAGAATGTTCAAGCGGGGGCTTGGCTTAAGGTGAAGAATACAACAGAGATTGGGGTATCCTACCTGAACTGAAGACTGCTGATCCCCTTGAGACCCTCACACCTACATTTTTATTTACCAGCATGCCTGTAGAGACATGGGCTTTTCCCCGTGCATGCATTTTGAAAATTGAACAATTTATAGAAATAGAGGCCTGGTACCTATTAGCTGATGAATAGTGACAGATTTTCATATAAACCTACATTGGAACTGTATCCTTTGCAGAAAGATTATAATTGGATTTGGAGAATTACAGTGTTACAGAGTTACAGTGCAATGGAGTGAGAGTGGTTGGATCAAGGATCTGCTGGGAATGTTTTTTAAAAGTGTAAACATATTGCAGCTAGAAAAGAGTGATTGTTGATTTCGTTGTGTACACAGTCAAATCAGATACCAATGGAGATGCAGCTTAAATGGGTGGCATAATAAAACAAACAAATATCCAGCATATTCAACCCACACCTTTGGTTTTTTTCAAAAGGAAAAAAAGTCTTGAATAAACATTCATTTTAATAAGGTCCACTCTACCTAACCTAGAAAACTGATTTTTCAGCTTTATAATCAGCTGATTAACATCAAGGAGAGACATAAAACTGTAAATAAAACCTTTTTAGTTCAACCAGGTGCTTATTTCCCAGATATATTAGATAAGCATATATTAAATTTTCATGCATACAATGTATATCTTGACAACCTTAGAAAAGGTAGACTCATTGTTAACAGGTTAAACCCTAAAAAACCCAAAGATGTATATTTTATGTTTTTACAGATTCCTTAATTTACTTTGTAAACATTGTAGACATTGATAAGGTATACCTGTATGGCTTAAAGGTAATTTATTAAATCAATTAATCGTATAGATATGTTGACATTATAAATCCTAGGTATATATGTTTATATATAATCATCTTATGTAAACCAACAAATGTTGCTATAAAACTACTGTTTGGAAGTAGATGATCAAATAGGTATATGCACAAGTATTTATATCAAAAAGTTACACAAGTTCAGTCAATTAATGTGCAATTCAGTACTTTTATAACTGTGTGCTTTTTTATATTTGCGTTGCGTTGTCTAGTCTGACAAACCCTACATTTTAAATGTAGGATTCCCTTGGAAAATGAATGTTTGTTATACAAGTAAACAAACAGGCAGTCAAGATAAATTGAATAATCTGTTTGAACTACTTAAAAAAAAATAACATTGCAAAACTGTGTAAAAACTATTTGTTAATGAAAATACGCAGCACGGCCATTAAACATTATATTCCATTATGGTGCATCATCTGTGATTATGTAATTCACATTTTCATCTTGACACTGCAAAGTGTATATCTGATTTAAATAATAGCTATTAATTCTAAAGCAATGCAGTTAATGGATTACTTTCAACATACAGCAAATTATAAGATGGGGAAAAAACCTGCATGCAAATTCAGTTTGAATTAGCATAATGAATTTTACATATTAAATCGGCTTAAATGAAATTTGAGCTGAGTGCACAGGTGCATTTTATATACACTACTTTCAATCATAACTCTCTTTTAGAAATGTGATTTAAATTTCAAATAAGAATTAATTTACAAAAACAGCCTAATTCATTTATAAATAAAGCAGTACATACAAATATTACCTGAAATGTGCAAAAAGCTTCAATGAATATATAATACAATAACACACTGTTTGAATATATATGTGTGTGTGTATATATATATATACATATGTATTGATATAGAGAGAAGAGAAAATATATGTTGTGTGTATATGTGATTGTGATTGTTGAACATCACAGCAACAGGTGGCAGACTTTTCCCCAAATACCCGCGGTTTGCATGTTTGTGGCAAACTTAATTCACTTTAATTCAGAAACCTTTAGGTCATATTTGTAGGCACAATACCATTAAAAAACTAAAAGCATGCAAACACCTCAACACTGCAGTATCATACTTCAGGGGGATCAAATCATTAAACTTCATTCATTTTTATTGGCAGAAGTCCCCCACTAGAGCATATCAGAACCCTTTTTAACATAGTGATTTCAGAAAGAATGGGTAGCTTTACCATCTCCATAACTTAATTGTGACATTCTTTGGGCACGTTTAATTTGCTCTACCCTATTAGCTGTGAGACATGCACATTGCCAATAGCCACTGCCAACATAAATAACTCAATATGTTAACATAAAACTGTGTTTTCAGCATACATTGGTGAAATTAAATAAAGACTTCTAAGAGCAGAATTGGGTTGATCATTAGGCTTAGAGGCCTTGAAGTGAACCAAACCATCTGCTGGTCTAAGATGCTGTGGTGTGCTTTACCAGATCTAACAGCACAATTTTTTGGAGATGTAGGGTAACATTCTAGAATTTTAGAATGACATTTTTTGTGAAGCCTGTGAGGTCTTCCTTGGTGGATTAGTTTTTTTAAAAAAAAATAAGCTGTTAATACCAGTATTGTACTCACCTTTTTTAAAAGGTTTAAAAACCTAAACCTATTAAAAACTCCTACTGGCTTATTTCAGTTTGCTTCTCAAAAAAGTATGCATTTTTGGCTTCCAGTACCAGCTGATGATGGCTTTTGTGTAAACCAAACAAACGTGATTCCTGCCATCTGGAAATAGAAACAACATGTTATGCATTGATTAAAGTGAAAATGTAGAAAAGTAGAAGTATGCTGATTTGTAGGAATCTCTTGTTTAGAGGATTTGGAAATATTAATTTAACATAGTCTCCAGTTATTTGGTCTAAACCTCACTAATCCTTTTGATTATTTAAAATTGCATTGCTTAGAGAACTACAAACAAAACTGGATCTGAAATGTATGTAACAACTGAAGTAGAATGTTAAAGAGGCTAAGTGGTTTTTAGGGATAATACAAGTGGATAGACATGATGATTAATAAAAACTAGGAAACAGCAGCATTTGAAAAAAAGTGTTGCTCTTGCATATGTATTGTTTGCATAAATTAAGTTCTTGTCAAAGTAAAAATTTCGACTTGACTTTGAACTTCATGTATGAAAATTTTCAAAATGTGCCAATACTTTCATTTTATAGCATACCCTGGACCCTTTACTACATCTCCAACAAGTTTGGCGATGATACCATTCTCAGGGGCTTTTCAATTAACTCACAAATGCGAGATGGTCAAATTCAACCATCTCTCATCACTAACATTTGTGGAGCTTTAGAGAAGGGTTGTGGTAGCATTACAAAAAAAGTATTGGTTTGGTGTAGCATATGTTGATTTTGCATAAATTTTGTTTGAGTTTAAGGCAAATTTTCAGCTGTCTTAACTTTAAACTTAACTTAGAACGTAATTTTAAAACTACATGTGCTAGAACAATGATTTCTTGTTCTAATTCTATTGTAATGCTCCAATAGCCCTTCTGTACATGTCCAACAATTTAGGTGATGATACCATCATGGTTTTTGCAATTATCACACATAAGAATTTGGCCATCTCTACTTTTAAAGGTGGACTTTTGATGTGGTCCTGTAATAAGGGAAATGCCCATAGGTATAACATTTCAAACATAGATAAATAGTGATGAGCGGCATAGGCAACATTCGTATTCGTGGCATGCCGCGAATTTTTGGGAAAACATTCGGAAAATATTCGCTTTCGGCAATTTTATATATTTGCGAATATATGTTTATCTTGCATTGAGGGGCGTGTTGAAAAAAAAATTGCGAATTTTGGACGCCATCTAAGTGATTTTCGCGAATTTTCTAAAGTGCCGATTTTCGCAATATTCCGAATATTCGCATCACCCCAATATTGGATTTAAAAACTGTTGATGGTCGCAGGGAGTGTTGCTAAGCTCTTGTTGCAGACTTCCCATTTGTCCACTTGCATTGAGAGGCGTGTGTAATGGAAAAAAAATACAGAATATCCCGAATTGTGAATATTCGGCAATATATTCACCATCTTCGCGAATTTCCGAATTGCCGATATTCGCGATTAATATTCGGAATCCGAATATTCGTGATCATCACTATAGATAAAGTAGGTTTGGTACTTTGCTATTGGAGTCAATGTGTGGGTAATTTATTGCCTATTAATAATGCATGCTTGAATGCATACAGATTATGCTGAAATATTACTCAAAAATAACCCTCAAATACATAATGTACATAATTTTTCTTGACATATTGAAAGCCTAGTGAACTATCCCTTCCTCTTGTAACCCCCATTGGAAGATTGAATATATCTAATAGAGAAAACATTAAGGGGAATTGCATAAACTATGTATTTGAATATTGTTTACAAGTAGTGTAACCTGGGCTGCTTTTATTTTAATTTTTTTTGTTCTTAACACTAGGTATGAGGGTCTTCAAGGGATCACTTATCTACAGGTTAGGTCAGATACCCAAATCTGCACTGCAGTCTTCACCTATAGACAAGCCCCCACTTGAACGGGTAAGCACGATACACCTATCCGACTTCGGTTGCCCCCAGGACTTGACGCACAAGGTATCCCACCTGAGAGCTGAGACCGGTGAAACCCTCTCAGGATCCCCCAGGGAGTGAGTACAGAAACAAGGGCAGATGCAAAAGTCCAAATTCACAGCAAGGGTCATACACAGAGGATCAGTCCAACCAAACATGGTATCCAGGGGTTAAACCAAAGAGAGGTCTGAAGGCAAGCAGGGGTCACACACAATGTTAACTCTTGAGCTCACAAACTGGTTGGCACGAGGAACCCAGTAGTTCAGGGAACTGACGCTATCATGGGCGGAGATGCCAGAGGCCCATTAACAAGTGCAGTGCCACCTGTGAATGCACTGTAGCTCTCCCCATGTCTGCCGAAGGTGGACACAAAATCTGCAGTGACAACGGGTGATAACACAAATTATGTTGATGCAGTCTGCCTTGCCAGGGGGACTGCACGGTGAGGAAAGAAGGAGAGACAGGAACGAGTGGATATAAGTGAACACTTATTCTTTAAATATATGTTAGCTTATGCTGCATGTACATTGTATGAATTTTAATAATACAGTTGCTGTGTTCATGGAAATTATTCTATTAACACAAAAAAAACACAGTAAACAGGAATAACAAGGAAGTTGATGAAGATTGTGGTTTAAATTATTATATTTTTTCTAGAGCACTTAAATTGTAAAACATTGTAAATGTTGTTATATCATTTTAGAAAAAAATGTACTGTAGCAATGTAAAAATACACATTGAAGAGAACAAAAAACACAGCAGTTTAAAGTAGCAAGTGTGAGTAACACATAAGACAGCAAATTGTGTTATGTAAAGGAATACCCTTCGATATCACTGGCATGAACTAGTTTCTTTGCAGTCGGAAAAATAAAATGCTTCTAGGACAAATAAGGCACAAAGCTGTGTCATGCTGACTAATATTTTTAAACTGTTTTTAAAATGATATTAAAACAAATATGTATGTGACTGAGGATGACAGCACATATAAAACAAGAAGACTGATAGCCTGTCCTTTAGAAATTTTAACAGAGATACAATTGTTGTGCCTGCAAATACTCTCAGAACTCTATTGCTAAATCTAATAGGGCTATTCAGTTGCCAGGTTGTAAAGCTGGACATAGACGGGTTATTATCGACTGCCCAGCTGACCGACCGGGCATGATGATGGCATCACGCACGGCCGCTAGTTCCGAGAATCGGCCGTGCACCCTTTGTGTGTCAGTCCCCAAACGAACTAATGGGATTGTCTCTGAATTTACCGGCATGTCGGATCACTGTGCGATCCAACATGCGGCAGATTCTTGGTCAATATGACCAGAGGGCGCAAACAATTCTCTGCCAATCGATTGCAGGGATGTGCACGGCGGCCGATGGGGCAGGAATCTGCCTGTCTATGCCCAGCTTTAGCTTTAAATACAATTAAACAAAGAATATTAAGCCTATTAAAATGCCAAACAGTGGCAAGCAGAGTACATTACATATGTGATAACATTGTTGTGCAGAATGTAATATGTTTGGATTACTGCTTTGGCCTTGTTATCCTTCATGTAGCTATTTACCATGCACCCTGAATATTAACCAGAAACTGTAATAAGCTGAATATATTTTTAGACCCACGTATATAATGTGATAGGTGTTGAATTTTTTTACTTGGAAGTCTTTGGTATTTTTATACTTACGTGAGATCAAGAAGATTGTTCATAAGAAACTAGAGATAATCCTAAAACTTTTAAATACTTCTGTTGGATTGTTGCAAATAATGTAATTCACCATCCACAGTCACCTGCAAGAAAGAGTGTCAATAATTAAAAGCTCCTGTCCGGTTCCAATGCTGACAACCGCATCTTGAATTACCGCTGCAGCCAATTGCGGGAGTCTGCATCTATAACAACCTCTTCAATATGCCGGGTTTTTTGAGTACTTCTCTGCCAGAGCAGGATTTTGAGCAGAGTGAGGGGAAAGCACACTGGGAACAGACACTGCCTACCAGAAAGCGATATGGAGGTTTTTATTGCCAAGGTAGAATTGTTGTTTAAGATTGCACTTTCTGCTATTAAACACAAGATATCCAACTGGGTCAGTGGGGGGAATCAGTGGAACATTTTCAGGAGGCAGTACATTCCTCTCTGGTATCCATGAAAGTTAAAATAGTGGAACAGGACCATACTATTGAATCTCTTACTTATCAGCTGGATGACCAAGAGAACTGTAGTTGCCAATATAATATACGCATATGTGGCTTGCCTGAAACACTTGCACTAACGACATCGATAACTACCCTTATAGTTATATTTAACTACATATTGGGGCAGCCTCAGGCTACAAGTATTGAAATAGATAGGGCACAAAAAGCTTTTAGGCCACCCAGTAAGGATATTGGTGACACACAAGATGTGGAGGCAACTATAATGCAGAAGCCACAGAGGGGGTATAGGGATTATACTTTTATCCTGGTCTGCCCCACCACATGCTCTATAATCGCTTGGAGCTTCAGAAGCCTATTATTGCTTACCAGGGGTGATTTCCCTTTTCACTTAAAGCAAAATCAATGGGAAGATTAGTGCTAAAGTCCTATAATGATTTACCAAGATTGGAAGAGGGTTTTTCACCAAAAGATGGAAATATGTTACTGGAATGAACAATGGAGTGACGGGGTGGCCAGTCTATAACCTGAAGTTGAACAAGGAGACACTATATAGGATACTTTACTTGCTGTCTATGGATTTGAATGGTGAATTCAGGTCAGTATATCTCCCTTCACAAATTAGGGGAAAATATAGGACATGTAGGATAGCTAGAGGAGAGCAATATTTAAAAAATATTTAAAATGTTTATATTAGCTAGAGGTGGGCTTTAAATCTTCCACGTAGGCTGAATACCTTTTCTGTACTTAACTGCCTTATTATAGATGCAATGGGGTAGCTTTTTATTACAGAACCAAAATGCTTTTTCAAAATGAACAAATGATCTTTGTTAGTGATTTTGCTAAACGTTATAATGGATATATAATTGTAGCTTGACTTTTCTTTTCAAAATTCTTTGTTTAAGAGAAAGGTGAACCATTAACTTAACCAGATAGAACGTGGCTATTGTTAAATATTTCACCCTAATCTGTCACAGTCTAGAGAAACAGTAAAAGACTTTGCAAGTATCATATACAGCACATACTGGATAATAATTGGTTCCTAAAGATATAGGTTAAAAAAACCTGCAGGCATAATATTTATATACCTCACTATGCACAATACAAAAAGATCCTGCTTCATTCTTGTAGAGTGGTATACAATAGCTTTAGGATCCATTACTTGTGAAAGTTCAGCACTCAAAATTAACATTACCACTCAGAGTAGGCAGTCTATTTTTCATTAATTAGAGATGGGGAAAGCATATCATCTCTCAAGTGTAAGCTTTTCTGTATCAGGACATAATGAAAAAAATCATAAATCAGATTTTCAAACTAGGGCAACGGTTCATATTTCAGCAGAACAGAGACCCTAAGAACACAGCTAAGATATCAAAGGAGGGGCTTAAGCACAACTCTGTGAGTGTCTTCGAATGGCCCAGCCAGAGCCCAGACTTGAATCAGATAGAACATATCTGGAGAGATCCTAAAATAGCTGTGAACCAATGCTTCCAATCCAACGTGATGGAGCTTGAAAGGTGCTGCAAAGGAAAGGTGTGCCACGCTTTTGGCATCAAATTCTAAAAGAATTTGTAAGAGGCTGTAATTGCTGCCAAAGTGCATTGACAAAGTCTTGAGCAAAGACTGTGAATATTATGTACAGTAACGGTGGCTGCTGTGCTTGTTCCCCTTCGGTGGTCTTGGATGCCATGTTAAACAATGATTATTGTTGTGCTGGGATCTGGTCACAGCATGCTGTGGTTTCTGCAGTAGTTCCTTAAGGACCAGTGCATGTCACTTCCTTGGATTTAAAGGATTGGTCATGATGTCGCGAACTGTTCGCCGGAGAACTATCCGCGGCGAACATCGCATGTTCGCGTTCGCACATGTTCGCGAACATATGGTGAGTTCGATCTGCCCCCTATCTTTTAACATTGCAGAAACTTTGAGCCCTGTGAGTCACAGTCAGCAGACATAATCCAGCCAATGAGCACCCCCACCTCACAGACCTTCACACCCCCTATAACATATCAATTACAGGACGCCATTACACATTCTGCTGAATTCGTGGCACAGTGGGTCCACACTGGTTCATGACATGTACAGTCGAGCCCATAATTATTCATACCCCTGGCACAGTTTTACCTAATGTGACTTTTATTCAACCAGCAAGTAATTTTTTGATGGGAAAATACATAGGTTTCTCCCAAAAGATAATAAGATGATGAACAAGAGGCATTTTTTTGGAAAAAAATTTTTTTTTTTACATTTGAGCAAAAAATGTAATGTTCAAAATTATTCATACCCTTCACAAACTGTCACAGTCTCTGAGAAAATCCAAAGTCCTATACCATAACAAATAGTCAAAGCTAAAGCATCCTTATTACCCTGAGTCATTGTGAACAGCTGTTTTAATCACCTGAACAGGTGAAAAACAGCAGCTCTTTCCAGTTGGTTTGTGGACAGTCATGACTAAGGCAAAGGAGCTTAGTGAAGACCTGCGGCTGCATATTGTGGCTGCTCATGAGTCAGGAAAGGGCTACAAGGCCATATCTAAATGTTCCAGTGGCTACAGTTATAGGAAGCATTTGATTGCTGTAATAGCCAATACAGACTTTTCTACTGATCTATTGAGAAGGGTATAATTATTTTGGACATTACACTTTTTGCTAAAATGTAAATAAAAGCTGAATATCTTTTTTTCTGCAAAAATGCGTCTTTTACATCGTCTTATTATCTTTTGGGAGACACCTGTGTCATTTCAAAAAATAACTTGCTGGTTCAATAAAAGTAACTTTAAGTCAAAAAGGGATATTAATAATTATGGGCTCAACTGTACATGCGATTGTTTAATTTTACATTTTCAATTTGACAAAACCTCAAGTAAATGTTTTTCACTTTGTCATTAGGGGGTGTTGTATGTAGAATTCTGGGGAAAAAAGGAATTTAATTCATTTTGGAATAAGGCTGTAACATAACATGATGTTATTGCTGGAGTTATAGAGAAGGGTTGTGGGAACATTGGAAGAAAAAAAGTTTTGCCGTAGCACATGTAGTTTTTGCATAAATTTAGTTCAAAGTTAGAATCAAAATTTTGACTTGACTTTGAACTTAATTTATGAAAAATACATTTTTTTGTAGTTTACCCCCAACACTTCTCTATATCTCCAGCAAGTTAGAGGATGATACCATGTGCAGGGGCTTTGTTATGAACTCGAAATTGTCGAAATGATCGTATTGTTTTTTTTAAATTACGTTCTTTTGTAAATACACTGAACATCCCACATAGGCCACATCCCAAATAGTGGGAGACTTTGTGTCAGAGTGTGTCTTGAACATGTATGGTGTCTTAACTAGGCAATTGGCAACCGCTGCACATAGAAGTAACTAAATATAGCCTTAGGCCAAAACTCCACTGTGCCTTGCCTAAACACAAACATTTTTTAGTGGTCAGATGTTTGATATGTGCCCTATTCTTTTTCAATGGGCGTACACAATTGATGTGTGCATCCCATCACGTCACGTTAAAAAAAAATTCATACGTACCAAACATGCGGACATGTTTGGTACACATGGCAAAATGTAGTTGAGTTTTAGCGACACACCAGATTTTTGAACTAAAATAAAAAATGGTCATTTGTTGCTAAATTTAAATATTTTTTTTTATAACAAAGAAATTTGGAGAGTAAAGGGCACATGCCATCAGCATAAGCACTTGCCAATGTGCAGACTAGGGACTCCAAAAAAGGGGCTTTAAAGGCACCAAAAGTAAACAATATTAAACCTTCAGTAAAATATGCACATTCTTTATTTTTGCAGTGTTATCGATCTGGCACTTTATCCAGAGAAAAAACATTTTTAGTGGTTACAATGTTCAACAATTACAGTACATTATTTCAAAATTAAATAACAATATCAAATACATGTCTCACACCCAAATACTCAATGAATGTATGTATGTAGGTGCAGGTATGGGGCCAACACTTCTCTACGTGTTTCGCCGTTTGGCTTTCTCAGGAGATGGTGTTTCCCATTGCTAAAAAGTAACAAAACAGATTATCTAGAGTTATTTATATGAACTCAGTACCATTGCTAATCCACTAGTTCACATGTTTAAATGTTTGCATATACAGTGGAGGAAATAATTATTTGACCCCTCACTGATTTTGTAAGTTTGTCC
>CM070033.1:60223756-60241180 GCA_036250615.1 Ptychadena robeensis | reverse complement strand
CCCCCCTCCCCATCGAGAGTCCTGATCAGCCCAACAAAACATGGATGATATCCATATCAAAGTTTGTAATTTTTATTGCGTGCACCAATAGGTACCATTATGGAAACAGTAAAAAACTGCTTTAACACATTATAGGCATAATGTCTATTTACTTTTTTACCTTTAAGGAGACAAACATATTTATTTTCCATCTTGTTATTATGTAGATCTACGTCCATTTTGCCAACAGTATGTGGGATAATGCTCTAGTAGTAGTTATTATGCTCTAGTAGTTGATATTATCGACAATATTAATCTTAGATGTATGTGTACATGCCTAGGTCACTAGTGTACATTCAAAGGGTAGGATTTCTACATTTGATATAATATTGTCACAAATTTGCTCTAAACAGAGTCAAATATAGTCATCTATTCACCGTGTGTGTTATAAACATCCAACGATGACTTATCACAAATGTATGAGTTACCAGCCAATATTTTTTTCTGAAAATTAAGTAATTTTGTTACCCACCCTGAGTATTATTATGCATCATCCAAAATTGGTAATGCCAATTCTCCCCACACACTAGATTCTTAAATGTGTCAAAATACATTACTTGTTTGTGTGCTGTTGCTTACTGATATGATGTCAAACAAATCAGTATATCTTAATAAGTGGCTAATAAGAGTTTTAGCCTTGCTTTACCTACGACACACCAGCTTTATGACCTAAAATAAAAAGTGGTAATTTCTTCGTAAATTTAAATATTTATACAGAGCTGCAGGCAAACAGAGCCTTTCCGCCCCCATCGGCGTCATCGGTGATGCTGATGGGGGCGGAAAGGCAAAACACTGTATCACTTTTGGTACAGAAATCTGGACCTCAGTGAACCGCCAGGGAGGTTAAACTACTGAAGCTTCAGGGTGAGATAGAGACAAACAAACACAGTGAAAATCACATCAAAAAGAACAAATGAAGAGTGAAGACATGTATGAGTTTTTTTGCTACCCTGCTCTAAATGGTGTTAAAAATTATATGGATGTAGTTTGATATCCAGAAAATGTAAAGCCCTGGTAAAGCCCTGATATTTAAGTCAATGTGCTGTAGACCTTATTATTCACATAAAAATAGGTAACCCCAATCTCAAGTGCATGGATTGCTCCCATGTTCATGGCGTATTACCACTACAAGTGGAATGAGTTGCATGTCATTGATGGAAATGTCCAGATTTAGGCAAGGGCTCCACTATGGTTTGCTAAAAACATAGCAAAACATAGTGGCTGCTTCTTCAATTGTTTATTCTTGCCCCATTTATTTGGAATGGGATATGACAAAATCAGCAAAATATAGAGGAGCTATAACCTAAATGTAATGACAAAGTGGGGCCCCACAGAGACAGGTGTGTCCACACCAAAGTTCCTGCACAGTGGAATTTTAACACACTGCACCTGTCCTTCTTCATTCATTTTCCATCATGGATATGCCAGCATTACTGGTCACTAATGCCCACTGGGGATATGACGCGTACAACAGTGGGTGTGTTTGCATCCATTTATTTTCTTGCTTTATGCCACTATATCATCCACAGTCAACTGTTGGCTATTGCACCCATTGTCATTACCACCACCCAAGCATGCATGGAAAGCCAAACACTGTGTGAAAAGGTGCATACTGAGTGCTAATGCCTCACAGTAAGTGCAAATTTTCACACACTGTGAGCAAATTCATTACATTGAGTATGAATGCTGCACACTAAATGCAAATACTGCACACTACAAGCAAATTGTGCATACTAGAAGCAATATAATTTATGCATTTATCTGCTGAGAGCAAATGGCAAACATAATGTACACTGTGACAAATGGCGCACAGTGCAGGCAAATCTTTTAACTTGAGTGCAAATGGCACACTACCAATCAGCCAGAAAAGAGACTGGTGACTGAAGTCAAATGTAGAATGTGAGCTGTTAAAATCTTCAACACTCCCCCCAGATTGGTTTCAGCTAGTTTGTACTAGTTTGGAGACCTTTTTCTTGTGCAAAGAATCTGTATTTTGTGATTACTGTTTAAAAAAGCAAACTCATGCATTAACGTATAGGCTTTTATGCATACCTTGAAAAACTGCATCCTTTTAAAATAAAACATGTAGTGGGTAAGGGCCGTTGTACCATAGGCTTTTTCACATCTGCTGCAACTATCATCTCACTATCTCAGCATATAGGTTCAACATTTAAAAGACCTTTTGTGAGCAAAAATAACTTTTGTAGCACAAATACTTTGAAAGTCTTCTCAAAAATTAATCTATACTAAGACAGAATCTTTGTAACGTTATCAGATCAATACATTACTCTTTCTCATGTCTGTTGGCAAGCACTTCTTAACATCTTAGTGGATGTCCTGTGATGGCATGCCACTGATTTGTAATGCAAATAATTAGAAGAGCAAGACATAGAGAACCAAAAAGGGTACACATGCACAATGTTGCAATCTCCATCAGTTTTTTCCCCATGTGAGTAAATAACAGTTATATATTCTGAAATACATTTATAAATGTTAGTCTCCTAGTTGACACAGCCTTAATAGCAAAATATAACCCCTTAATTGATTACTGTAGTCATGTCAATTACATTATTCATAGATAAATATATCTATACACGTTGGGCTAATATTAGATTTGTATTCTTCAGCAAAATATAAGGAGAATTCAAGGAGTTAGTTACTATGTTTATTTCTGCAATAAAACTGAAGAATTTATGGTGTTAGTGAAAAAAAAACACCAAGTCAACAGATTTCCTAAGCCTAAATAACATTACACTGGCACTGATGGATTAGGCTGCTTAGTTTGTAAAAAGTACACCATCCATTATAACCCTGACAATAATGAAGATGCCTGACCTGACTTCTTTTCAATTGATTAATTTGAAAATTATTGTTAAATTAGCTGCTACAATAGTCTTTCAGATCATGTTATATATATATATATATATATATATATATATATATATATATATATATATACTAATGATGAGAATATGGTATGATACTAGCAAAAACATTGGTGTACAAGAAATGAGTTTCAAATGCACATATTTTTTTTTACAACCAGACAGATTATATTATACGACAGTAGAATTGTTGAATAAGCGCTTAGTGCATTCAGTACTGTATAACAATTCATTACATGGAAAATTATAATGCAGACCATATTCTGTTATCAATGTAAGTTTGTCTGCTGGGAAAAACAAGTACACCTTAAAGGAAAGGAAACATTTTTTAAATGTTAATTCTTGAAACGTAGGTGTTCTTTTTTTCTTTTGTGGATTAGCTTAAATTGAAAATTCAAGAATTGTGTAAAATTTTACTAATTTGCATACTGCATATTCATACTCACCATCTACTGGCCAAGTAAAAGTGTCCATGATTGGGAATTGCACAGATATTTGCATATCTGGCAACATGAATGCAGTGGAAAATTAAGGTTGGGTCTACACTAGGCAGCCCCAGAAACCGCGGGTGGCGTTATGGACACGTCAGCATGATGTGTCCATAGCAGCCGCCTGTGGTTTGGCCACTGTTCATGCACTGTATCAGAGAGTTTAGGATGCAGTTTTTTCCATATCTGCAATACTGCGTCCTATACTTTCCATTCGCAAACCATGGGCGAAAGCGCATCGGGCATGGTTTGCACACATCACACACCAAGCCCATTGGTAAACACCCCGGCCAGGTGTTGTGAATCTGCCGCGCATGCTGCACCACCCCCTAATGGGGTCATGATGCGCCAGTGTAGACTGCCACATCATTTCCCATAGGGGCATACAGGGGACGGCTGTGATTTTTCCTATGGTCGATGGGGGAAAAACCATGCACTTTTAGGAAAATTGGATCAAACTAAACTTGATCACATAATTCTCATTCTGAATACGTTAGCTCCTTTAAGTTTACCATACAGATTGTCATTTTCAACTACTGTTTAGCAACTTTAAATGAAAAAACAAAGCAAACAATTAAAGGTAACTCTTTATTATTATATTATATAGCAGGAAACGTTCCAGTTTCTTTAGGCTTCAATAATTTCTGAAACTGTAAAATTATTGAATAAACAATGGTGGCAGTGGACAGAATATTTCCTTGACAATTTGAAAAACTTAGATAAAGAAGTTCTAAAATTTTCGAAGGTTTAGAGAAGATGTAAGAGCTTAATTTTTAAGCAGAAAAAAGATTGTAAACTGTGTAGCCAATATTGTATGTAAGGACATTTTAGAGATTACAATATACAGTATAATGCTATGCTATACTAGGATGATAAAGAAAGTAAAAGAGTGTTTACTTTCTTACACCTATCACTGGATCAAAACTCTTCATCATGCTTCACAATTTTCTTTACATTTGGGATAAGCGGTCTTATATAAAAATAGTTACAAACAATGCATAACATTTAATTCATTCTAAATAGATATCTATTAAATGGGCAAGCACACTACCTTGTGTACAGCTTGCATAAAGGTGTAAATTTGATGTACCCTCAAAATAACTCAACACACAATTTCTAAGCCTCTGGCAAAAAAGTGAGTACATCTCTAAGTAAAAAAAAAATATTTGTAAATGGTATGCCCAAGAGAGTTAAAGCAGTGTTGGAAAATAATGGTGGCCACACAATGTTGAGAATGGCACAATATGACATTTCCAATTTTCACATGGGGTATAGTGTACTCAGGTTTGTTGCCAGAGATTTACGCATTAATAGCTGTGTGTAAAATGATTTTGAAGGGACAGCAAATTTAGAGTTTTGCAAGCTATACACTGACTGCTTCATATTGTATCAAAGTGCCATATCTTCAATGTAAAATTCAATGTTAAATATTTACCACAATGTGAAGGGTGTACTCACTTTGTGATATACTGTATTTTAAAGTCCACAGAAAGATGGCAATTTAAAGAAGTCAGATCTGCAGTATTGTACATATGAGGCTATATTGTAGAACACCATCTGTAGAACACTTATGTGCTGCCCTGCTAATGAGCCATTCATTAAGTATGCACATACAATACAATAGTGAATATATTACCTGCTTTTCCCACAATCACTACGCATTCCCTTTGTGGCTGTTTGTAAACATCACAATGTTACATATGACACCTCAGCAGTGAGAACATTAAGTAATACTTTAATTGTGCTTGCATTTACGTATGCAAATACTTAATAGGCACATAGGGTATTGCACATAGGGAATTGCAACTGCAGATATATAATATATATATATCTACTCAATATGTCAATGAGGATTCAGTTTAACTAGAGATACAGAAGAGTAAGTTAACCAAGCAACAGATTTGTAAAGAACATCTAACCCCCCAAAAATTTTTCATACTGTCATTTCAACAAACAAGCTAGATCAATAACAAAACCGTATAATAATAGAAAAGAGAATATAAGTACCTTAATAATAGCCAGATGATAAAATAGACATCCCTCCCTATAAATAAAATGATTGATCTGCCCACTGTAGCTTTGCTGGAACTAATATTCAGAAAGAAATTATAAAACAACATTGGTTTCTTGGGTTGGCTGAGGGGCGTTTACCTTAAATGCAGACTGGAGGATCTCAGATTGCCAGTTAAATTAAATTTTCATGAGTTAATTAATTTTGTACTCTGATGAATATGCTGATGACTCAAATTTGCCTTTTCTCCCTCTGTTTTGCATAATATCTTAATGCAAACCTGGGTAAAACCCACCATCATAATCTTACTCTTACCTTTACAATTAAAACTTCTCTAAACATCTCCCACAAGACAATGTTCTAGAAGACACATATAGATTAAACTTACGATATGTTATGCTGCCATATTTCTGGAAAAATCTGACCTTAAGGTAAATTTGTTGGAAGTCTACTAAAAGACTGGCAACTTGAAGTTTTGCAACTTATGAATGAACAGGAACATGCTCTAACATGAAAAGTTAACAAATAAGAAGATTAGCCGGGGAGGTGGAGGAGCTGTCATATGGAAATTCCACCCATGGCTGGATTTACCATCTGAACTGTATTGTTTTTATCAACAGAGCCCTGCTAATATAAGCAATGCATTAATATTATTATCTTGTATTTATTTAGCACCGACATATTACGCAGCGCTTTACAGAGCATATATAGTCATATCACAAACTGTCTCTTAGAGGAGCCCATAATCTATTGTCTCTACCATAGTCATGTATATGTAACATAGGTCACATGTAACTAACATAGGAGAATCTTTATTTGGGGAAGCCAATTAATCTACTGCATGTCTTTGGAGTGTGGGAGGAAACTGGAGTACCCACCAGAGGAAACCCACGCAGACACGGGGAAAACATACAAACTCCTTTCAGGATGGGATTTGAACCTAGGACTCTTGCGCTGCATGGTAAGAGTGGTAAGAGTGCTAACCACCTAAGCCACCGTGTTGCCCGCAATGTAGAGACAAGAGAGATAGATTAACTCCCATCTATCTCTGCCTGTGTGTGAAAGGTGCACTCATGCTGAAGCTTCCAAAGACACAGCCGTAGAGGAAAAACATCTGCAGCCATTCCCCCGCGGCCCCACTTTTCCCCCGATGTGTGAGAAAGATGACGTGATGTGCCTTGATACTAGTGCTACAAGTGACATCTTGTGGCATTGATCCAATTGATTTGCGCACTTCAAATATTTATTTTTTCTGGTTTTCCTGCTTTAAAAACTGGATGCGTCTTATGACCAGGTACATCTTATTGTCTGTCTGAAAAATACAGTAAGTAATAACAGATGCATTCATTTATTAACCTCCCTAGCGCACTGCTGCGGTCCAGATTTCTGTTCCAAAAGAGCACCATAGACTTCAATGGTAAATTTTTCTTTATGTTGTAGGCTTCAGTGAAAAAGCAAGCTTCAGATCCCCCGGAAGCACAGAGCAGAATGTGCAGCCGGGGGATCTGAGTTTAGCTGGACGGTGCCGTTCCGACCGCTAGGGCGGTTAAATGCAATTTGGACAAATGCATTTGTCATTATATAATATTATATTATATATAAGTACAATATATTAGTATTATTATACATATATAATATACTTTATCATTATTTATGCGGTAGCTGTGGCCCCTGTGACTACAGACCTCAGGTTATCACTTATAGGGCACACAGCTCCCATTGAGACCAATAAAAGAGCAGCTGTGGCTTTGTTCTTCACTTGGAGGTTTGTAACTCGTGGACTACCTGTAGTCTTATATTTAAAAGACTTCAAGATTACAAAAAATCTCCTGGCAGCATTGGTCCAGAGATAGTTACCTTTGAACCCCAGCACTATAATAGACTGTTGGTCTCTGAATGCAGCTTCACATCAGCAAGATTGTTATACAGGTCTATGGATGTTTACAGCAACAGTCAGTGAACTAGAACACATGTTTTGGTGCAGACTAGCTAAGATATTATTCAGTGATAAAGTAGAAGCAACAAAATAAAAGCTTTTTATTATTTTTGGAAATAAGCGTTCCAATGTTCCTATTGATTTAGAAGTTCTGAACAAAGTTAACTCAGCAAAACATACAACTGTGTAACAGACATTGACTCTCGAATGCATAGAAAAATATTTAACATTTGTTCAGGAATATGTTAAGCTTTTTCAAAAAGGCATATTTTATTTTTCAAAAAAATATGGCCTGAGGCAGGTTTAAATACCTATCTTTTATCTCTTAGGATTTTAACTCTCAAGGTTTTATAGAACTATCATAAAGCTGTTATGGGTGCTAAAACAATATCAATCTTTCTTCTTAGAGGCCACACAAGACAATTATAGAACATTGATATTTTTATAGATCCATTAATCTAAAAAGTATGCATTTTCGAAAGAAGAAAAATAAAAGAAGATAAAAAATGCCACATTTTAAAAAAGATGAGTCTAGCATGGGTTGTCAACAGGTGATCAACAGCATGGAGTTTGGACTATCTTCAATTGTTTTCCATGTGCACACTTTTTAGGTATATGATAAAAATTGGTTTGCTGAAGTACATGGTATATGCTTCTCAAGCTTACCAAACCTAATGTGATGCAGATAGTGCTCAGGCCAGGATTTGAACCTAGGACTCTAGGGCTGCATGGTCAGAGTTCTCACCACCTAAGCCCACAATGTAGAGACAAGCGAGATAGATTAACTCCTATCTAGCTCTGCCTGTGTGTGAAAGGTGCACTCATGCTGCAGCTTCCACAGACACAGCCCGCGAGGAGAGACATCTGGAGCCATTCCCCTGCAACCCCCCTCTTCCCCCGCCTTGATACTAGTGCTACTAGTGACATCTTGTAGCTGAAATTTGGTATTGCATTGATTTGATCCATTGCATTAATCCAATTGACTTGAGCACTTCCTTAAAAAACATTCTGGTTTTTCTGATCTAAAAACTGGATGTGTCTTATGGCCAGGTACATTTTATTGTCTAAAAAAAATACAGTAAGTCATAACATATACATTAATTAAATGCAATTTGAAAAGATGCTAGTGTAATTATATAATATAATATTATAATAATATATTAGTATTATTTTAATTCTATAATGCACTTTATCCTTATTTACACAGTAGCTGTGGCCTCTGTGACTACAGACCACAGGTTATCACTAGTGATGGCCGAACTGTCCGCAAGGCGGACAGTTCGGCGGCGAACATGGATGTTCGCCCATCTTCTCGCCGGCGAGCAGTGCGGGTGTTCGACCCGCTCCGTTCGCCAGCGAGAAGAGGATCTCTATTCTTCCCCTGGCAGGATCACAACCTGTGTGATCGTGCCGGAGGAACAATCTTTTCACTAGAAGACCAGGCATAAAGCCGGTCTCCTAGTGAAAAAACCGGCTCGGAGCAGGAAGTGACGTCAGTGACGTCACATCTGGCTCACGGAACCAGGAACTATGCGTTCCAGTATGCGTTCCAGGGACCGGATGTGACGTCAGTGACTTCACATCCGGTTTTTTCAATTCAAATTCCCCGCCTAGAGGCGGGGAATTTGAATCTGTCCGCGAACAGGCGGACGGCGGACTTCTTTAGAAGTCCGACCCGCCCGTTCGCGGACAGTCCTGGCCGATGTTCGGCCATCACTAGTTATCACTTGTAGTGCACACAGCTCCCATTGAGACCAATAAAAGAGCAGCTGTGGCTTTGTTCTTCTTTGTTCTTGGAGGTCTGTAACTCATGGACTACCTGTAGTCTTATATTTACAAGATTTCAAGATTACAAGATATCTTCTGGCAGCATTGGTCCAGAGATAGTTACCTTTGAACCCCAGCACTATAATAGACTGTTGGTTGATGCAGCTTCACATCAGCAAGATTGTTATACAGGTCTATGGATGTTTACAGCAACAGTCAAATGACTAGAATGCATGTTTTGGTGCAGACTAGCTAAGATATTATTCAGTTATAAAGTAGAAGCAACAAAATAAAAGCTTTTATTATTTTTGGAAATAAGCGTTCCAATGTTCCTATTGATTTACAAAGCACCAAGTTGACTCAGCAAAACATACAACTGTGTAACAGACATTGGCTTTCAAAAGCATAGGAAAATGTTTAACATTTGTTCAGGAATATGTTAAGCTTTTTCAAAAAGGCATATTTTATTTTTCAATAAAATATGGCCTGAGGCAGGTTTAAATACCTATCTTTTATCTCTTAGGATTTTAACTCTCAAGGTTTTATAGAACTATCATAAAGCTGTTATGGGTGCTAAATCAATATCAATCTTTCTTCTTAGAGGCCACACAAGACAATTATAGAACATTGATATTTTTATAGATCCATTAATCTAAAAAGTATGCATTTTCTAAAGAAGAAAATTAAAAGAAAAAAAAATGTCACATTTTAAAAAAGATGAGTCTAGCATGGGTTGTCAACAGGTAATCAACAGCATGGAGTTTGGACTATCTTCAATTGTTTTCCATGTGCACACTATTTATTTGGGATAACAATTGGTTTCTGGAGTACATGGTATATGCTTCTCAAGCTTACCAAACCTAATGTGATACATGCTTCTTTGCTCCTTCAACCAAACTTGGTGCCTTTAAAAAATAGGCACAATCTCATGGAAAAATGGTCAAAGTGGAAAGATTTATGAAGATATCATAATCAGGGGCTTTGATGTCAAAATTGTTACAGTTTCTCCACTGCTATGCACACATACATGCAGATACAAAACCATTTCAACTCCAACTATTACAATATAGGCACAACTATTAAGGCATAACCTGGTGCCTTTAAAACATTTTTTCCAAAAAGATCAAATAATGAATGTAATTGCAATAGAATGATTTTGGAACAGCACGTGCTAACATGCAAAAATAACAAAAGGGCCGCCACTCAAAATGTTTTCCATTGATCCTACTAAACACTGAGTTGAAATAAGGAGAGATCTCCATTTGGTGAAAAAAAGAAGAGATCTTCCTACTGGAATCCCTGCAGCACTTATAACCAGGAAGTATTATCATCCATAACCAGGAACTTGTAGCCTTGTAGGAGATCACTACTTCTTACTAGGTCGGCTTCAATATTGTGAGTATTTTATCTTTTCCTTTAACATAAGCAGAATTTAACGTTGTTGTTATACTAGGTTGTGTGCCTTGTGTCTTTGTTCCTATTTGCTTTTTGGAGGTTTGCCACACTCCCCCTTCATATTATAACTTGCATACCTCTGTGCAACATAATCACCCACCCCTTATACTTTGCCCAATTCCATACATCAATTGATGGGCCTTTCGGGCTACTGGCATCACTTCTACTGTGTTAGCTGCTGACAGTTGTATGCAACTTTTCAATAACTTTTATTTTCAAATATGATTTTCAAATAACCTAACAGGCACATTTTAGACTCTACATGTTAACATGTTAAATGTTGAAGTTCATAGCAGTACATATATAAAACACACTGGACATGTATGGCTGCTTCACAAAAGTTCCAGGAGAAAATCTCATAGAACAATGTTCAAAGTGGAAAGATTTATGGAGATATCACGAAAATGCAAAAACCTGCGAAAATGCTATGCACACATACATGCAGATACAAAAACATTCTCCAACTATAACAACAATTGCATAATAAAATACCAGAAATTTTGCATTCAGGGTAATGGTGTAACGAATTACATAAAACGAAAAATCTAACACCTACGCAACACATTTCTACTAATACCGTTACCAGTCATTGCTTCACAGAAACAGCTTCACATGCATTACAAATTGATTGCACCACAAACACTATTTTACTGCAATATCAAGCATTCAATGTAATGGTAGGCAACATCTAACTTCTGCTGTGACAGGTAGATTTGTTGTCATTAACTGCGCAGAAAGGGTCAACAAATGAAGCTTATTATATTGACAGCTTGATACAATTTCAAGCCCTTTTTTGAACCGATTTGGATCTAACACATCTCATGACAGTTACTTAATGGTCTTATGACTTGATTAACACATCTAAAATAAGAAATTGAAATACATTTTTCCTGGTCAGCAGGACATACGTTAAATAAAGTTCGATACTTCTTACAGAAATTCACAATACATTGTCATAAATTAAAAGGGAAAAGAACCAAACTTTAATCAATAGTTCTAATTTAATAATAAAGATGTCACATCTCATGTAAAGCATCAAGTTATTTTATTTTTCTATGCCTAAGGCAAAGGACAATTGCACAAAATGTGTCCCAGTTGTCACCACCGTAGCCAAAGATCATGAAGCTTTTTTTTTCTTGTTACTTCAGATATTGCTTAATCCAGACGTGCTTCCTTGCTTATTTACCTTTCTCTTGTCATCTTGTTTGTTATGTTTGTTGAATAGATGGCTGGTAGTAAAGGCAAGGCAGACAGTTTGTGGTGAACTTTGCATGCCGGCGAACAGTACGGCATTCGACCCACCCCCTTCTCCGGCGAAAAGAATTTTATCGTTCTTCCACCAGCCGAATTTGAAGTTCCCCGCAAACAGGCGGGCATCTGACTATTCTAAAAGTCCAATCTGCCTGCTCGTGAATGGACAAGGCCGATGTTCAGCCATCATTAATGGCTGGTAAAATTGTAATACCAATTGTGATATACAAATGTGATATGTGTTTATCTTTATATAAGTTATGTTGTACAAGGGCAGCATGTGAGACCACATTAGCTTTGAAAAATAGCCAGTAAAGGCTGGTCCTCCCCAGCCATGCATTGAAAGATACCCACAGCCTGATTTTCGAAAAACATCTTCAAAGCGAAACGCCATGTGTACTAGAACATCTACAGAAATGGAGACTGCCCTCATACATTCTACAACTTACTCCATCCCTTTGGTGACAGCTAACTATGCTGGATAAACAAAAATATCTTAACATTGATTTGCTTCTTAATCTTTACTGTAAATATCACAGATGTTCTATTGTTAATGTTTGCTCTAGTTCTTCATTCATTCAGTTTAATGTCTTATTGCACTCTCAAATAAAAGCATTGAACAAATAAGCAATTCTTCACTTTCTTCAGTAGAAATGTATAGAACAACAAACCAATCCCCTCTTGGGACTTTTATTGGAACTCCGACTATCATACAATAATGAGAAAATGCCTTATATATAAAAGATTAAAGTTGTATTATAATTAAAGAGGTATGTCAATTTTGCTCAATCAGACTTTTGAAAATAGTTTAAAAGCAATATCTTTCCTGGTGTATTATTATATATGTTTTCTTATGCATCTTCTCTCTCAATAAGTCCACAGATGTCCTAAGGTGTGCAACCTGAGGAAGCCTTAAAGGGCGAAACATGTAGTTGTTTAACACACCTGTTTGAAGTGACAATTATACAGTGTGGTCATGGTGATCAATGTTGGGATTTGTAAATACATTGTTTTCAGTTTGAAAACAATATGAGTCTATCATTTGTATATTGACTGTTTTACACTGTGGTTCTGTGCTTAGCATCCGCTGTGACCAGGAATTATAATAAAACTTTTATCTTTTATATATAAGGCATTTTCTCATTATTGTATTGTAGTCAGAGTTCCAATAAAAGTCCCAAGAGGGGATTCTTTTGTTGTTCTATGTATTGTATAGGGATGGGAATAATGACTTAAGATCTAACCATCCAATTTTTCCATTTATTTGATCAATAGAAATGTAAATATTGTTCAGAATGTTTTTCCCAAATCTGTTGGTAAGTTCCCATAAAGATGTAGCACTTGCAGATTGTCTTTCCTTCACTCTTCTGCCCAGTTCATCTCAAACAAGCTTGATGAGTTTTAAGTATGGATCCTGCTGATCACTCAAGATTTTTATCACATTTTCCCAAGGAAGTTGTGGCATAGTTTGGAGATATGTTTTGAGTAATTATATTGCTGAAGGATAACCAATGACCAACTAGGTGTATAACAAGGGATGATGAATTCATGGGTTTCACAGAAAGAAAAGAGCCAGAGTTTTAAAATAACACATTAATTTTGCATATTTCTCCCTGAGTCTTATTAACTTGCTACACTATAGTTACATATTTTCTAGAGCGTATATATAGAAGTCCCTTGGTTGGTCAGCAGCATCTTTAGGATCAGAAATTTCCTTCTTTATCTATAGCAGATAATAGTCCTAAAAGACCAAATCTGGAGAGTGAGGACATGGTGGACCAATTGGAAACCCAGGGTGTTGAGTCAGGGTTTTCTTCTTTTGTACAATTATTAGGGGAATTGTGTATTTTGTAGATTGCCATGATTTTACTAGATTGGTGGCTATGGATTTTGGCAGTATTAAAGATTTTGTGTAGGATTTGTCAAACCCCCTTCCCCTTTTTTTAAAAGCTGGATTCACATCTATCCATTTCATATGCATTTTGCCTATGGTTTGATTCAATTCTAAGGCACTTTGTTGTAGATGCATTTATACTGGTAATTGCAAAAAAATTTAATATGTGTGAGATATAAAATGGGTTATGTATCGATATTGGAGTTTAATATTTTTTTTAGAAGAATGATTGGTGAAGATGAAAGAAATATGGTGTACACCTTTTTAGTACAAAATCAAGTATACCTGTATTAAGTGCAAAGATACTCAGTAACACAACACAGTGAAAACAATTGCAAACCTGCAGGAAGTTATCTCACAGCAAGAACTCTCTATGAAGTATATGAATTCTATGGTTAGAAAAGGTAACATTTCAATGTAGAATTCAGCTTTTATATCACTTTCGGGTAATGTGATAACTATTCTCTCACCTGTGACTGTATCCTCATCTGACCTGAGAACCCATTTAACTCTTATCTCTCATTTTGACTTTGTGTTTTATTATTACTGTTTTTAATTTATTTCTTTTTTTCTTATCCTTTATCTATCATAATTGATTTAACTTAATGGAATTGTGTTCTCTAACATGAAATCTGAGTGCTTATTAAACATATCACATACAGCAACCCACATACCTTATCCTGTCACAACATATCAGAGAAATACAGCGGATCAGAGCTTTACATAGTAGTATCAGAAACCTTTAATGAGTCTTCTGGATGGCCTATACATTTCAAGTAATCAGTAATTAGTTTTTATTGCTTAACCCTCTGGATGTAGTGCAGGTAATACAATTACACACAGTCACACACCCTCCCTTCACATCCCCGGCATCATGGGTGACTTTGGGGATGTTGAAGCCAAAGAGGCAGTACCTCAAAGGATCGGTAGGGACGCTGTCATGCAGAGATGAAGTGGCTGACAGGTAAGATGCCCTGATGTTAGTTCACATGAGTTATGTTTATAAACAAACTCACCCAGAACTAACTTGGGCAGGTGGGTCAGGATGTTAAACCAGATCCCTCCCATGGAAAACATGGTGATTGCAGGTTTTTTCCATATACATAAATATATATATATATATATATATATATATATATATATATATATATATATTTGTTTTTACTTTGTGCTGTAGCATTTTCCAGAATGAAGTTCGATTGTGGCAACCTTTCAGGATCTATCAGTGCTTAAAGATTTATACCCTTCTCAAATTAAATTCAGTAAGAAAAAAGTTTATTCTTCGGAAAAAGCTGTTTTGTTTTAAACAGATTCCATAGGAATCAAACAAAGATTATGGAATTTAACAGCGTTTGGTAATATGATAAAATGTGACTTTTGCATGAAGATTGCAATGATTTTTCAATGACTAATTGAAATTATCTTAAACCTCAAATCCTCGCAGCTTGTTTTAAGCTAGCCATACACGTTGTGATTCCCCCTGTGAACACTGTACGATCGATTGTAACATGCAATTACAAAATCGATGAATGATCACCTTGGGTAATCAGTTTCTGCTTGATACTTTGGGTGAGCGATCAAACAGAAAATACAGACATTAAGGATTACTGTTTGATCGATTTCTTGCTCTATTCTGATCGAGCACTAAGGATGAGCAGCCATCGATTCCCGAATGATTGATCGCCGTGAATGAGCAGCGAATGCACACTGTGGTCGATCGTTTGGCAATCGCACAAAAAAAACTACCTGTGGCTTTCGTGTCTCATTCATCATTTAAAATTCACACCAGTCACAAAAAAAAAATCACTTATTGCCATAAGCCTGTTGGCTCCTATGAGTTAAAGAATGAAGGATATTTCCCCTTGTGAGTACTAAGGTCATAAGAGTGGTCTCAAATGCATTTTCATTGCAGAAAAAAACCTTTAATGTTGTGATTGGGCATGTGCAGCAGAACAGGTAAGTGGACAGTATACAATTCCAAAGAACTTTTTTTTTTAACTCAGGGATACCAAGCAATATAAGGGTGTCTTTTTTTCTTTACCTGTAAAAACATGCCTGAATGTTGTGTCAATGAATGTCACTGAAAGGAGGTAGGTGGATAGTATGGGTCTGCCAACTACTATCAAGGATGGGATGTAGGGTCCCCATCCAAAGTAATGGCAATCGAACAGGGATTTACCAACATTTTGGATCCCTGTCCGATCATCATTTAGTTCACTCAATGTGGGCAGTGTTTAATTTCCAAACGATCGTTTGCTTGCGCGATTGTTTGCCGTGTGCATTCAGAGTGATTAATAGTTAAGGAATCTAACACAAAAAATAGCTGTGTATGGCAAGGTTAATTTAGAGGTATGAAAGGTTTCACAAAGTGAATCTAGGTGGATTGTGCCAGCGTCCCCAATTACACAGCAATATAGAGCAAATAGGGATTTAGAAAAATGCTAAACCTAATGAGGTGGCAAGCCTCAGTTGACTTTCAAATGGCTACAATCAGAGATGGGTACACCAGGATGTGTATTCCCCATCAACCATCATGTTGTCTAAGTTTAAACCTCACCGGCCAATCAGAGGGGCAGTGTGCGTCACAAGTGGGCTACTATCTCCGCATAACTAAGTGTTCCTTTGAGACAGAGTGTGACACTATGATTTGAGAGGCATGTGAGCTTACATAGGTTATCTGGGGCTCAGTAAGTACACACACTGTATTTATGTCTATTGTTGCTTTTTTTTTGTTGTTTCTGAGAGGGGGTAATATTGTAGACCACTGGGGTACTTTGGTTTGGGGGTAAGGTTGAATGTGAAGCTAAAATTTTCTGTCTGAAGTTGTATACATATAGTGGTCACCCTTTGCAACCAAGTGAACACTGCAACCTGTGTATCCAAGTTAGGACCTCTCCCCAACTGTTTGTGACATTTTGACTTTGTGATTGGTATGCCAAGGGTTAAATACTTGTGGTGTTCCGGACTGCTTATAGTAATCCTCTTTGAGGTGTTTGTGTCATAGGCCTTGTACAAGGTCTTTTGATATTTATATGAATCACTCTGAATGCGCACGGCAAACAATCGCGCACAGCAAACGATCGTTTGGAAATTGAACGCTGCCCACATTGAGCGAACGAAATGACGATCGCACATGGACCCAAAATGTCTGTAAATCCCTGTGCGATTGCCATTACTTTGGATGGGGACCCTCCATCCCCATTCAAAGTATCGGCCAGGGATTGATCACCTGGTGCTCATCGTTTGTCGATTTTGGTGTAAGAATGCCGTGTTTGATCGTACAACGATCGTTCAGGAATCGGTGAATGTATAGCTAGCTTTAGTGTCACTATCAAGAAATATTTCCCTTTCATGCAGGGTGCAGTCTGATATAATGAAGATAGTTTTTTTTTCTCCATTCCTACTCCAAGAACCCATGGTCGTGTACATGTTAAAAAAACATAAAAAAGAGATGGTCAAATTAAATGTTTTTATTTATTTTCACTCACTGAATTGCAAAAGCACCTGAACATGGTACCAACATTGTTGGAGATGTACAGAAAGGTTGTGGGAACATTACAAAAAAAAGCATATGTCGTTTTTTCAAGTTGAAATGTTGATCAATTACTAATTTTTACAAAAACTACATGTGGTAGAACAATACTTTTGTTAGAAGTGTTCTGACATTTTGGTCCTTTTATTTGGGGGGGGGGGGGGGG
>CM070033.1:60199345-60215475 GCA_036250615.1 Ptychadena robeensis | reverse complement strand
CAGCCACCATTCCCCCCCCCCCCCATTAGATTGGTCCTACTGCCTCAGCAGTAGCCGATAAATGGTGATCAATGGTGGTAAGTACGATAAAGGGTGGTAGAAGGTAGCAGATACTGTGGTACCTTGATAAGGGTTAAGTGGTGAATTGGGTAAATAAGGTACCTGTAGCTCCAAGTGGTAACGGCTTCCTGAGGCTTTTTGTGGGCTCTCCATTCAGCAGCACAGCTCCATATTACCACATGGAGACAGGCTGCCGACTTAAGAGTGCCCCAGGACCAATCAGGGAGAGGGGGGCGGGTATCACCAAAAGTGATCCACTCCCAACTCCCTTTCCGGACGCCCTGCACTGTAGAGTGCACTCTTTCACAAGGCAGATCCATCAGAATGGATGGATTGCCTGGGGCCATACCCTCCCAACAACCAGGGGATCATGGTTCCCCCAACCACTACCTAGCACGCTCCATTGGGTGCAAAGGCGGCAGGTCCGGCCGCCCCAAACATCCCCAGATGGCAGGATCGCGCGCCCGCGCGCCAGGCGCTCCATCGGCTCCCAAGGCAACACCCCCACAACAAGCAGCGCTGCCAGGGAAAACGACGAGGCGCCCCGCGCCGGAGACCACGCCCCCCGCCACCACCAGGGAGACGGGGACGCCGACCGCCCCCAATGGGCATGGCAGCAGCGGAGAGGAGAAAAAACCACATCCCCATTACCCTCCCATCCCCTCCCTGCTCCAGCCCAACGGACCATTCATCATGCCACATCTCATACATCTCAGGCATTCAACTAACCTAATCTAATGCTCCAAATGTCCCTCATACACTCCACCTAAGCGTGATTCCTGCTGTCACATATTTTCCTGATCGTCAAACAAATTGAAGTATGTTGGAAGTGCTGTGTAGAGAGGGCTTGGTCAGTTGGTTACAAAAACAACTGTACTCTATATATACTCGACAAATAAACATTTTCCAACATGTCCAATCATCTTTTGATGATTTTTTTTCAATTATGATCTTACCATGCGGGCAGGCATAATATTTTGGACGATCAACCTAAAAATGTATTGTTTTATGCTGTTCATATGGGAAACTCTGAACATGTATGGGGGCTCTCTCAGTTTTTTTGTATTCTGGGCTGCCCTATTATAAGTCATGGTTTTAATCTCGGTCTGGACACTATCTGCAAAGATTTGTCTGGATGGGTTTCCTCCCATACTCTTAAAATATCCTGCTGGGTAAATTGGCTTCTAGAGATGGTCAAATTTTTCAAGTAGCTGATTTTGTGATGAAAAAAAGTCTATGAAAATGGTATCATCACCAAACTTGCTGGAGTCGTAGAGAAGGGTTGTGGGAACTTTGAAAATAAAAACAATTATGTATAAATTAAAGTCAAAGTCACTTTTCGAAATTACAATTAAATTTTTTTGACTTTATTTATGCAAAAAATGTGCTAGAGCAAAACTTTTTTTGTAGTATACACCCAACACCAACCAATCTCCAGCAAGTTTGGTGATGATACCATGCTTTGCAATTAACTCAAAATTGTCAAAATCACCAATACCACATCCTGCATCCATTTCAGAAGTTTTAAGATTGAACAACTTGAATACCATACTATTCTTATGCTTGTGTAGGGCACAGAGTATTTTTTAGGGGTAAAAATGGTTCCTTGATAACTGTCACCATATTTCATGCAGATCATGAAATAAGAGGTGGATGATCTGACAAGGTGGAATTAAGATGTCAAAAAGAGGCCAGACAGAAGCTTTGTCCGACACTCTACTATATCTTGTTATAAATATGGCATTGTAGCACAGCCACTCTGAGATAGGCAAATCAGACACAACTTAATGTTGCCTCACCAGCACTATCTAGTCATGAAAAATATATTATCACAATTAAACGGTGTACAGAAACTCTGCCTATCAATCTAATACAATGTTTTCCAAACTATATTTTGTTTATGTTTAATTTATAGAAAGATCACATGATTATGTGTTTGACACACATTGCCACAGCTGCCCTGAAAATAATTTTTGATTAACTTGCATATCAAGTGAATATACAGAATGTTCCAGCAAAGTGTGCAGGGCTTTACCATGCAGTATTCACTCTATATTCCTACAGCCAAAAGGCCAGTGCCAGAAGGGAGGTCTTCGCTGCAGGGTGTGCAGGGCTGAAACTTTAGCATGTGTCTATACACTAGCAGTACCCATGCTCTGAAGGCACTGACCAACTTATGAAGACACATTCTCCCCATGAGCAGCTATATACATATGGGAGGAGATATGAGTCTTTGTCACAAAATGTGTTTATTGTAATGCAGAATGTAAATGTAACTACACAACTCATGCTAATTGTAAAATGTACCGCTCAATAAGTTGGTCAGTGTGTTCAGAGAATGGGAACTGCTAGTGCTAATTTAGATAAGATCTCTTATTGGCAGAGGCTTTATGAATTAGCTGGAGGGAATGGAACAAATGTCTGCCTCCTGGGATGCATAGCTATTGCTCCCAGGATTGTGAGTACTAAAAGAAAAAAAAAATTTTTTTTTTTACATTTTCAGACCATAAGATGAAGGGACACTTTCCCATTGATTTTAATAGTAAAAAAGTGTGTCTTATTGTGCAAAAAAAAACGGCATCTGAAAGAGCCCTTTGATACTATATGTACTGCAGCACATACCAAATAAAACATTTTGCTTTACTAACTCCCTAAAGCATGCATGTAATTCCTTATAGGAGATCTAGCACAGCGGTATGGGCACAGAGTCTAACACAGAGTTTATTTACCTGAAAGGGACATGTTCACCCTACTACAATTGCAGCATGTGTAGTGTGAAAAGACCCACATTTATTTCCATTAAAAAACACTAACTCTTTTATAGTTATTCATCTACTTTAAGGCTCTAGCACACAATTGTTTGTTCCAAACAAATCAATTTGAGATCTAGGAAGGAAAACCAGGGTGTGACTGACAATCGGGTATGCAAACATGAGGGGCTTGGAAACTGTAATTTGCAGGGGTCAAAACTCAGCAGTGTTCTTAATGAAAAGTGGCTTTGCTATTATAATCGTATTTGCATACTGACTTAATGAATTTAAAAATATTAACTTAATCATATGCAAATCATGTTTAATTTGACAAAATAATTACAATCATTTACCCAAATACCTATTTATAGCTATATTTTATCTACTTAAGATTGTGTTCTATTTTCCTGTAATATATCATTTATCATCTACATTACGGTACATTTATCTCCTTATTCAGACTTTTTTCATAGGACAGGAAATAGAAATGTGTTATCATGTTTCCATGGTAAAGAAACAAAACAGGCACTGGCAATATTATGTTTTGGGGTTGTTTTTTTATCTGAAACTGTGAAATATGAACAGTCACTTTGGGCTTTTCATAAGGAAGAGTAGGCAATAGATTCATGCCCACAGATTTGTTTGTTACTTAATAGAATAGTGCATATTATAGACGTGTGCAATATAGGTGTGCATACTTTGTATATCCACTCTACCATTACTCAATTACCATTTATGATGGAAGGTGGGCATAAGATAATGTACATATAAATAAGGGCCTTATCCCTATACACACATAGAAAAAACTAGGAACTAAGACAAAACTTAGTCTTCTGGAGGGGGGGGGCTGGCCTGCTTGGCATTTAAAAAGGCCTTGAAATAAAAAGTAGTAGGATCCAAGCTCAATAAGATACAGAATACAGACATAAAACGAATGGCTATGCAAAGCCTTATCAAAACCAAGGGTATCACGTTAGCTTTTTAAAATGCCACTCATTAGAAGGGGCCCTTAATAGGCACCATTCAATTGCCTTCTCTCAACACTTTTCACCCCTTGAATTTGAGCCTCATCAGGGGGGAGAAGGTCCCAGGTTAAATTCCCATGATGAACTTAGAATACTGTAATCTGCAAAATCAGTAAAACAAACAGACACGTCAAGGTTCGAAAACAACACATACTGATTATTATATATTACAGTAGCAGGGTGATGTCAACAAGCCATACTAGTTGATAACACTCTATCAGGATTTTTTTTCCAATTACCATTTATTTTGGTAACTACGCTATTCAAAGGATAAAGTACAAGAAGCTTATAATTACAGCAGCTGTTATTGTTATTTTATATTGGGTTTGGGTCATTATTATGTTATTATTTTTTGCTTAAGTTTTGCTTAAATAATTCCATAGTTATCCATAGATTTTTTGAAATTATTTTTTATTTTGAAATATAAAAGTAGGTAAGCCTAAATTTGGCTCTTCTGGAAACTTATATATTATGAGCATGGGAATACTTTCTTCTGCCTGGATATATTCATTCATATCTAAATTCTTAACAAGTCTTAGCAAAGAAATATGTTCTCACTAAGATGCAGTGTGTGGATGTATCTGTTTTCTACAACCAACAACAAAGTACAGACCCTGGCTAACCTCCAATAGCTGCACAAACAAAGCAGAGTACAACTCATTAGGCTAATTCAAAGTGAAGGAAAATCCAACAATAAAAGAGGTAAGCAAATAATGTCAACAAATGAAGTTAGGAATCACATCCTACTTGTTGTACATTCTCCATGATAGTGTTATACCTTCTGAGAAGTACTCAATGTTTACTCACAATAGATGCCTGTACCATTGTTTTGCTGACATAAGGTTTGTCAGTAAACCATTCAGTGTACAGTAATGCTCTACATCTTTTTCTGAGGTTTATCTGTGTTATATCATAATGCTGATTTTGCCTAAATGCTGTTTGAGGACAGATGTGTTGCTAAGATCTGTGTATTCATATCAATATATATTTTTTACATTCCTAAATCATCACAATTGTCAAGTTCAATAAATGCTTCTATATAGAATGGCAGTGGAATAATATACCTTTTGCTATATACTTTTTTTTCTGGACAACAATTTTATGTTTGCAGTGCATGTCCTTACAATTCAACCTCTTATACATTGTCCATTTGAAGTGCTGCACTGTACTCAAAAACATCATTGAATTTATTTCTATTTGCTACACTTCATTGTGGTAATTGCACTCTTCCTTTTCAACTGAAAATGGATGATGTTGGCAATAAGAAATCTATCAAAGACAAAATACAAAACACAAGTACTAGAGCTAATCAAAGTGAAAGCCATTATTCTATTGAGCTTTAAAAGCTGCCATTAAAAATGGTTGTACAGATACAAGAATGTGGTTCTTGCTCCTAATTATATACTAGCAATATTGAAGCAGGTGCAAATCACGAAACATTCCTTGAAGGTAATAAATACCTACTATTTGAAAGGGTTCTTCAATATTGCACATCCTTACAATTGCATTTCTTATGAATCATTTAAAGTTAAAACATTATTTTTAATTAAAGTTTAGTCCTATTGTAGGGCTACACTTTCATGCTTTCCACTGGTGCTTTGGTGCTAACTTTTAGGCTTCTGGGCAAAACTTGAGCCTTTGTTATCTGGAATTGTGGAACTGATTTTATATTTGGCAGTGCCTTCACACATGAGAGGGCATTTCCTACATAATAGGACATAAATCTGACATGCTTGATATGGAATGATATAGGTGCCAGGCACTTGAGTAAACTTAAGCAGGTTCTGCATTCTCTGTCATTTGCTGGGAGGATAGTAGATTGCTACCAAGCCCATTGTAGAACTAAATTCTCAACTCACATTTTCCAGCTTTATCTTGCTGTTTTCCTTCCCAACGTCAAATACCTGGGAAAGATATGATATTTCGACACCCTTCTTGAGACGGGTGCCCTCCCTCAAGTCCCGATCCGAGCAGCGGATGCAGAGGGTTGTGGAGGTGTGTGTGGAGGGGAAAGGAGAGGAAGAAGAGGATGGGGAAGCAGCATGTTCCTTTTCTTTTTTTTTTCTTCTCCAATAGCACCTTCCCTTCTTCCCCCAGGTGGATAGCTTCAACACTAGTACCCCACCCCCTTCTTGACATGGGGCCCCCAAAACTGCTAATTGTGAAGATATAAAATCTCTATTACGTAGTATGGTGTCCCTCTGAAACATTCTTCTAGAACAAGCTCAAACCACACATTATACTAAACCAACAGGATACTGCTATTAGTGATGGCTGTTCACAGGGCCGTTAAGAAGGAACTCACTATTCTTCTTCCTGTGGGATCTTACTCACTGAAGACCGAGTAGAGAACCTGGTCTTGCAGTGAAAAGCCGGCTCGGAAAACCGGAACTGACTTCATAGTTTCTGGTTGTGACCGGCATAATGACTTCATAGTTCCTGGTTGCGACCGGCAGTGTGCGTTCCAGGTACCGGACGTGATGTCACTGAAGTCACTTTCATTTTTTACAATTCAAATTCCCCTCCAATAGGCGGGGAATTTGAATCTGTCTGCGAACAGGGGGACCGCGGACTATTTTAAAAGTCCGATCCGCCTATTCGCGGACAGGCCTTGGGGAAGTTCGGTAATTACTAACTGCTATATAGGCTCACAGAGAGACTGAATGCTACCTGGTGTGGACATCAAAGTCGCAAACATATAAGTTGGAATTGTGTGAAATTTCTACTTCCCCACAAAAGCATACTTAATACAAATGTGCCAGATGTAATCAATGTACAATGCTTTATGCACAATGGCTTAATTGTATCTTGACTTTAAATGTTCCTCCAACATTCATTTTTTACTACTTTACTACTACCTAAAACAAGATATTATATTACCAGTCTTCAGTAGACTTTACTAACAATGCCATGAATCACATTTGTTAAAGATTGTTGTTGCAATCTAAAACCTTGTCTAGCAGTTTATTTAAACAAAATCTAGAAAATGCATATTCAAAAAATTCTGAATAACAAAATATATTGTTGTATTCTTCCTTTTTTGCCACTGTTAACTAGATTATGTAGCATTTTTAAAAAAAATCTAATCATTTCAACAATTTCAAATTAAAAGCCCATGAGCTTGCTACCAAATTTGCTGGAGATGTAGAGAAGTATTGCTCTAACACAAATAGTTTTTGCATAAATTAAGTTTTGAAAATTGTAATTTCAACTTTGTCTTTGAATTTAATCCCCCCCCCCCCTAATATTCCTACAACCCTTCTCTACATCTCCAGCTATTTTGGTGATGATATCGTGTTCAGGGGCTTTGTAATCAGCTCACAAGGTCAGTTAGTCCAGGGGTAGGCATAGTGTGGCTCGGGAGCCACATGTGGCTCTTTAGCCCCTTCAGTCCGGCTCAGTGGCGTAGGGATTTGTCCTTCCTGCTATCTGTTCTTTTTTCATTCATGTCTGCCCATCCCACTCCCAACAGCAAAACCCCGCGCCATCACCAACAACCCCTAAATATGCCTGTAAGTGGGGCTTTGTACCTACCTGTAAGGGGGAGCTCTGTGGCTACTAATGGGGGCTTTCTGTTTACCATTAAGGGAGGGGCTCTATGGCTACCTACAGGGGGCTTTTGGGCTACCTTTAAGGGAGGGGGTCTGGCTACCTACAAGGGGCGCTCTGTCTACCTATATGGAGGGGGCTTTGTGGCTACAAATAAGCGGGGCTTTGGGTCTACCATCAAGGAAAGGGCTAAGGGGAAAAATTCGTCCATCTCTATGTTAAACATCCATGTTAAACATTAATAATAAATGTGGGCAAATTACACACTCTAGTCAAAGCAGCTTCATAATTGAGAAGACTAAGAATCCAGTTTAGAAATTGCAATGTTATTGATGATAGAAATCTGCAGCATTTAGTAAAGGTGATAGCTAAATACTTTTAAGTTGACAACTGTAGCTTATTGACAAAGCTTATGTGTTAAAACTAGTGACTTTCATTTTAGTCAGGTTCTATTAATCCTGTCCAGCGATGCATGTCTGTTCCTTTTACTTAGAAGATCTGCACTTAATAAATAAAATGTGACCGTACAGCAATGTGCAGGTGTTGCCTGAAGCATAACTTATCTCCCTTTGACACAGTGTAAGATGTAGCATTACAGATCTCCATTTATTTACAACATCATTTGCAGCAACTAAACATTTCCATCACTGCTGAACGCTGGAATCCAAATAAGGCATCTGATTTACTGTCAAGTGTGAAAGACCTTTCCAAAAACAAATGAAGAATTATCAAGCGATGAGGGAAAGGTCACATGAACTATCTTGAAGGAAAATAGCATCTCTTAGTTTATATGGTTTGCAGTTCAAAAAGGTTACAAGACCATTTGTTTTAGTATACAATTATAAAACTATATATTAGAAAAGAAATATTTTGAGCACTGTTTGAAATAGAAATGGACATATGAACATATCATGTTTTCATTTTAGAAAATAAAATAAACACCCTTTTGTCATGGAAACATGTCATATGCACATAATATATGGCTAAAAAAATTTTTTAATTCCTATTTAAAATATTTTAACTTCTCTGTCAGTAAAGCCCATAGTTGCGGGAGATCGGCTGGCGTGCACACTCCTGCTGAACGCTTGGTAGTCGATCGCCCGCATCTGCAGAGGTTCCCACCTTGACAGACCGACCATTATTTTTCTGTCGGATCCTGATCCTTTGGATGGAAAGCATATGATTGGTGTTGTGGGGGATCACTGGTTGTGGGGTGCCAGGATTGGTGGTGGGGGTAAATTTTTGAGGGGTGTCTAGATTGGTGGTGGGGGGCAATGGTTGTGGGGCTCACAGATTGGTGGTGGGTGGGTGCCTGGTTGTGGGGTGCTTAGACTGGTAGTAGGTAGAGTAGGTAGAGGTTTTGGGGTTCCAGGATTGGTGTGGTGGGGAGTCACTGGTTTTGGGGTGCCAGGATTGGTAGGAGGTCACTGGCTTTGGGATGTCAGGATTGATGGTGGGGGTCAGTGGTTGTGGGGTGCCAGGATTGGTGTGGTGGGGATTCACTGGTTGTGGGGGTCACTGGTTGTGCAAATCTTTAGTCTACAGTAGAATTGGTGTGTGTGAGGTGTTTTGAGCACTGTAGGTGGGCCTCTTTAGGGTGGTATGGATTGGGTATTGGGGGCTGCTTTTTGGTGTTGTAGGTAGGTTAGTCTTTGTTTTGGGGTGCTGTGGGCACCATGTGTTTGAAGCTGGAGGTTTAGGATGTGGACATTATAATGTCCTGGACATGGCAAAGTCATTTCCATGGTGATTCATATAGTTTTCTCAATTTCAAATTAAATAGCCAGATTTTGAATTGTATTTTTCAAGAACATTTGAAATCATTCTGATTTGAGAAAAAAAACATTTGCTGTTGGGTCATGTATAATTTCAAGCATTTTACCATTTATTTCTGCCTAAAAATAAAAATAACAAAAACCATACTGGGTTTGGTGGATACCAAGAAAATTTATCTGCCAGACTGCATTGTGCTAACTGTACAATTTTGTGTTGTAAAAATAATGGTATAGTGTTTAATTTCAGGGTTTGGGCTAGTCCCCATGGTTCCAGTTAAAGTAAATCTTATTGCATAAACCCACCAAGACATTTTGGAAAACTCAACGCTCAACTGGAATTGCTATGATAACTTTTTATATATAAAGTGGAGTCTTAAAATATGACCAACTTGAGATACTACCAAAATTTTATTTTCAACATACAACCAAAGTTTATTTTCTATCAAAGTAAGAATATTATTGGTGTTTCTTGTATGTTATATATATTTTACATCATTTTCATTTTAGGAAAGTGGTCATTTGGGAGGTCCTATGGGACAAATGGTTTTGACTTACAATCAACTTGACTCACAACTAGGAAAATCTTGAAGCAGTGTGTTTAATCCGCACATCCACACTGCATGTCTATATATTCCCAGTACACAGCCTCCCTCTCGGGTTAGGTGTCCTGCCGGCATAAATCATCAGGTGCTGGGCTACAGAGGATCAGCTTATATACACTTTTGAAAACCAAGATGTAAAGTAGCAACAGTCCGCACTCTGGATTCCTTAAAAATTCTTGTATTGAAACATTATTACACAAATATATTACAAACAGTGTCCCTCCAGGGGGGTTATAATATGTCGCTGCTTTCACTCCTAGCACATTAACTATGTAGGAGCCCATTAGTTACTCCCATAATTTACTTTGATCTTAAAAATGGGTGCAATGGATCATAATGAAACCGACATATATACATTTTTTTTTAAATATCAGTAAAGAACGCTGAATATACTATTTCCTTATGTGAAGAAAAACTCTTGCACATAAACATTGCACATAAAGTAGCATTACTGAAATGATGTTGAACAATTCCATCATAATTGTGATTAGAGCTCAGAAGAGTTTAAGACCTCTTTTATAAAAGGAAAAAATGAAGCTTAAAGTGGACCTACCACCAGAAATCTATGTTTTCATGAATGGCACTAGAAGTGCCAATAATAGGGGAGAATGCAGTGGGGAAAAAAAACTTACCTGTAATAAGCAATTTAAGAAGATAATCCCACAGCTCTCCTCACTTCCTGTTTCACTTTAGGCAGAGCAAGGCAGAACATCACAAGTGAGGTTTGTTGCTTTGTTTGTTAAGAGCTGTGGGGTTATCTCCTTAACCGCCCTAGCGGTCAGGACGGCAGCATCTCATCCAGCGCTGCTACTGCTAGTATAGCACTGGACGAGATGCTGCCGTCCAGCACACATCGGGGTTCCGGGAGCGCATACTTACAGTTCTGCGCTGTCCCGGTGTCCCCGATGTCACAGGCAGGCTGGCAGCTCCTCCGGCTCTTCTCCCCCCCCTCCGAATGACGTGATGACGTCACATCGGGGGGGCTGAGGGCGGCGGGAGATTTGAAAAGTACATTGCATGAAATGTGCTCCTATGTACTAAACATCGCCCAAATAAAGTCACACCAGGATTTCATCACACCAGGTTAAAGAGGGTTAACTGCAAATGGCCACATCTGGGGTACCAGAGACTTTATTTGGGCGATGTTTAGTACATAGCAGCAAAGCTTTGTGCCCTGATTTTTGTGTTTTTTCATTAATTTTATTTAAAACTTTTTATTTTACATAATTGTTTGTTTCAAACATTATTATAGTCAGGATGTCTATTAGACCCTTGTACGGACATATTTTGGGAAGTTACAGGCCTACAACATAAAGAAAAATTTACCATTGAAGTCTATGGTGCGCTTTTGGTACACAAATCTGGACGTCAGCAGTGCACTAGGGAGGTTAAATTGCTAATTACAGGTCAGTTTTGGTTTTTTTTCACTGCATTCCTCCCTATTATTGGCACTTCTAGTGCCATTCATGAAAACATAGATTTCTGGTGGAAGGTCCACTTTAATTGTCCACACTTTTCATATTTGAACATTATATATTGCACATAGATTGGCACTGTATTGCTATTACTGGAAGGCTCTTTGAAACAAATAATTAAAAAGTAATAAATAGGCAGATGCAATGTCTAAATAGAATTCATCACTCCCAGTATTGGGTCACTTCCCATTTTTGGTTTAGACCCAGTGGGGATCTCGTATGTAATGTGTGAATCCAATACACCTCCTGACGTGCTAATTTTAAGAACTTGTCTCCCTTTCTTGGGCTTATTATTATTCTTTCTATTGCTTGTATTTTGAGACTGAGAACAGACCCCATGGATGTTATTAAAATGTTTAGCTATAGCTGTGTCTTTTTCTTTTTTATGTCATAAAGGTGTTCTCGTAATCACAGAGTCTCCTTTTTGTTCGTCCCACATATTGGACATTGCATCTGTCACATGTGACATAAATTATATATGTACTCAGTTAATCAGTTGTTTTATTTAATACTTCTGTCCACTCACTGACGAAGTAAAGAAGTGGGAATCTCTTAAGAAACTGCAGCAGTTACATCGATTATAATTGCATTTGAACACACCCTTAATAGTGTTGAGTTTGAATATTCAAATTTTGAATATATTCGGCGAATATGGGCTATTCGAGAATTCGCAAATTTTGCGAATATGGCGGCGTATATTCTTAATTTCGAATATTCTCATTTGGATGCTTATGGGCATGGATTGCGAATATATATTCGCAATGCAAAAATACATAGCACATGACCATTAATTTTAAAGGTAATTACGAGGCGATTATTGCAACCATGCGCAATTGTGATTATTCGCGAACATAGAATCGAATATAAGTAGAATTATTCGCGAAATATCACATATTCGAATATTACGTATAGGGTATCCTCTGGGTTATAAATGCAATTCTAAGGAGTGTTTGGCTTTATAATCGGTACAGTTCCTTTTAAAACATATGAACTGTCCTTTCGGGACTGCTTTAATAGTTTTGAATGGGTGACAGCTACATGTGTGTAGAGATGGGCGAACACCAGCCCGGAGTGTCCGCGAACAGGGCGGGTCGAACTTTTAAAGATGTCCGCCGTCCGCCCTGTTCGCGGACACATTCAAATTCCCCGCCTCTAGGCGGGGAATTTGAATCGGAAAAACCGGATGTGACGTCAGTGACGTCACATCCGGTCCATGGAACGCATCCTGGAACGCATCGTTCCTGGTTGCGGGAGCCGGATGTGACGTCACTGACGTCACTTCCTACTCTGAGCCGGAATCTTCACTACAAGACCGGCTTCATGCCCGGTCTTGTAGTGAAGAGATTCTTCCTCCGGCACGATCTCGCAGGTTCTGATCCTGCCGGAGGAAGAATTTAGATCTTCTTCTGGCCGGCGAACAGGACGGGTCGAACACCCGTACTGTCCGCCGGCGAGGCGAACGGCGAACATGCCGAGTTCGCGGCCGAACTGTTCTCCGGCGAACAGTTCGGTCCATCCCTACATGTGTGTAATAAAGTATTCTTTGCTATCAATTTCTTATATACAGAAGTCTTTATCAAGTTATGGGGAGTTTCCTTTTTCAAAGTCAAGTCCAAAAAATCTATCTGTGTCATATTGGTGTCGGCAGTGAACCCTAAGTTACAGTAATTTTTGTTCAAATATTCCAAAAATAATTTCACATTGAGATCTAGGTTGGTCATAAATAAAATGAAATCAATTCAATTCGGTGCATTGCTTAAAAAAATGCCCCCCCCCCTAGCTAGCCAACCCCACATTATTGGAGCAATATGTAAATATTTTTTTTTTAATCATTACCTGTGAGGAGAAATCTGTACATTTCCCCCCATACCCCACCCCTGAAATCATGGGGGCCGTGGCGGTTCAGCTCCTCACACTGCCTGGCTGGGAACTTCCTTCTGCAGCTTTATACGTTGTGTTTTTTCTTCCTGCTTTCACTTTGTGGCCATTGACACACATTGTATCTGGTGGCCCTGGTGGCCGCCAGCGTTATTGCAGCCTTAACTCATTCAAGACTGATAGCTTACACTGAATCTAAAATGGCAGCTCACACAGACATCAGCAGAATAGCTTAAAATACTTATTAGACAACCTGCTATTAAAACTTTGTAAATTCTATCTAACCTTCATTTTGTCTTTCTCCTATCATCATAAATCACTTTTGTTTTGCAAAAGTGTGTTTTACTTTTTATTTAAACTTTACATCTTAAATGAATGTACTGTATGAATGACTTCACTAGGATTTTTTGAGGTCATCATAAATGTAATGCAATTTAAACTATAGTAATGCCCAATCTTTTAAAACTTATGGAGCTGAAAAGTAGAATATATTGCTGTGGCAATGGCTTTGGAACTAAACTGGTACATTTTTTAATTTCCACTAAGTGAACTGTATATAATTTTAACAGGTTTTTATTTTTTCCTCAATAATAATAATTAAATGAAGTACAGGTCCTTGTGTTTCTATGTAGTGTGCATTTCTGCTTTTGTCAGAATGTCTTCAGATTCCACTATTTTTACTGCTTGTTTGGCTTCTAAGCAATGGCTTTGTGAAACAGTGATTTGCTGGTGACCATAGCAACTGCTGCAAATTGTACTCCTAATATTTTGTCACTATAACCTGTCTCTGCATTTCATAGGAATCATCTAGAAAGGCACGCTAACTGTTATGTGTGCCTCAGAAATATGTATCAGACCTTTTCAAATACATACATATGAATTCCTTCTTTACATTTTCTTGTTATTGTATTTATAAACTTTCCAAGGCTGGGGACATGTACATGTTTCTGTATAAACCATATCAGTAATAAGAATAATGATAAAATAATGTTAATATAAATACAATTATGTGAAAATTAGGAACAAGAACCAACTAAGAATCTTTTTTTCAACAGTATGTTCACATTGTTTGAAACTTTACTTTAAGCTGATCAGAGTTACCAGACTTTGTAAGTTGCCATTAATGACCTGGTTAAAAAAATGATTGCCTGGTCTGTGTATTTCTCAATCACTGACCCAGAATGAGTGCTGTATGTAGCTTAGATGTTCTGTTAATTATGGCACAACTTGCCACAGTTAGCTGTATGCTTGTTTGAGGTATGCGACAAACTACTAAAGCCAAAAGATCAGCTTTACATCTAGACAAAAAATGTTCTTTAGAATTAGTTCAGCAATGGCAGCTGTTGTGATCTCTAACTTTAGTTCCAATTTAAAGTGTTATTAAACTCTAGACCACAAAGTTTGTATATAGAAGATTATAAGATTAAATTCTGCTAAACATTTTTAATAGTTAGAACTGGTTTGTGTTTTCTTAATATAGATAATGGAGATCATGGTTAGATATAATGGTTTTAACTAAAAAAATAAAGTGGCCTTCAGAATACCCTGAAACTACATTGGAAATCCTATTAGACAATTGTAAACAAGGTGCTCCCCCCCCCCCCACCCCAACCTTAAGTAGTCTTTAGAAAGGCCCTGTGAATTAAATAAATAAATAAAAAAATAGCTCCCAGTAAGGTCACTTTAATGGTGGTACCAAGTCATAGCAGAACAATGGATGCCTGAGAAAAAAGAATGTATACACGTAAGAGTACGTTTGGGGTACACATGCGATTCATACAAAGTGGTTCCTTAGATCATAGTGTTCCAAGGCACTTTGTCCTAAAACACAATAAATCTCAAGGCTTAAGGTTTTTGCCAGCAAATCAATTTATTAAATATTTACACGCTGACTTACCCATAACGCCAAATGAGGTTTTTTGGGGCTGTAGACCTACTATTAATCTTTTTGATTGTTACCGATGACAATGGGGGAAAAAAAGATGAAAAGGTTGTTTAGGAACCAAAATTGCACAGAATCATGGACAATTCCAAGGCTACAAGTTGATATCTAGAAATATTTATGTTTCTGGGTCCAGTGTGTGAAACATTGTAAACAAGTTTACAGTTCATGGCTAGTGATGCTCATTAAATTTGGACTAGTTTTTTGGGAGTTAATTCCAAAGCCCCCAAACAGGGTATCATCATGACATGACTTTAACAAAGCAATACTTTTCTTTGTGTAATGTTCCCACAAACGTTTTTCTACATCTACAGCAGAGTTATGATACCTCTATCATTTCAACTCATGGCTGGCACATGGCTAATGACATGTTACAATGAAGAATTGTTTGAGTGGTGAAAAAATAACCTTGATCAATTTCTAGACAAATTCAAACTTCTGTATCTGTCACAATATACAGTGGGTACAGAAAGTATTCAGACCCCCTTAAATTTTTCACTCTTTGTTATATTGCAGCCATGTGCTGAAATCTTTTAAGTTCTTTTTTCCCTTATTAATGTGCACACAGCACCCCATATTGACAGAAAAACACAAAATTGTAGACTTTTTTGCAGATTTATTAAAAAAGAAAAACTGAAATATCACATGGTCCTGAGTATTCAGATCCTTTGCTCAGTATTTAGTAGAAGCAGCCTTTAGATCTAATACAGCGTTTTTGCAGATCCTCTTCAGTTCTGTCAGATTGGATGGTAAACGTTGGTGGACAACCGTTTTTAGGTCTCTCCAGAGATGCTAAATTGGGTTTAAGTCAGGGCTCTGGCTGGGCCATTCAAGAACAGTCCCAGAGTTGTTGCCACTCCTTCGTTATTGTGTTTAGGGTCTTTGTCTTGTTGGAAGGTAGTGATGGCCCGAACTGTTCGCCGGAGAACTATTCGCAGTGAACATCGCATGTTCGCGTTTGCCTATGTTCGCGAACATATGGCGAGTTCGGTTCGCCCCCTATCTTTTAACATTGCAGACATAATCCAGCCAATGAGCACCCCCCACCTCACAGACCCTGACACCCCCTATAAC
>CM070033.1:60176037-60195946 GCA_036250615.1 Ptychadena robeensis | reverse complement strand
CCAAACACACGTTTCCTATCTATGTGAAATGAGCAGAGTGGCGCTTTTGTCTTTACAGATCAGTGTGCAATCATACGTTTTGTTATGTTTGTAAACACATGTGCATTAGTGTACATGTCTTCCATATACATCCGTTGATTTAACAGTAGTTAGCCATTATTAGAGATGGTCGAATGTTTCGACTAGCTGACTTTGTGAGCTGATTGCAAAGCCTCTGAAACTGGTATCATCACCCAAATTGCTGGTGATGTAGAGAAGGGTTTTGAGAACATTTGGAAAAAAAGTTTTGCTCCAGCACATGAAGTTTTTGCATAAATTAAGTTCAAAATCAAAGTCGAAATTCCGATTTTAGAAATTTTGACTTGGCTTTGAACTTAATTTGTGCAAAAACTGTTTGTGTTAGAGAATTCTTTTTTGGTAGTATACCCCTAACCCTTTTCTACATGACCAGCAAGTTTAGTGATGATACCATGTTCAGGGGCTTTGCAATTAACTCAAAATCTAAATGGTCGGATTTTTTTAAATTCAACCATCTCTATCCATTATCAAATCAATCATTCTAAACAAACCATTTATGATTGTTACTAATGTCTTTAAATTGCTTTAGGCAATGGATAGTAGAGATGGTCGAATTTTTTTCAGAAATTCGATGATTTCGAGTTAATTGCAAAGCCCCTGGTATCATCACCAAACTGTAAAGAATGGTTGGGGAAAGGTTTGAAAGAAAAAAGTATGTCTCTAACACAAATACTTTTTGCACAAACTAATTTCAAAGTTAAGTCAAAATGTCAAAAATTCAGAAATTCGACTTTAATTTTGAACGTAATTTATTCAAAAACTATTTGTGTTAGAGACATACTTTTTCTGTCAAATGTTCCCCCAACCCTTCTCTACATCTCCAGCAAGTTAGCAATCGACAAATTCAAGCATCTCTAATGGATAGTGTGAACTTGTTACATCTCTACCTAATGCCAGCATGACTCTATCAAATATGTAAGACCATTGGTGCGTGTATTAAGGATCATCTTGCTGGGTTTGAATATTAATATTTATATATTTTATATATATTTATAGAGATCATTTGATATGAATATTTGTATATACATATCAAGATATTCCACCCATAAATGAGGGTATCATGCAACTAGAGATGGCTCATATCACAACAGTTTGATTAAGAGACACCAGAAGCAATTTCACAGTAATAATGTATATATACTAAACTATACATAAACAAGAAACATAATAACAGGACAATACAATAACATATAAGACAATAGGAGTATAGTTACATTATAGTACCTTTAGCTGTTGACTGGCAGCATTCCTCCTTCTGCGACTGCCAACTATGACTAACCTTAAACACCATATTTAATCATAATTTCTAGGGAGAGTCAAAGGGGTGTTTTCCTTGACCCTTAGGGTGTTACCTGGGTGCTTATTGGAAGACTTATGTTTAGGTGGACACCCATAACTCAGCCCACTAATTGTAATATTGATAAGCTTATTTACCTCTATACCTGATCACTGGCTCCATCATGTCTGGTTTGATGTTTATACTATTTTGCATAGCCCCTTTGAAGTTGAGTTGAGACCAGCAATATGTTGCCCCCTGTGATTTGACCTACTGATGTGGTGCCATCTTGGGCTGAAGAGATGAATAGGTTTCTCCTTGCTATTGTTAGGAGATTCTGATGGTATAAACATATACCATCATAGTATTTATTTTTACAATTGACATACTGTAGATAATTTTAGAACAACAATATACAGCAAGTAAATAAAACAAAAACACTTCCTTAGCATCATCGATGAAGCCTAGGGGGTGGAATCCTCCAACATAGAGGATCCACACATGCTTGCTGGAGACAGGTTAGTAAATTCGGAGTATAGTGGTGCAATGAGTATACTTGCCCATACAGTAGGCTTGGAGTCTACAGGAGATTCCACTTGGTATCCACCATGACCATTTTAATCTAGATAAGACATATCAAGGATACAAACAATCTCTGGAAAAAAAAAGTTACTTTTGTTCTAGGAGCAAACAATCTTCAGGTTGAGTTATCTTCTCATAAAAAGTAGAGTTAACTTGCATAGAGCAAATTTTTATTTTTAGGAAGTCACTTAGAGTGGTGGAAGTTGGAGAGTGTGTCATATTGGAGTAGTTTGAAGTGCTTGAAGTGTGAAGTGCTGAATTTAGGCCGCTGTTGAGAATACTGTCCTTACTGGGGGGATCTGGAATTTTCTGGAATTTGATATCCTCCTGTAGCCTTGCAACAATGAGACAATGTATTGGGAATAAACATGTGAAGCCCATTTATCATAAACCACTTATTATAAGTCTAAAGCACAGCTGACAAGCAACCGAATCCCACAGACTCCAAGAGGACCATGAGAGGAGTAGGATGTATCTTCTCTTTAACTGAACACTAATAGAATGGATTTTGCATTATTAAGTCATCTCTTCTTTAATACATCATAATGTTAATAACCCCTCCCCATATTACTAAAATACAAAGAGATTACATGCAATATTACACATGTAAAATATGATTGTGCTGCTTAAAAATGCTATTATATAACAATATTTTAATACTACTTTTTAACTCACCATGAATTTTAAGAACCTCTCATAGAATGTTATTTATAACTCTAATATAATCTATTGCAGCAATTAGGTTTTGTGAAAAGCAATAGCATAATCAATCTATTTTACTTGTATATTAAGTAATAGGGCACAAATTGTGTTTTCACATAAGCTATTTATCATGTGGAAATTTTTATGTAGAGATTTGTTTTCTAACCATTTTAGTTATCTGTGAAATTGAACATGAGTTAATATTGGTAAAGAATAGCCATAATTTATTTTAAACTTTTTTTTAACCTTTGCCTTTAGATAGGAGCTGAATTCTGCTCTGCTGCAATTTCCAGATAAAGTCAATATTATACTGCAGAGTATATATAGTCCCTAGTCTCCTCCCCTCCAGTTAATTGGCTACAATCTGCTGGGAATCCCTGTGTTAGTGGAGCACACAGGATTCCCATCAGTTCTGTAGTCAACTCATCACATCGTCACTTAATAAGTCTGCTACAAGCTGGCCATGACTTGAGACTAGAGATGGTCGATTTTAAAGATTTCAAGCTAATTGCAACCCCTGAACATGGTATCATCATAAAACTTACTGGAGATGTAGAGAAGGGTTGGGGGTATACTACAAAAGAAAAAGTATGTCTCTAACACAAATAGTTTTTGCACAAATCGGAATTTCAACTTTAATTTTGAACTAAATTTATGCAAACACTACATGTGCTAGAGCAAATATTGTTTTTTTTCAATGTCCCCCCAACCCTTCTCTACATCTCCAGCAATTTTGGTGATGATACCATGTTCAGGGGCTTTGCAAAAGGCTCACAAATTTAGCAAGTCTAAATATTCGACCATCTCTACTCGAGATGTCTATGGCTAGCTTGACATGTCTTACAATATTTTATGTAGGGAAATGAAAGGCTAAGTAAAGAGCAACTGATGACATCAATGCATATAATATCAACACTCTGCTGCCTAACAGAAGTGCTAGAAATTCAAAGTAGGTTTGCTGAACATGATTATCCTGAATTGGCCAGATGAAGGATTTCAAAGATTCTTCCGTGGAACTTCCACATTAGTGCACACTGATATTGATTTCACAGAAATGTGCCTCTCATCCCTATTGACCTTACTACTATTTTAAATATTTAGACACATTAATCTTTGGTTATTGATATATTGAACAGCAAGCATGTAAAATGTACAGCCTAAGCAGTTGGTACAAAGTATGTCCTAAAACATTTACAATTGAAACATCTACTGAAAGTTTTCATTTTTTAACATGCAAAATATAATTGTAAACTTAAAACTATACATGTACATCTTTGGTCTATTAGGTCTCCAGGTGGGCAACAAATATGCCCTGAAAGATATACATTACCTGGAAGACAGATAGTTTACATTCCATATAGATAGAACAACCTCTACAATCCAGTAAACTTGTACTAACGGAGTAACTCAAGAAACGTTCCCTTTTCTTATTCTTTGCCCAGCTCCACCCCTTCCATGGCTAGCCATGAAAACATTGATAAAACCACCAAAGAGATTAGTACATTGTAGTTGAGTTGTGTAGTTGTAAAATAAAAACAAAAATATATAAAAAGGAGTCTATATTATACATTTTGTGACTAAAAATAAAACATATACAAAACATCTATACTTTCCATGTGCCTTTTCTAAAAGTGTCTATAATCAGAATTTCGTGGATGCCAAATTAACCTAAAGGAAATTAAGGCAATTAGCTTCACCATCATTTTTTTTCTGAGCTATACTCATTACTTCCTAGATGATCTAATTATGCTTGATGTTGTGTACATAGCGAATTTGAAAATATGTGGAAGTTAGTAGTGATGAGCGACATAGGCAATATTCAAATTCGCAATATTTCGCTAAAATAATTCTACTAATACTCGATTCAATATTCACGAATATTTGCAATTTCATCCCAATGGGGAATATTGCGAATATAATTGCAATTCGAATATTCGAGCTCAACACTAAAAGTTAGCAATTGTAACAAAACTAATGTTTAGAAATCAGAGTGCTCATAGATCACTACTATCTACTATTTTGGCTTTCATGTAATGATCACATATATGCACGAGACCTCATTTCACCAACTTACAGCCTACAGATTCATCCCAAAGAGGGCGGCATTTGACTGTTTGTTAAAATAGATTACCTTTTTAAGACTTGTTAGGCAGTTTTGTATATACGATAATTTTTAAAATTATATATGACAATTACCGTATTTTTCAGACTATAAGACACACTGGACCATAAGACGCACCCAATTTTTAGGGCAGTAAAACCAGAAAAAAAGTGAAATATATAAGTTTACATCAATTGGGTTAATGCAATGAATAAAGACAAGGATATTAGTCTGTTTCACAATATGTATTTATTGCAATGCAGAATGATAATGTAAATGCACAACTCATGCTAACTGTAAAATGTGTCTTTTCATAATTCGGATAATGGGTACTGCTCGTGCTAAGATAATGCAGCTAAGATCTCCTTCTTGGCTGTGGCTTTTTGGCTTGGCTGGAGGGAATGGAACAAATTACAGCCTCCTGGCATGCAGAGCTATTTCTCCCAGGATGGTTGGGACTAAAAATAACCATAAGACATTTTACCATAGATTTTTATTGTAAAAATGCAATTTATAGTCCCAAAAATATGGTATATTAGTTTCACTTTATGGTGAACCTATTCAGCTGCACATTCACCCTCTACCAAACAATATACACATTTACTTTAACTTATAGCTAATAGCTTCAGACAAAAGGAAATACTATTTTCCAGGAGACTGCCTTTGATGAGACTTTAATGTCAAGAACAATTTTAAAATAAACTGAGAAATTAGATATTGACACTCATGTCACATTGACATTGTGAGTAACAGCAACACGAGAGAAAAAGTACTTACAATCTATTATTTTGGGAACATGTTGATATTGCACTGTTTGTCTGGATGATAATCCATAGTTATCTGGGAATGCAGTGTTAAAGAGAAAATGCTACAATATTAGGAGTGGCAAAATCTACAGTTCGGTACATTCTAAGAAAGCACCGGTGAACTAAAAAAACATCTAGAAAAAAAGCCAGCACCCTTCTGGAAAATATATTATTTGGACAGATGAGGCCAAAATCAGCCTCTACCAGAATGATGAAATAAAAACTTTTGTGAAGCCTTGAAACTGCTCATGATCTAAAGCATAGCTTTCCATCTGTAAAACATGGCAGAGGTAATGTGATCTCTTGGGCATACACTGGGACACTAGTGTTTATCTCATAAAGAAATTAACCCTGGCTTTTGTTGCGGGTTTGAATATTAATAATAATCTATTTTATATATATTAATAGAGATATAGAGCTTTATCTAGACAGATCAATATATCTACCGTGAATGAGGATTCTTGCAACGAGAGATGGCTCATATCACAACAGTTGGATTAAGAGACAGGCCACGAAGCATTTCCAGTAATAAAGTTTAAACTCGAGCTATACATATACAAAACATAATAAAGGACGATACAATAACATATAGGACAAAGGTACAATACATAAGGTTTACATTATGGTACCTGTAGCTGTTCAGTGGTGCGCATTTCTGCTAAGATCGCTCCCCGGCGCCGGCTCCGCGTGCCCCCCCATGACGCCGTAATGTTATGGTGTATTTTAAGGAGAGCAAGGGGCGTCTTCCTGACTTAGGGAGTTACTGCTTGGCTTATTGGAAGGCTTATGTTTAGGTGGACGACCATAACTCAGGCCCCTATTGTAATTACGTAAGTGGGTGAATATCATACCTCTACCGAACTATGGGCTCGTGAGTCTGCTTTTATGGTTTATACTATTTGGCATGGGCCCTTGTTAAGCAGGAACCCGCCACCTGTGGTGATGTGTGCCACTCTGTGTGTGAATAGGTTGTCGTTGTGGTTTTGTTAGGAGGGTCTAATGAAATTAACATTCTTGTTGTGTCCCCGATCTATTGTTTAGTGTTAAAGACTTGTGACAGGTATAGTACATTAGTTGTGATACTAATATTGTCTATAATGAGATTAATCAGAAAACTCATATGCAACAGCTTTTGGGTGAGAACTCCAACCCCGCGGTTCCTAAAGGCAAGACATCTAAGTCTGGCAGGTTGCGGTCATTAACCAAGGATCGATAATTAATTTATTGTATTTTGTAGTATTAAAAGGCCATCACCAATTTACATTAAATTGAAGGTTGGAAAATTTTTACATTGCTGGGGCCACACAAAAGTCCAGGAAATGGTCAACAATTTAAAAAGACATAAAAAGTGAGAAATGTCACAAATACTCACAACTCAATTACGACATTTGTCCATAGTCGCTTATCCTCCCGACCCTTTTTTGCCCCTGGTTGGGCTTCATCAGGGAGGTATTCAGGACAATGTTCTGGACGATTTACAATAATCAATATAGTAACATATATATGACGCACATATTTTCATATATTTGGGTAGTGATGGCGCGAACATGGAATTTGTGTTCGCCGAACGCGACCCCCGCAATGTCCGCGCACGCGGCGAAACCGCGAACCCCATAGACTTCAATGGCTGTAACATTAAAAACAAAGGCCCTTTCTTAGTGTTTGGGAAAGTTATTTCAAGGGGATAACACCTGGACAATGACATGACGAGGGGAATGACACGAGGATTTCTACAATATAGTCATGGGATTTGACTAAAGGGGATCTGGAGAGCATAAACAACATGGTTTGTTAAATGCCTGTGCGGAGCATCTATGAAAAAACTTGGTGGTGAATTCCTCCACCTGAAACAAACCTGTGAAGATCTGCTTTCCACTTTGCCTACATCTTAAAAGGCGGAGGACACTGGGGGGAGATTGTCATATGGGCGGACACTGGTGGTGATGGTCCAGTGTGGAGGACACTGGGGGATATGTCAGTTATAGGAGGACACTGGGGAGATGGACAGTGTGGAGTACACTGGTGGTGATGGTCAGTGTGGAAGGACACTGGTGTTGATTGGTCAGTGTGGAGACCTTGGTAGAGGATGTCCCATGGATGGATTGATTATTCGAGTGAGACTGTATGTCAACACAGAACCTAGCTAATGGTTTCCCTATAGCAGCAGCGCAGATCTCTTCTAATCTCTCCTTCTTCAGCAAATGTGTATGGCGTCCACCTGTATGATATGTTTAGGGGGTGTTATGGCGTGGAGGTGGGGGGTGCTCATTGGCTGGATTATGTCTTCTGACTGTGACTCATAGGGTTCAAAGTTCTGGCAATGTTAAAGATAGGGGGCGATCCGACTCGCATATTTTTCGGGGGGGGGGGGGCGAACATGGGCGGACGCGAACATGCGATGTTCGCTGCGGATAGTTCTCCGGCAAACAGATTGCGCCATCACTATATTTGGGTCATGATATGGAACCAACAGGTAATTGCATATGTTATAAGTACAATACAAAATGATTCAAAAAGCCATTTATCATCAATTATCATTCACAGTTTAACAATATGGGTATGGGGGTATATCTCGAAACATTTAAGACCAGCACTAATAGTCCAGTACAATTAAGTTAATCTGTCATTAGTACTGATATATGTAGATGATCGAAACTGATATGGTATATCATCTCTTACTTCAGGGAGTGTTCACTATCAGGTATAGGGTCGACTGGGTAGTGACAAATAGAAACCGAAGTTAAAAAGCAAGTAATGGAAAGGCGCAGAAAAGTAGAGTATCAAAATTAACGATTATACTCACAATTGGGTATGTAAATGCATATATATCAACTTGGTACAGAAAAACCGAAGATGTAGCAGGTAGACAATGACCAACCAGGGGTACCCCTTTTGGAGCGACTCTGGCCTCAGACGCCAGGAGAGGCAAAAACACTTCGTCTCTTGGCTACAAGCAAGTCTGGAAATACGGGGAGAGATCAGAACGTCCGCACATTGGTCAAGACCAGGAACGGCTTAGGACCCCAGAAAACAAAAAGAGGCATCCTTGGCCGCCTACCTGGTGGCGGGAGGCGTTGGGGCATCTAGGAGAGAGTGCCGCATGAGAAAAAGATCATGACATTCAGTCCTCCAAACCTGTCGCCATATAATAACGGCAGAAGGAAGAGTAAATACATAGAATAGTAGTTAGCTAGTATGAAAAAGGAAGGTGAGTGGATAGACCAATAGGCATCAAAAATATAAAAGGTAAGACAGAGAATGCACGACAGTGGGATGTCAGATAATGGAGAGTCAAGGGAAAGGGGAGCAGAGAACCGGCAAAAGTGGGTGGATAGACCTGTAGACATCTAAATTATAGAAGATAAGGCAGAGAATGCATGACAATGGGACATCAGATAGTGGAGAGTCAAGGGAGAGTGAAGCAGAGAACCAACCCTGGCTGCCAAGTAGGAAGCGTTGGGAAGAAGAAGAAAAGGAAATGTCTGTGTAACTCACCAGTCAGCCATGGCCACAAAAAGAGAAACATTGGCAAAGGAGGAGAGAAAATAACTCAATGACTCACGAGAAGGTAGTGTGTGCGGACCCCCACCGTCCCCTAGCATGCCAACTGAAACAAACCGGTCATGATGTCTCCCTCAGTGGACAGCAGCCGCAGCTGGAGAAGGGGCGGAAAACGAGGGGCAGGGGGAAGCGAGACACCTGAGATTCATGTTAAGTTCCCCAATGGAGGACACCGATTGAGTGGGTGTGCCTCCATAGCCCGAGTGTCCGCCCCCTACTGCGGCCCGTGCAGCCCAGCATGAGATAGGCTGAGGGGTACCTGGTGATCCTGCCAGTGACAGGATTGCAGCCGAGCCGCCGGCACGCCGACCTGCCAGCTCAAAAGAGCAGACCGCGTTGGCTTACCATCAGCCCCGCCCCACCAGGGAGGGGGAACTCGGCACTAAGAAGCTGGAGCGCATATGCGCTTATCTATGATGTGACTAGTGTTGAATATTTAAATAGTGAATATTTAAATAGTGAATATTGGCAATTTAAGCGTTTGTGAATATCTCAAATATGGTGGTGGATATTTGTGATTTTTGTCAAATAAACATGATCCCACACGTATGGCCATGCAACGCAATAATCATAATCACAACATGGTAATGAATATGGCATGTGACCATTCATTTTGAAGATAATTATCATTATTATTATCGCAATGCATGGCCATACACATTTCGTATTTACAAATATATAGAATATTAGCAGAATTATTCATGAAATATCGCAAATACAAATATTGCCACATGCCACTCCCTAGCTGTGACACAGGAGATAAGCAGCCAAATTAACTCTAAGGTGTTCAACGTCATTCTGTCTAGTCACATCCAGCTAATTTCAGTATTATTGATTGGGAGGCGTTTCATGATTCAGACGGACAACAACCCAAAACAAACAGCCAAAGCAACCAGGGAGTTTATTAAAGCAAAGAAAAGGAATGTTTTTGAAGTCAGTCACCTGAACCCACTGGAGCTGCATTTTACATGTTGAGCACTCAACATCGAACAAAATAGAAAATAAACAGCCTAAAAGCTGTTGCAGTAAAGGCCTGGCAAAGTATAAAAAGATGTAAACCTAGCATCTGGCGATGTCCATAAGTTCAAGACTTCGGGCTCAGGTCCAAATATTAGAAATTATAATTTTTTCAGTTTATTCATTTGTTCAACTGCTTTTGAGCCCCAGAAAAGAAGTGATTGTGGTAAAAAAAAAGGCTTTAGTTCTTCAAATTTCGATGCACTCTTTTTGTTCAACCCTCTGAAACATAGCTGAAAGTCTGTAGTTTACCTGCATCTGCGTTATTTTAATAAAAAATGTATTGTGTACAATGTACAGACCCACAAATAGAAATAAGTGGGCTCTGCCCAAAAATGTATGGACATTTTTTATGAGTACTGATGTAATTTGTTAGTTCATGCTAATCTGTTGTGGATGTGACACTTCTGAAGCAATATTAAATTATTCTCTATTTTTCATCAACATTGTAATCCCTTCCTATATTTGCATGTACTGCAGATGTTTTTTGATCATTGTTTTTGGAAAACCTTTTTCCTGATTGTATATATGTTTGGAAACATGCTCCAGTGTGTTTAGGTCAAAAGATAATACAATATGTGTGGGAGTTTAATATTTTTTTGGTTTTTGTACCAAAACTTAAACATTTTCACTTCATTTCCATAGGGTCACTACTTGTATTCACCTTACAGCACACGCTTTAAGTTAAACCAAGAATTTAAGTCGATAAAAAAAAAAAAAAAAAGAATGTAAACATTTGTGTTATCAGTAATCATAGTCATAAAGTTAAAACAATAAAGCTGATATGTTTGATAAGAACATTTCCTGAAGTAACATCTGTTTTTAAATCAAAATATGCATGTTAAACTAGCCTAGATAGTCCTTGAAAGCCCTTCACTGGGCTTGATTTTTTTAATGTCTTTAATTTATTCACAACCATAAAAATCAGATTTAAGGTCTAATTAGTGGCTCACAATGATTGAACTTGACCACCCTTGTCAGGTGTAAGTGAAATTAAATACATTAGTCAACAAGACTAATGTCAGCGAACATCATTTAAAAAAAATCATTTTAAGTTTTGTTTGAGTTCTTTGAGTATTTAAAGTCAATAACTTCTTCCTTTGAATATCATGAAAAAAATGTTCTTTGTCCTGACATTTACTGTGGACATAAAATGCTGACATTTCAGCAGTTATCTTGTGTTCTTTCAAGCACAACACTTATGGCATATAAGTCATATTTGAAGAGATAAAAGTTTTCCAACTGAATCTAAAATTCAATAAATTTGAAGATATTTTGGTTATGAAAGGTGAATTAATATGTTTTCTGTAATGGGTATATTAAATGGCAATTAACATAAAGATAAACTGCAATGAAAACTGGTCTTATCTTTAAAGGAAGGGATGAATATAAAGATTAAATTGACACAATTACATTGATGACCAAAGAGTGATTATTGTGACTTATTAATACATTTATTGATGTCATCAACAGTAAAACGTGCTTGATTTTCATTTGGGCAATTTCCTAAATCTTTAACCAATACAATCATTCTGTTTTCTTACATTTTAACTTACTGAGCATTTTGTCCATGGCGCTCTTTTTTTTAAAGCACACCAGGGCAATAGCTGTGGATTACAATGTAATCAGCCATGATTTAACACTCACTCTCCACTCCTCTACACACCTCTCGCACCATTGATGACACCGGGGATGTGCTAATAAAGGCTGGTGCAACCACATAACATAAATCATAAGATGGAGGTCAATGTCGCCGCCCCCTGTCTCTTCTACATTGCCTGCATTGTCTTCTACATTGTCTCTTTTACACTCAAGGCAAATGCTCAGGAGGATAATGTCTTGATTAAGGCCTTCTACCATTTATTCATTTATTGTGCCTGTGTTACCCTGATGACAAATAATATTCTTTTTTGTTTTTGTATATGGGGTTGGGGGGTCTGAAGTGTTTATCCTATTTTTCAGACTACAAGATGCACCTGACTATAAGACACACCCAGTTTTTACACCCAGCAGGTAATCAAGAAAAAAATATTTGAAGTGTTCAGATCAATTGAGGAAAAAAATCCCCTGCAGTACCAAATTTCAGCTACAACTGCTAGTGTCACTAGAGAGCACACTTCACAGAACAACTTCCGGGGAAGAGGGGCGGGGGGGGCGGGAGAACTGCTGCATATGTCTCCCCTCTATGGCTGTGTGTGTGAGAAAGCTGCCAGCGTGAGTGCAGCTTCCCCCCACCTTCTGCATTGGTTATTCCAGCAGGTTCTGCTGATATAAACAATACAGTTCAAATGGGAGATCTGGCCGTGGGTGGATCTTACATATGACAGCTCCTCCACCTCCCAATATTCTTTCCGGAAGAGCGAGGATGCTGGTGGGGAGCCGAGGCGGCCATGGGTGGTCGCGTATTCGGACCATTAGACACAGGCACCCCCCAAATTTTGAGGGTGAAAAAGTGCATTTTATAGTAATTTATTTTGCCATTACATTCTGCAATAACTACATGAAACTGTTCTGACAAATCATGTAGCTGTATGAAAGAAATAGAGATATTTATTTTTGTTTGTACTAAAAAACCCTCTCTTATTGCCGCTGCAAATCTCTCACTTCCTACTTGGCTGCTGTTTTACATAATCAGACATCTGTTCATTCCTCCTAAAGACACTCAAACACCTGCTGAACAGCAAAAGCCATCCTTTGCTGTGCAAAGGTAGAAGATGAGTTGTTTGTTAATTTCAGAGTTCTGTTGTGAGACTAGAAGAGCTCCTCCAGGGCCAGGAGAGATTGAGGAGTGCATAGGATTATGCGTTTCTAGACATTTTAAGATGGACTTACATAAGGTCAATTTATATTTTCTAATGGCTTGCTTTAGTCATATATTTAGCTCTTTAATCTGATGGAACTTAACTTTCATCCATAAGACATTTAAAGCTCTAAAGCAGGGGTTCTAAACTCTGGCCTGGGGGCCAAATCTGGTCCATAGTGTAAATATATTCGGACCTTATAAGACATTATTTATACATTTTATTTAAAAAAAGAATGGCATATTTTAACATTTACTGTTACTTGTGTTATAGTATGAATTGTTTAAGCAAATCTGAAGTTTGTTTGCATATGGAAAGGTTCATCGTTATTTTTGCTGAGAAGGAAAAACTTATTAAATTAATATCAGGGTTGGCCCATGACCAAGTTTTTATTTCAGCCCACTCTGTGTATGTGTTTGACACATCAGCTTTAGAGTTTTTTTTTTACTTTTTGAATAAATTATTAGAGTATCATAGAACAGAAAGGTACCATGAGCCACTTTCCCCACAGCAGTTATATGACCACACTCCCAGTAGAAGTAGATAAGTTGTTAGTATTAGATGACAACTTGGAATATCAGTGATCTTTTGTTCTATACCTATGCCAATTTTTTTTACCAATCATATCTAGAGCAAATTATCCTCAAAATGTTTTTTTTGGTGCAACCATTATAATACAGGTCCAATTAAGTATCACTATCAATAAAAGGCCCCCATACACGGGTCGGATTCCGACCGGATTCCGGCACGATCGATTCCGGGCGCGTGCACGCGAATCGATCGTGCCGGAATCGTGTGCAGCCCACCTTGTCCGATCGATCGCATCCGATTGATCAGGGGCTCAGAATCGGATCCGACAGAGAACCAACATGTTGGTTCCATCAGATTGATTCTGCACAGATCAGGGGGAGTTGCCATTTGTGAGGTGGAGTCGGAGATGGAATCGGACACGGAATCGTCCCGGAATCCCTTGGACAAGGTGGTATGCAGCGATCGGATTCTCTTAATTGGCCGATCGATCACACCTGTGATTCCCGGCAGAATCGTCGGAATCGATCGGATGGGTGATCGAGCGGCCATGGAATCCGACTGTGTATGGCTGGCTTAAGAGATGGATTTCATTGGTCCAATTCCATAACATCAATTTAAAGAAAAAGTATCATTATGTTTTTAATAGTTGAATATTTACCATATGGCATTTAGTAATTTCAAAATGGGTGACTTTAAAACCAAGATAACCCCCCACAAATTTAATTCATAGCAAAAGTTTATCTTTGTGTGTCATATTTGCACACCAATACATTATAATAATAATTAATTCAAAGGATTTGCATTTAAATTTTATCTTTGTTTCTTAGATTAATAAGAGAGAGGAGTAACTAACATGTTAATATGTCTAAGACATTATAAAAATGCAATTTCCTTTTGTGGATCCTAAATTATGAACAACATTGTTCTATAGACACATACTTTTATCTTTATCTAGCACAACAATACAATAATATAGATAATTATTCTTTCTTTTACTGGCACTTGTCAAGAAGTGTTCTTCCTTTGCATTTTCTGATGCACTGCAGGAAGCTACTTTAGTCTACAGGCAGGTCAGTAAATGCAACATTTTCATTAGCACAGGCAATGCTTTAGACAAAACCATTTCACACAAACATGAATAGCATAATAATGGTTTGTTTCTCTTAAAGGGATTTGATAATTACCAGTAAATCCCTGAAAAATATCTTCAGTGTAAAGGAATTTTTGTATTGTAATATTACATTTTATTTTGTTAGATATATACCTAATATACACCAATTTATTTCAATATATGTTCAAACTTTTAGAACCAATATTGAACATCTTGAATGCAAAGATATTTATGGTAATGACAAATTAACAAAAATTGGATTTGTCCCTTTAGGGAGGCGGAGGAGATGGGCTTTTGCTGAGCAAGCTAGGTAAAAACAAAGGAAGCTAGCAGGGTTCTTTCTTAAAAAATCCTCCAAAGGGTTTCTGGTGTATTAAAACTGTATTTGGTGTTAACAAACAGCTAAAGGTTGGTATTGTTTACCACAACAGCATTAGATTTTTTTTGTTATGATTATACAATTACCCTTTTTTAAAAATACAAGAGCCTTATTATTTACTATTATTTGGCTCCTATTAGTTAAAGGTTTTCTTTTGTTTAGTTTTAGCAGCAACAAATTAGCTTTAATTAAGCAGTAATAGTTCTTCTTTGAAAAGCATATATTACATTCGACAACAAAGATTATGCTACTGAAAAGAAAACATTTTTGAGTAACTAAATGTTTCTATCATTTATAGATTTAAAGTAATAAGTGTGCTATAGCAGTTTGATTGGTGTTTATAGTTTAAACAATCTTATTGTATACAACTAGAGATGGACGAACTGTCTGCATTTATCGATTTTATTCTAGCTGGCGAACAGTACTGGTGTTTGACTCTTCACCAGCTAGAGGAAGGTTATTGTTCTTCCGGCAGTCGGATCAGGTGCAGAAAGATCCGGTCGACCTCGGTCTCCAGTTATAAAATCGGGCAAAAAAACGGAAGTGACGTCCCCTCCAGATTAGGGAACAAGGAACTGTGTGGTCCATGTACCGGAAGTTACATCACTTCCTGTATATGGAACAAAACACCATGCATTCCATGTTCCAGAAAGTACGCCACTGACATCACTTACGGTTTTGCCCGATTCAAATTACCCACAAATAGGCTGGGAATTTGAATTTCCTCACAAACAGTCAGACATCTGACTTTTCTAAAAGTCCGATCCGACTGTTGGCGAATGGACAAGGCCGATGTTCCGCCATCACTGCCGGGCGGACAGAGGGGTGTAGACTGTGAATAGCACGGGTGTTCAACCCGCCCCCTTTGCCAGCAAGAAGAAGTCTATAATTCTTCCAGACCTTCCCACACCTGGTCTGACTGGAGGAAGGATTATTTTCACTAGAGTTCGGGTAGAGACACCTGATCTCTACTGTTATACCGGGCATGGTCCTGATGCGATGTCCGACCGACGTCACTTCAGGTTTTGAACCAGGAACTGTGCGTTCCATATACCGGGTTTATTTTTTACCAAAGTCAATCCCTGGGGAGGCACATGTTCGCCACAATATTGTGTATACATTTGGACATGCACAAAAGAATCTATTTACATTTTTGTGATAATAGGTCCACATCACAAGTAATTGTATGGATTTCCTAAAAATGGATACCTATAAATAAACAGTAAAGTAGCAGTAGATAGATGGTCAAGACATTGCCTCATTGTCATCAAAAATATACCTGATTATTAGTGTTGAGCAGCATATGGTTTATTCAAATTTGCGTAATTTCGCGAATATACAAAGAAACATTCTAAATTCATAAAATTCGATTCAACAGTATTCTATTGCCTTCCATTGCGCGCTCCCTTCGCAATGATTTGGAAAGATTCGCAATGCAGCTTTTTAGAATGACGGATATTAGTTGAAAAATATGCAATTTTCAAATATTCTCACTCAACACTAATGATTATATGGTTGCCATCTTAACCAGAGATTTCAAACTCCACTCCGGGGACCAAATCTGACACAAAGTGTAATTATATTACACACAAGATTGTTTTCTACATTTTATTTTTTCAAGAAATTCCACATGAGTCTTGTATTTCACACATGTATTATACTTTGTTTCTATGTTTAAGAACAGTGTTTCAATTTAACACACATGTCCTAATAAAAAATACATAACAAACTTAGTATTTTGCACTTATCTACAAAAAATAATAAATGTTCCTATTTAAAAGCAAGCATACTTTAGAGACCATAGGACAGAAAAGGTGTAGCTCAGAATTGTATTTATTTTGTATAAGCTGCATAATTGGAAGAAGAATTTTATAGCCCATTTGTATTCACTGAAACACAGGTAAATCACTGTGACATTGCACTGTCTCTGTAGTTAAGACTGAATACATTACAAAGGCCCACTTTTAAATCAGTGACCAGCTATACAAAAAACAAAAATTGTGGGGCGTTGTTCAATAGTAATTTGGGAGTATGCAATAAGAAAAACATTTAAAATTCAATAGAAAAAAGGAATAATTTGCTAAGAATTCAGAAAAATAAGCTAAGCAAACTACTTATGTGGCCTACTTATTATTATATTTTATTTATAAAGCACCAGCATATTATGCAGCACTGTACATTAAATTAGAGTTGAGATGCAACACAAGATAACACAAAGATAGCACAAAGATAGCACAAAGCATGACACTGGAGAAGCAGAGGACCATGCTCTAATAGACTTAAAATATTAATATATGTATTTCAGTTTGCAAAACCCATCAATTTAACCTTTTACCAATAGTTAGTTTCAAGGCTTCTCACTAGTAATAGATCACAAGATTGTTTGTGTGCTTTTGTCTGCTTTAATTTGACCAATAAAAACCATAAAAAATACTGATCTAAATAAAAGCAAAGCTGGCATCACAAAAATGCTAATGAATTTATCTGATTTTAGCATTGAATATTTAACTAAACAGCAGTTTTTAGAACTGTAGACAATATTTCTTCTAATTTCCAAATACAGTGTTTTTACAGAATAATTTTATTACGTCAAAATAAAAGAAATAATAAAGTGTTTGCAGAGGTTGAATCATTCAAAGAGAACATCCAAATCATTCATAGAGAACAAATCCACTCATGTTTTGAAAAAAGAAGGAGCATTAATCAGCATTTGGTGGAAATAATGTGCAATCATGGCTTTCTTGTGCATTGGCATGCTCTCCACAAGTTTTGCTAAATCAAATAGCTCAGCTTATCTTGGTGGTATGTACCTATTTATCTTGATACCATTGTACAGGTTTTTAAATGGGGTTAAAATCTAAATGTTTTTCTGAGATCCTTGTATGTGACATATCTGCCAGATACCAGCCTTAACGAAATGCCTATTATATTTCTGATCCTCTTTATTTTTATTACAGTTGTTGAAAGACACTTTGGGTTACAGACTTCTCTAGGTCTCTATTTAACCATAAGTTAACCAGGTGTTTTTAGTTTTTTAGGAGACCTCAACCTTTGTCAAGGCCTCTATCTGGAATGCCACCTATACCATCGCGTCCATTTATCTCTCCAATTACTCTCCGGTAGAAGATGCTATGCACATTCTCTCTAAACTCGCTGATTTCTCTGAAGGCATTGTTTTGGTGGGAGGTGATTTTAATCTAGCCTTAGATCCTAAAATGGATGCTTCCTCTGGTAGGTCGTGGGTCGCTTATCGTAAGCTTAATATGTTGAAACGGACCCTTCATGAGCATAGACTCATAGATGTTTGGCGCACGCTTAACCCCACTACAAAGGGTTATACTTTTTTCTCGCCAGTCCACCACTCTTTTACAAGAATTGATTATTTGTTTATTAGTCACGAGGACCTGGGTATGTCCCCCTGCCCCTCTATCTCCCCCTGCGTATGGTCGAAACACTCTTCGGTTACATTGTTTTTTGATATACCGGGTACTCTACGCCCTATGGGGACCTGGCGCATGAATGACACCTTGTTACAAGATGCCACTTGTTTACAAGACATTCAGTCCACTGTTGGCAATTTTTTGTCCGACCACGCAGGGGATAACACAGCTCTTCCTCTACAATGGGAGGCCCTTAAGGCGGTGGTGCGGGGGGTGTTCATTCAACATTGACACCCCTAGGGTGTAGTCTATCAGCCAGAAACTTACTACATTTGTCCCCGAATTTGTACATCATTTTCAGAGATCAATGTAAGAAAATGATGTACAAATTCGGGGACAAATGTAGTAAGTTTCTGGCTGATAGACTACACCCTAGGGGCCCGGCGACGTTTATTCCAGTAGTAAGATCCTCTGACGATACAAATCTGACTTCCCCTAAGGATATTACAGACGCTTTTTTTTCCTATTACCAGGACTTATACTCTCAACCAACTTCTCGGATCCCCATATCATCCCTCTCGGCGTATATTCTAGAGACCGCTCTCCCACCTCTTTCCCCGGAGACTATCCAGGACCTAGAAGCACCTTTTACTCTAGATGAACTGATCACGATGATTAAAGGATCTCCTCCAGGTAAAAGACCTGGCCCAGATGGCTTCACCCCTAAATTTTATAAGACTTCCACCCCTTGATAGCGACTTTCTTGGCCTCAGTTTTTAATTCAATCTCCTCATCTTCTCCGTTCCCTCCACAGAGTTTGGAAGCTCAAATTTCCTTGATCCCCAAACCTAACAAAGATCACACTTTCTGTGCGAATTATAGGCCCATTTCGTTAATCTACATAGATATTAAAAATTTTTCTAAACTGATAGCTTCCCGCCTCCAGCACCTATTACCGTCTATTATCCAACCCGACCAGACTGGATTCGTACAGGGTAGAGAGGCTAGAGACAATATCCTTAAAACTGTTCTTTTACATGAGGCCTTAAGATCCCTATGTGTTCCTTGTCCATCGATGCAGAGAAGGCCTTTGATAGGGTCAGTTGGCCCTTTCTTGAAGCCTCCCTGCGTCAGATTGGCATTGGCCCGGTTTTGTTGCAACGGATTATGGCCCTATATTCTGGCCCCACTGCTAGGATTAGAGTAAATGGGCGATTGTCTGATTGCTTTGCGATCCAGAATGGTACGCGACAGGGCTGTCCTCTGTCCCCTTTACTCTTCACCCTAGTAATTGAACATCTGGCAATTGCGATCAGAAATAACGTTGATATACATGGGATTTGTTTAAAGGAGTAGGAACATAAATTGTCCTTGTTTGCAGATGATCTTCTCCTTTACGTTACTCTTCCCCATATTTCCCTTCCCTCTATTATGCATGACCTTCAACGATTTGGAAAGTTTAGTTATTTTAAAGTTAATCAGTCTGAGTTGTTTCTTTATTAGCCTCTGTTATTCAACTAATTACCTGTAATTTCCCCTTTAGGGTTTGCTCCCAATCTTTGAAATATCTGGGGGTGGACATTA
>CM070033.1:60162925-60175937 GCA_036250615.1 Ptychadena robeensis | reverse complement strand
TTACCTGTGTTCTGTTAAAAAAATGGGATACTCTGATTGCGGCATCGAGTGCTCTTTCAATGAGCCCAGGCCCCCTCACACCATTGTTCGATAACCCCTCTTTTTCTCCGGCATGTGACCGAGACAAAGTGTTGGGTTGGAATCGACAGGATTATTTTCATCTCTCACAGATTTTGCAGGAGGGAGCTATGCCCTTGCGTTCAGCTTTCGACTCAGGGATCACTTCTTCCCCCCAATTTTGGTTTCTCTACCTTCAACTTACTTCATTTATCCGTTCTTTTCCTGAGCCAACCATTTTGTCCCATCCTCTCACTCAGTTTGAAAACATGCTTATCTGTCAGGATAGACCGAAACACAATATTTCACATCTATATGCAATGCTTATTAAGGGTTCGGATCAGGATCATCTACCAGCCTATGTAGAAAGATGGGAGGCGGAGATGGGGGTATCATTCTTCATTGAGGATTGGCTAAAGTCTTTTTCACTTGCTCATAAAATCTCCTCCACCAGCAAAGCCCAGGAAACAAGTTTTAAAGTGTTGACGCGATGGTATAGGTGTCCTGCTGTTACGGCCCATTATAAACCAGGAGGTTCGGATAAATGTTGGCGATGCCTCCGAGATAGAGGTGATATGACACATATATGGTGGGGCTGCTCAGTGATACAGCCTTTGTGGAATAAAGTTTTCCAGATTTATAATGCAATGCATACCTCTTCTATTGTTAATAGCCCTGCCATTGCTCTGCTTTCTATGCTGCTGGGCTCGTACCAATCAATCAAAAAGGAAATCCTCAGATTTTTTTTAATAGCGGTTCGCACTGTCCTCCCGCGCCACTGGCTATCTACCTCTCCCCCAACCATTTCTGAATGGCTGGTAGAAATGGATTTAGTTGTGCACCTGGAGTGCCTGGTTGCGGAGGATGATGATAGAATGGAGGCTTTCAAAGAGACGTGGGACCCCTGGCACCAATTTAGAATTTCCCCGGCATTTCAAGCGATAGGAGATACCCACGGTCATTCTTAGTAATTCTCATCCCCCTCGCCCCCCCTCCCACCAGTATACCAGAGGGACTGTGTCTTGTGAACCCTTCCCCCTCTTCAGACCTCCCTGTATACCTAGTCATTATTTGTTTCCTTTCCCTCTTCCACCCCCTAATTTTTATAAGGTTAGGCTAGATCATCGCCACCTCTCCTGATTAAAGGATGCTGGCTCCAGAAGGAGCACGCAAAACCATTCTCTATAGGCATTTAGGTGGCTATCAATGTGAGTAATGGGGTATTTTTACATACCTATATGATTATTGTCATGGCTTATTATTCTATTCTTTTCTTATTATTGTTCTCCTGGAACAAGAGAGTATATTTGCCAAAGATCTAATGCCATGGTTTATTATTATGTTTGATTAAGAGAATATATCTGTCAAATGAATAATAATATAGTATGTTAAATGCTATGTATATTTTCTTGTCTTGATATAAATAACAATAAAACTTATTTAACAAGAAGACCTTAACCTACCTTACTATCTGTGAAAGTTCTCTTTCATCCAGGTCATTGTATATCTGTAGTGTTTAATTTAATTCAAGCATTACACCTTTCTTTTCCCCATTTCATGTTTTGGAATGGTCAAAAGCTACCTCTAAACTTTTATGTACTTCTACCAGTGTTTTAACAACCAACTTGTCACATTGCCAAATGAGAGTGTTGTTTTTACCAGTGTTTTATCAAACCTTTGATTAAGGGGATCACCTAATTAGCAATTCATGAAGCAGAATGACATGTGCTTGTGTAGAAATTTATCACAAAATGGTTGTACATTTTTTTTATATTTATATTTAAGTTTAAATCTGTAGTTTAACATAGTGGAAAGGTAAATTGTGAGCTGCTGAAGGCAAGTTTACTCAAAGCTTGAAAAATACTGTAGATTTCAGAATGATACAAAACAGTCTTTTTCAGGGAAGAAGATAACAACATTATGCTGTTAAAAGCAACTGAGGATGGTCCAGCCTCAAAAGCAGGTGGCAAATAATACAAGTATACTTACTTTTTCTGTACCCCTCTGTATTTATAAAGTTGTGTTGGAACACACTGTAATACCATACATGAAAGATGTTTCATGTACAAATACAATTATAAGTGACCAAGCAGAATGCTACCTAAAAAACAATGAGGCCGGTTTTCAGCAGGGGGGTACTGTGAGTGACAAGTGCTATCCCTGGTACCGCCTGCTGGTTGCTCTTTGATTCTACGCAATATTTTTCCTTGTTGCCAGCAGGTGGCTTTCTGCGAGTGTGGGCTGGTTTGGGTACACCTGTCTCTTTCATAGGATGAAAGAGACAGGTGTACCCAAACCACCCTCCCACACATGCCTTAGCATTGTGCTGCAAACCATTGTACTGGGGACCATCATTCTGAACCTTGTATCCTGTAAGCCTTCTTTTTTCTCATTTCACTGCATACTGTCTGCTATAACTCAGTGTATACTGCCTAACCTGATCACCCCTCCATCCAGATCCCCGATTGACAGTGATTTTTCATACAATGGAGAAAAATGGGGAACATTGGGAATGGGGTGGAAGAGTAATAGATTAAAAGGAAATTTAACAATTAAAGAGAGATCATAAAAATTCAAAATAAAATTTTTTTTTACTGAGACATTTTGAAGAAAGTTATGGTGTCAGTAAGTACAGTCACCTTCACCAAGAAAAGGCAGAAACTGGACAAAACTGACAGGAAACAGTATGAGTACCCAAAGCAACAACAGCATCAGAAGGCAAGTTTCTGAGTTTTATTAGTCAACAGCTTGCATGATAGGTGTTTTACAGAATTGACTACTGAACACTGTAGAAAGCATTATGGATTGATTATTACAAATGTTAGATCTACCCTATACTCAACTCGAATCGCCCTTACATTATTGCATCCGGTTGCTGTCCCAAGTGTGCCAGCCAGAAGACCTCGGTGGCCCATTGTCTTTGGTTTTGCCCATCTGTTGATTTTGGGAGGAGGTCCTCCACTATATCTATGTCATCACCAAAGAAAAAACTCACCTATGGCCCTCTACTTTTGTTATTTGCCATCATAGATCCCTCTGAACAATGCCATACCCCGTCCACTATCTCCCACTGGGCCCAGCTCTGTTTGCTCGCAGCCCGCAGATGCATCCTGCAATTATGGCTTTCTCCATCCCCTCCTACTCTTCTCCTCCTGCAGAGAAATATCAGAGACCTCCAGAGCAGATGGATGCTGAATCAACCCCTGACAGCTCGGTTTCCAAATTTTTCAGGAGATAGCGTAAATATATATCTCACACCCTTTCTCCTCAAGATGTACAATCCCTGATGACCTATCACAGGCACTCCACCTGGTATGCCATTAATGATCTCAAAAACTCTCTAGGACCCCTTAAGATTTCGAGCTCCCTCCCTCCAACCAGGTCATCAGATACCTAATAGCCCTTATCTGCTGTATTACGTTCGGGCCCTAGGGCCTGCTGTTTTTCTTTCACGGATTCTGACTGTTGTTATTGTTGTTTCAGTTTTTGGTTTTATTCTGTTACATTGTTATGCCTGCTACTGAGACATTTTGTGTTAACGATCTTTCCATTTGACAATTTGAATATCTTAGCTCTTTTTTCAATATGATACCACCTCCTCTGCTACTATGACACTAAGCTACAGCATTTTGTTTGTGTTATTGTAGTCAATTCCATCGGTGTTCTAGCTGATATTTACCATGTTCTCATGTTGAACTCCATGATGGCTTTGTCTATTTCTGTAATGTTTTGATAATTTCAATAAAAAAAGTTTAAAAAACAAATGTTTCAGCATGTACAGAGGATGATTAATCAGTAAATATAATCAACAGTCAATCTTGGTACAGAAAGTGAGAGGCACCGTGGAACACTGTTGTACCCTCTGGTACTGTACATGCAGACTTTGTCAGGGGTTCATCAATCTTAACTTTAACACATGAACTGTCCATCACAGTCTTCACACAAACCACATCAAACTGGTTTGGGATGAACTGGACAGCTTTATACTGAGGCAAGGCTGAAAGGGCAGGGTTCCTTATATAGCTGCAGGAGGTCCACTATTGGTCAGCCAGGTCACATGACGAACACCTTAAATCCCAGGAAATGACACGCACTGGTGTTTAAGGAAGTGTGTAGGAATATCAGAATCACTGCTGAGCAGGACACCTAGATCTGCAACGGTAAGTAAGGAGGCGACAGCGGCATACAGCAGCTGCCATTACATGTAGACTGAAACAAAGCCAGGTACAACTGCTGCGCTTGATTGGCTCAGTTTCAGTCTGCATACATTTTGCATGCATAAACTCATTGAACCTCTCTATTCACATGAGAAAGTGTCTACAATATATTACCTGCAAGGCTTGGTATACAGGAATGCACAGCAAAGTGAATGAAAAGATTAAGGGAAAATAAAACCCTGAATTTAATGTTGTACAGCTGATTTTTTGAGAGCTACACAAATATCTGAAAATGTGTTTCAATTAAAATATTTTATATAGCAAATGGCAGTTTTGTGTCCTATAAACCCTCCTCTAGTTTGTCTTACGGGAAATGTAGACTTGTTTACTATTGATTGGTGACTTCTAGCAGATTTCAGAAGGGCACTCAGAAATGTCAATGCCCTAGCATATTGGCATGCTATATCACATTTTGGCGTTTGCATAGTATTTGTAAATATCATGATGAGCAATGAATAACCTCTTTTACTTCACCATGTACCATCGTCAGATATGATGCATTCATTGTCTACTTGCCAATACATTAAACAGCTATAATAATTTTTTCATACCTCATTAAGGCTGTTTAGTAACTTTTGTTTTTAATGTTAGTTTTGTAAAACATGAGATTAAACCGATTTCAGAACATGGAGCTCAATAACTTATTAATTTGTTGTTTGAACTTCCAAAAGGGTATGGTTTGAGTGTTTGGTAGATTTTAAAATGTATTGCTTTCCTTTTTACAGAAATCTTGTAGATAAAGGTTTTATGCTTGCTCTTTTTATTTAGCATTTTTTATTTTATAATTGCTCTGTTTATTTTATTTTTACTTTCTCCCCCGGCGATCCTGCATTGTTCTGATTGACCCCAGGGATCAGAGGAGCCTTCACATCAGGCAGCATGTCCAAAACATGTCTTTCCACTCTGGCAGGAGGGATTTACTTTTCAGCACCACGGCATCCCCATAGACCTTATGGATGTGTCCAGCACTGTACAGATCACCCCCAGAAGGTTATCTATTCTGGCCGAACTACAGTTCAACCAGATTTCATCCCCATAGACCGTATGGATGTACAGGGAGTGCAGAATTATTAGGCAAATTAGTATTTTGACCACATCATCCTCTTATGCATGTTGTCTTACTCCAAGCTGTATAGGCTCAAAAGCCTACTACCAATAAGCATATTAGGTGATGTGCATCTCTGTAATGAGAAGGGGTGTGTCTAATGACATCAACACCTATATTAGGTGTGCATAATTATTAGGCAAAACTTCCTTTCCTTTGGCAAAATAGGTCAAAAGAAGACTTGACGGCTTAGAAAAGTCAAAAATAGGAGATATCTTGCAGAGGGATGCAAGCACTCTTAAAATTGCAAAGCTTCTGAAGCGTGATCATCGAACAATCAAGCGTTTCATTCAAAATAGTCAACACGGGTCGCAAGAAGCGTGGGAACAACAAAGGCGCAAAATAACTGCCCATGAACTGAGAAAAAGTAGCGTTGCAGCTGCCAAGATGCCACTTGCCACCACTTGGCCATATATTTCAAGAGCGCAACATCACCTGGAGTGACCCAAAAGACAATGGCCAAGGTAAAAAAGGCTATGAAAGACGACCACCACACTACTGAACAAGACACACAAGGAACATGAAACGTCAAGACTGGGCCAAGAACTATCTCAAGACTGATTTTTCTAAGTTTATGGACTGATGAAATGAAAGTGAGTCTTGATGGGCCAGATGGATGGGCACGTGGCTGGCATTGGTAAAAGGCGCAGAGAGCTCCAGTCGACCAGACGCCAGCAAGGTGGAGGTGGAGTACTGGTTTGGCTGGATCATCAAAGATGCGCTTGTGGGGCCTTTTCGGGTTGAGGATGGAGTCAAGCTCAACTCCCAGTCCTACTGCCAGGTTCTGGAAGACACCTTCTTCACAGAGCAGTGGTACAGGAAGAAGTCTGATCCTTCAAGAAAAACATGATTTTCATGAGGACAAGCTCAATCACACGCGTCCAAGTACTCCACAGCGTGGCTGGCAAGAAAAGGAAGGGTATAAAAGAAGAAAAACTAATGACATGGCCTCCTTGTTCACTGATTGAACCCCGTTGAGAAACCGTGGTCCATAATCAAAATGTGTGATTTACCAAGGAGGGAAAACAATACACCTCTCTGAACAGTGTCTGGGAGGCGTGGTTGCTGGCGCATGCAATGTTGATGGTGAACAGATCAAAAACCTGACAGAATCCTGGATGCAGGCTTTTTTGTCCTTGCAAAGAAAGGTGCTATATTGGTCACTTTTGTTTTTGTTTTTTTTGAAGTCAGAAATGTATATTGTGAATGTTGAGGTTAATTGGTTTCACTGGTAAAAATAAATAATTGAAATGGTATAAATTATTTTTTTGTTAAGTTGCCCTAATAATTATGCACAGTAATAGTCACCTGCACCACACAGATATCCCCCTAAAATAGCAAAAACTAAAAACAAACTAAAAACGACTAATATTCAGCTTTGATATTAATGAGTTTTTTGGGTTCATCGAGAACATGGTTGTTGTTAAATAATAAAACTATTCCTCAAAAATACCACTTGCCTAATAATTCTGCACTCCCTGTATTTGTTGCCAACAATGACCCAACCTGATTTCTGTTATTGCTAGAGCTCTGCCTGCCCTGACTGTGGATTGTCCCTGGCCATGCTTCCTGTGCCCTATTTTCTTCAACTGACCTTCATGTTTGATCCCCGGCTTGTTTTCGGGATAACCTAATGAAATCTGTTTCCTGGATGTTTGATGTTAGTAGTGATTATGTGCCTAGACACAGTACAGTCATGGCCAAATGTTTTGAGAATGACACAAATATTGGAAATTCGAAAAGTTTTTATAATAGCAATTTGCATATATTCCAGAATGTTATGAAGAGTGTTCAGATGAATTGGATAATCCTTCTTTGCCATGAAAATTAACAAAATCCCCAAAACAATTTTCCACTACATTTCATTGCTGTCATTAAAGAACCTGCTGAGATAATTTCAGTAATTGTCTATCGTCTATATACACATACTGAAACTCATTTGAGCAGAAGTGGTGGTTTGGCTACTAAAGGTCTTTAGCTAAAACATGGGTGTCAACCTCAAACACAGAGTGGGCCAAAATTAAAAACTTGTCACAGGACAACCTTAATATTTTTAAATATTATTTATAAATTGATATATTGTAAATGAATGCTAGCATTCTGAATAATCTGAATAATCTTTTTGAAATATAATCATCTTGGAAGGTCATAGTTCAAATTGTTTTTAATATTTTTCTTTACCACTACAATTTATAAAGGAAATATATTTCAAGTTGTTTGACCCAACATACAATCCTTTGTTATTCCTGTGAGATGTGTTATGACATTTGGAGCATTTTCCAAGTTGTTCTCTTGAATCTAATCTGGATTAGTACATCTGAAACTTTAAATGTTTAAAATAAATTGAATTCAGAGAACAAATTTTATTTTTCTATATAGAAAACCAATAGAATTAACATTACTTTTGAAAGAATGAATGGCCTGTTAATAGTGTGCCTATTACACATTCTTCCAAGAAGGCAGATTAATCTCAAGTGTAGCTTCATTATTTTGCTGGTTTTATTCATGCCTATATGTGTGGTGAATCTTAATGAGAAAAATCTTGAATCAAATCAAACAGAGAAGCTGATGAAAAAGTACTTTTAAATTAGATGCAATTACTATGAGGTGTTTTCATCAGGATCATGTTTGATTACCTAACCAAACAAAAGGGCAGCAGTTGTACAGTCTCTTCTGAAAACTACAGACAGAAATAATTTCAGGGCTGAATACATACAATAAAATCACCCCGGGTCATTATGATTTTTTTGATTACTGAGTAACACAAAAACATTAATAAATGGACAGCTATTAGGTGCACCTGCTTTTGTTTTGCATACAGATTTGTTATTTGATAGTTGCCCAACAGTGAAAACATTGGGTAACTTTGCTCACTTATCTTTAACATTCGACAGTGTTAATTAGGATAAAATTGAATTCTTTATTACAGCAAAGACCAGGGCAGAAATGTAATGTATGATTTGCGTTGTTATTATTAATGTTGGCATATGGCTAGTTTTGTTTCGAAGAAAAAAAGGATGGATAATTTAAATGGATATTTAAATGTAGCCAGACACACAAAGAGGAGCCCCTACTACAGCCAACCTGGAATATTGATTTATTTGGTTTTCATATACAGTGTGTTGATATGATTGTATGTATGTGCACATGGTATAAGGGTCTCTTTACCAACTTGTGTTGTGGTAATATGCGGTATTTGTAGCTTAGAAACATTATATTTTCCGATATTGATTTTGCAAATGGGCAGGTCTCCTGCAGTACTTCTTTTATGCAACTATATATACTCTGATATGTGAGACAACCAGCATTTTTTTTGTTGGAAGTCCGGGTTGTGATAAATTTTAACTAGTCTCCAAAGGGACAGTACTAAAGGATTGAGCTCATGTATTTCCTCTTTTATTAGCATGTCCCTTTGCAAATACTTGAACTTAATGAAAAGTCTTTATCTGCATCAAAACCTCTCATTCCATTCTTACAGCATTCTGTAACTTACAGCAGTCCAATACTCTGATGACCTTGTTACTGTACAGCCAGTTGGAAATGTCCACACATCTATGTCACTGCAACAAGAAGGATCCTTCCACTCTGCAAATCTGCAATGAGGAAAGTAGAAGGCATTGAATTCAGTGCTTAACCTCCTGGGCAGTTAGCCCGAGTTAACTCTGGAAGAGTATGTTTATTAATAATACTCACCCCAAGCTAATGCGTCCATACTCACATGTCAGGTTCATCGATGGACCCACAGATTTTTCCAGGTCTGTCTCGATGGCATCATTGATGACGCCGGACAGGCAGGGGTGCACCATGGACCTTTGTGTAATGGAGGCAGTGTCGCTTTTTTCCACCACATCCCTGGTGTCAAGGATGATGCTGGGAATGTGTATGAAGGAGGAGGGAGGGTGTTTTTAAAAAAATGGTGCCACATATGTAACGCCGGAGGTTAACAAAACGATTATTTACAATATTTTTATTTTCAAGGGCTCTTGCTCACTTAATATGTTGCCTTGTGTATACACATATTGCACAGCACATATGGAGCAGACATTATTTTACTTGTTGGTTGTTTGAAATGGAGATGGTCAATGAGATGCCAAAAAAAACATATGCAGAGTCAGTCAGTCAGGCTCAGAAGATGTACTTGATTGACTCAGTTTCCGGCTGCATACAATGTGCATGCTAATGTTGAAATTTCAGCATCTAATTGACCATCTCTAGTTTGAAATCCAGGAAAGCAGGACTGTAATGTAATGGATATCGGAAGTCTACATAGAACACATTACAAATAACATAGGTTTCATTTTAATGTTCAGATTAATTTTATGCTGTTCATTTAGCAATATTAGATACAGCTGCAATAATATTTCAATTTGTTTTATTTCTTTCTGTGTTGCCAAAGATTTATCTTTATTTGGGAAGATTAAAAATGAACTTGCAAATTATTGTAATACATCATTACACAGCTTGCAAAATGTTTTTTATATTGTTGTATAAGTCAGCAGTACCAGAGTTTGAAACAGAAAAAAAAGATATACAGCTAAATATGCATTACATTTAATTTAAACCTGTTAACCTACTGTTCGCTGTGCTGTTAAAAATAAAAATAAATAAAGAATACTATAAAAATGTTTACACAGCTGTTTTTGTTGTTGCTTGACCACTGAACTTTACAGACCGGGGCGACTTGGCCCCACGCATAGGACCGGGCCGCTCTCCTCAACTCACAGGACACGAGAGATATATATTTTTAGACATATGCTTCTAGAGGGGCCATCTTATCTATGACCTCACCCCTGATGAAGCCCCTAACAGGGCGAAACGAGTTGGGTATTACCTACCTCGGACATGATCATGAAGCGCCAATTGCTTTTACTTATGTGTAACCGATTGTTGGACATATCTTTTTATACTGCTTATTATAGGTGTCTTTTTTGTTATTAAATAAATTATACCTTTTACCTTATTTGTCCCGAATTTATGTGCCGTTAAAGTCTCAGGGGCTAGCCACCCCAAAATGTAGTGACCAGAGTTGCACTCGTCCTATATTTTGTTTTTCGTTGTACAGTTTAGAGATGTTGGCACCTACCTTACCTTCCCACTGGCTCCATTATACTTTCTGCCTTCTACTAGATGCAAGAGATGTTAATTGTTAATAATCTCAGTATAAAATATGATCTAATATAAACTTTTTTCCAATCTGTTATAATTGCAAAGAAATTTTTCTACCGTGTTTTGTGGTTGATTAGCTGTACGGCAAGATAAGATGCAGCCTTATATATACAGCTGTACTACAGCTGTATATAGCGGTGCATACAGGAACGCTGTCAGAAGCTGCCCTGGGCTTACACACAGCAGAGACAAACCCTCTGCTGTCTGTGCTGCAGGGAAGCAATTACAGGCTGCCCACAGCACACACACAGCGGAGACAAACTTTCCGTTGTGTGTGCCAGAGCCTGCCCACAGCTAACATAGGCACTGGAGACCTGAAGACCCTCCGCTGTGTGTGTCAGAAACTGTCTGCGCTGACACACACAGAAGAGACAAATCATCTTCTGTATGTGCTGCAGGAAGATTTCATAGGCTGCCTTCAACTGACCCACAGTGAAGGCAAATGCTGTGTATTTGAGTGCAGGTTTACCTCTTAAAGCTTGCTGAGATATTGGTGTTAGGGCTATGCCAGATCATTGTTTCTGGTAAAAAACAAAAATAGTTTACATTCGGTTCCTTATAAAAAAAAACTGGATGATGGCCAACAGGTATCACCCCACTGCATGCTCTCCCATAAGAAACAGCAGGCATTACAAAGGTTGGTCATATAGTGAAAATGTTCATGTTCAATGTCATGACCTCACCGCACCACAGTGCTGGCTGTATCATACCTAATTCTAGATAATTGCATGTAACCCTGAAACTCCATTATTCAGTAATATTTAGAAATAAAATATCTTAATACTTTCTCAGGAATAATAATAATCTAGTTAAACTGAGAAGGTGACATTATTTAACAATAGCATTTAAAACAAAAATTAAAAAAAATTAAAATGGAAAAAAATTAGCAAAAACACACGATGAAGAAAGAATAATTAGCTTTGTCATTGCATGTGTCCCATATTATGATAACAATAATGTTAAAGATGAATATTTTGAACAGCTGCAGTTGTAGATGGAACAGAGGAGAATTTTGAATAGATTTAAATGGAAATGTTGGCAAGAATGCAACCAAATGAGGCAGTACAACTGGGAAGTATAATGACAGAGAAAAGGCTAACACATAATGGCAAAGGAAGACATTAAATTATGTAAAATAGACAATTTGTGCACCAAAAACACAATGTTATCTTACAAAGTTGTATGATTGTATATGGTTTTGAACCAACCAGCAAACAAATACTACTTCTGGCTACATAATAATGACAATGTGATAATTGTAGAGACACTGTTTGGTACCAGGTGGTCTAGTATATGATTATTTTAATGTGTGAAGATAGTTTTGGACATTTGAACTTAACATTAAAAAGTGCACCCAAACTCACCTAACACCCTTTGTGTCCCATTGGCAAACCCCCAATCACTGGTATGATCTGTTCCCAGTTAAATTATCCTATATGTAATGAGATTTTTTTCTGAATGTTCCTAATAATCCCTCTTCTCTCCTCTCTTTGCGGAAGGTTCTCGTGCTGCTCTGGCTACAACTTCCTTCACTTCTGATATAGAAAGCTGTCACCCCATACAAGGGGAGTTTTTACTGATAAGCAGTTGAAGCAACTGCTTAGGGCGCCATTAGAGCTTTTAATTTTTTTTCTTAGTGCACCAAAATGGCTAGAAACGGCCCTGGTCTCACACATGTGGTTGTTAAGGACGCTCAGAAACTCCTTACCAACAGGATGCCGCCCACCTCCCCTCCAGCCAATTAGGGGCCAACTTTCACTGCACTGTCACAACACAGCATGACCCTCCTGTCTCTCACTTTTCTATTGGTTGCACAATAGGACTGCATGTCCCAAGATGCCTTGCCCGCCGTCATGTGACCGAGCCTTGCCAGACTTCCTTCTTTCCACAAGGTTCATGAGAGGTGACAGTGGGTTAATCTGCATTGATGAAGGGTGACACTGTGGCAGGAAACTGATCTGCATGGATGATAGGTGCCAGTGGGTTGATCGGCATGTATGATAGGTGGCAGGGGTTGAATGAGGGGTGACAGTGGGTTGATCTGCATTGATGAGAGGTGATAGGGTTTGATCTGCATGGACTAGGGGGAATAGGGGGATGGCAGAGCGTTCATCTGAATAGAGTAGGGGTGATCTGCATGGATGAGGGGTGACTGGCTGATCTGAATGAATGAGGGGTGACAGGGGTTCATCTGCATGGATGATAGGTGGCAAGGGTTGATCTGCATAGATGAGAGGTGGCAGGGGTTGATCTGCATGTATGCGGGGTGACAGGGATTGATCTGCATTGATGAGGGTGACAGGAGTGATCTGCATGGATGAGGGGTGACAGATGTGATCTGCATGGATGAGGGGTGACAGAGGTTGATCTGCATAGATGAGAGGTGACAGGGGTTGATCTGCATGAATGAGGGGTGATCCTTTCTGGCCACAATAGTGTTGGGAAAGTTATTTCAAGGGGACTAATA
>CM070033.1:60141866-60162825 GCA_036250615.1 Ptychadena robeensis | reverse complement strand
ATTTAAAGTTTATTAAGTTATATAATTCTATTAAAGTTTTCTATGCCCCAATGTGAAATTCCTCCTCCACCTCCAAGAAAATCTGCTTAGGGCACCAAAATGGCTAGAAACGGCCCTGACCCCATCACACCTTTATACAAGTCTCTGGGACTCCTCTGTTTGCTATTTAAAAGAATATATCTGGCATCAGGGCCATACCTGTTACTGTAGCTATGAAACCCCGCAAGACTGGAATAAACAAATGTTATTTGTTTGTTTTTTTCATTTTTGGCTTCATGTGCACTTTAAATATTGGCTTTTGTTTTACCAAAACCATGTTATATGAGGCACTTTCTAAACAATCAAGTCTACCCGTGTTCAATTACAGAGGACACTATACTACATAGTTGTTGGTAGATCTAAAGGATATCTGACAATAAGATCTAGAGGTGTAAGGCCAGCTTAAGGCATATCTATAGAAGTGTTTGAGAGGTTAAATGATTCTGCACATATTTTACTTTACTTAAACGATAAAGGCTTTGAATGTGTATACAATCTCATCACAATTTTGTTCTTCCAAATTTTTTAGAGCAAAAAAAATTCTTCCATAACCATTATTTAAGTGCATTATTGCGTGCATGTTATTACCTAAAATCCCCCTTTGTACACTCATCTTACATTGTCAATACATTTTCAAAACAAATTTTGCTGCTCAAGTGTACTTGAACAAACCACAAAATAGAAAACCACTGGATTTAATTTTTCTGCATAAAGATCAAAGGCACATTTCAAGTGAATAAAAATAGTTTATCGACAGGGAAAACACTGCCATTAAGCATTTCTAAAAATGATTTTTTCTGTATTTTTGCCTGCAATTGTTTTAGTTACTGACAAAATCTTTTTAAGTTTTGGTTGCTGGTATGACCCACTATGTGAACTCCGCTGGAATAATGTCAGCAAAGTTTTGAAAATGGCTTCTGGTTTATTAAAAAAGGAGTCAACTAAAAAACAAATGGTGGGAAAAGAATATTCTTTAGTAAGTCATAACAACATTAGTGAAGCATATAGAAAAAGTAAAATTAAAATCGATAAATAAAAGAAGCTTGGTGCATTTCAATGATATGGTAATTATTAGCAAAAAACCTTACAGAGAATTATTGACATATGGTTTGAAGAACAACTGTAATTAGCCATTCTAAAACTGTAGTATGAATGTGGTTAGAGAGCCTAAAGAGGATAGCTTAGCGCTAGGGGTAAAGGAATTAGAGAAAACACATTTTTATAGGTACTTAAAAGCTACTATGCAAAGACATAATAGAAAAAAAAATTTATGAAGACACAGCTGTAGCTGAAAGATAGTTTCAGTCCCATAGACCTGAATACTTAAACTAAGAGCAAGTGCCAAAAAGTACAAAACTAGGAGTGTTCATATAAACCTGTTTTACATATGTTGTTGGACTGTGGAGTAAATATTAGAATTACTTCAAGTTTTTGTAATTTAGGTACTTAAAAAAATAAAATAAAGAAGATATTTGAATAAAATTTAAAAACTTAATATGTTGACTTATATCTAGAGAAAGATTCACTAAAGTAACTTCTCAAGGGAATAACTGGTGGTTTTTTTTTCTTAGTTTGAGCAAGTATCATTGTACTGAAGAAGGACAATTTCTAAAGACTATTGTGACTAAGTGTCACAAGACAATGCTTCTAAGGTCTTAAATGGTATGTATGTTGCAGGTGCTGGTAGTATTAAGGCTCCAGGAGAAGTCTGTGAACTGGGATTCAAAGAAAGGCTTTGTATAAAAGCTAGTTTGAGGGTCCCAGAGCCGGCCAAGGAAAGTGTTGGGTGGGTTCCTTGGCCACCTCATCCATATCCACGGTTTAATAGAGACCTGCTTCCTTTTAACTTTTTGTTGTGCTGGGAAATGAGTTGTTGGAGTTCCTGGGAGCAGGACAGACAGCTCTTGTGTCTGAGCAAACAGCACCAAAGGGAGGACTGATTGTTTTTGTCTATTTTGGACTGAAGGCTCTGCTTAGCCATTGCTCTGTTTTTGTTTTGTTCCTTTTTATTTTTGTTGCCTGAATAAAGAAATGGTAGATGACAGCTATTTGCCTGGAACCAGCTGGAGGTCTCTCGTATCCCGTGTCCAGTGAGTAGTGGGCACATACAAAATCTAGTTTCCAAAGTGAACACATAAAATTAGGTAAATATAATACGATGGATTAAAAGGTAATTAAAGGTAGCATGGAGCAGAAAGGACATGGAAAGGAGAAAACCAAGCATGGTATAAAATAGTTTCATATGTTGAAAGCACTCTACAACTTGGTCATTGGGCTTTATCTTTATACTTGACTAGGGTATAAAATATAGCTGTCCCTTTTGTCTGAATTGTTTAACAACGTTAACTCCCCAAGAACCTGGAATAATTGAGACTGGCATTTTAAATGGCCCGGCAGCCTTTTATTACCAATATAACTAACGGAATATAATATATAGCAATCATTAAAAAGTCCATTATAGATTAAAAGGAATATCCCTTGAAGGCAGTTATCCAGCACCCTGTATCTGCATTACCCAATACATAGGCCTCCAGCCGTACTACACTGACTCGGAGACAATTACAATAAAATAAAATAATAAAAAGCAGATACCACCTTACAGAACTGGTTCCCTGGCACTCTGACATCCTTATCAAAGGGTGGGACTCCGTACCTACGATGATCCCTTCCAATGACCTTTTCCATGACCAGATTACCTTCAAGGGCCTTACAACCCCACCGCTGCCATGAAAAATTTAAGGACATAAAAACTAAGGAATTAATCCAAGTTTTAAAAAACCAAATAAATTTAAGGGAGGTAGGCAAATTCATCAGACGCATACTGCCCTTTGACTAAAGTGTGGTAAATTCTCCTCTCACACTAAACTACAGGAGGACCCAGCCTAGCCATTGACCCAACCAATTTGTCTTTTTGCTTAAATTCCTGTTATTTCTAGAGATGGTGGAATTTTTCGACTTGCTAACTTTGTGAGCTGATTGCAGAGCCCCTGAACATGGTATCATCACCAAAATTGCAGATGTAGAGAAGGGCTGTGAGAACATTTAAAAAAAAAGTTTTTAGCACATTAAGCTCTAGCACATTTGCAATTAAGTCAAAATTGTCAAAATCTTTGAATTTTTGAAAAAAAATTAGATCATCTCTAGTTATTTCACATAATAGGCACTTCAGAACCTAAAGTGCACAGTAATTCTTGTTCATTATGTAATTTAAAGCCTATGTCCTTTTTTTATCTGGGAATCTTTTAGTATTTGTTTTTTATAATGTAATGCAGAAATGTTTTCCATGGGTGAACTGGGTCATATAGTTTGATAACTATTGTTCTTTAAGTGAATTAAATTGTGTCAACTGGGACTAACATTTTAATAGACTAGACTATGGCTTGACTTTCAGTAACAAAAATCCTGAGAATCTGAGAAATGTTCATTTAAATAATACTGTGACACTGAAATACTGAAGATGACCAGCCATAAATCAAAAAGTTATTGTGAAATATGATTGCTATATGCAATGCATTAAGTCTCATTGATTGACATTAAACCTGTTAGAACCAAACTGCAATTATTCAGATTAAATCTTTTTTAGTATTTAAATTTTTTAAAGAAAATAAACCCATTACATGGCTCCACTTGTGTAAGACCCTGGTCCTATGTCAATAATGCCAAAAGGTCAATCTACATTTCACTCTTCACTTATAGACAAGCCTTCACTCAGCCTTGGGAGGCTAGATGCATCGTCCCAGCACTTGAATGCCTTCCAGGACTTATGTGCAAAATATGAAGTCTAGGAACAGGTACTGGCAGAGGACCAGGGGCTCATAAAGAAACAAGGCCAAAAGATAACCGCAACCACTGCTAATCAAACAGGGCACAGGATTCAAGGGAGACAGATGCATGTAGTGAATGGGGTCATATACAGAAAACAATCCAAGCAATCCAAAGTGATCAGACATAAACATAGACTGGGTCAAGCAAGTTAAGGGCAGGCAGCTAGTCAGAGCTTCAAGCACAGGTCAGTAGCAAGCAATCATAATAGCTACTAGTAAAGAGCAGCATAGGCAATATTCACAATAAATTAGTTAATACAAAAATTTGAGGCATTATTACCTTTATTGTGCACATTAGCACTTGTTCATGCACATATTGCGAATGCGAACGTACTGATGTAAAAAATCTTACATATTCGCAATTATGAAGATATTGCACCATATTCAAAATTTTTGCAAATTCTTGAAGTGCTGATATTCGCAATAAAATTCTGGATTAGAATATTTGTGATGAACACTGAAAGTTACAGCCTACAAGCAAAAGTTCAGCAAAAAGTTAACTTTTTCTAATTATCTAGTGCTAAAACCTGCCCAGCATGAAAGGGCATTCAGACTGTCATAGACCTAGAAACCATGAGCAAAACACGTGATGATGAGGTCCACCAGAAAAATAAAGTGAAGGGAGAGAGCTATGTTGTCTTGCACATTGGTAGTTGGGAATGTAGGTGAATTGTTTTATAACATGAACTTTTATAGGAGAAGGTTGGGAAAACAACAACAAAAATGAAACCTAAAATATATTACCAGTAATAATAGTCATAGTATAGTTTTGATACATTATTACAATAGAATAGTGATAGTAGAGTACAGAATGTGAAGTGGCCACTGTTCTTTGCATATACTGCACTGATATTATGCCTCCATTGATATGGATTTAAATAATCAAGTGCATATACAGTACTGTGATATGGTTTACAAGCCTTGTAGTACTTGTACTTGAAGTTTACCGTATAATAATTTTTTAATGGATTTTCCCACATGGAATCCCCATATTTTTTACTTATAACACAGAAGTAAGGAAAATGTTTCTTCGCTATTAAGATGTTTTCATGTGGCTCCCTTTTTAACCTAAATATACGGTACATTTGGAAAGAGACGAAAATAAAAACATTAAAGGATTAAAATGTGTTTTCTTAGAGTACCAAGCCATTGATATTTTAGCGTGCATTTGCAATTGTAGCCTGCCAAGATTCCATTTGAAACACTGTGATAATAATTACTGCAGACCAATCAGCTGCTTCTCTGGTGTTGGGGAATGTTTTATTAAGCTGAATTCTTTTGAAAGGCTTCTTTTCTTTGGGTTAGGTTATTTACATGTGATTACTCTTACACTCTTTATGTCTGGATTAGTGATAGCCGCAAGGCGGACAGTTCAGCCGCGTACATGACTTTTCTTCCCCCGCAACAGTACGGGTGTTCGACCCGCACTGTTCACCAGCGGGAAGAAGGTTACTGTTCTTCTGCTGGCTCTATCAGAAAGATCTGGCCAGTGGAAGAATTTTTTCAACAGAGATCTAGTGAAAGAAAACCAGCTTAAATCGGAAGTGACTTCAGTGACATCACATCAGGATATCAAAACCGGGAACGGTTTGTTCCGGGTACTTCTATTTTTTAATTCTGGGGAATTTGAATCTTCCAGCGAACAGGTGGACATCAGACTTTTTCAAAAGTCAGATCCACCTGTTCACGGACGGACCTGCCTGAAGTTCAGCCATCACTAGTCTGGATTAGTGTTGAGCGGGAATATTCAAAATTTAAATATATTCAACGAATATCCGACAATGTATATTCGCAATGGCACATATTCGTCATATTATGCTTCAACATTGTTTACTGGCATACATTGCACATATTTGTGCACATTGTAAATGGATATGCACAATAGGCACAGTGCTCGTACTTGCTTAGATCACAGAATGAGGAAGAGAAGCTGTAAACCTGGTTTGCGAATAATTACAAACAGCCACGCGTGATGTAAGGCAATAGGATGCAGTTGAATCAAATTTTGTGAATTTAGAATAAAATTTACGCAAATTCAAATATACCATATGCCGCTCAACAGTAGTCTGGATTAGCTAATTATAATCCCTTCACTTTGTGCAATATTTAGCAAATATGAATATTGCCTATGCTGCTCATCACTTAATATTTGTAGTTTTACTAAAGGGAAAAAACAAGGTCTTCCTTCAATTTAACACAGAAATAAAATATCTGTGGCACTGCTTTTACCACTGAGAGCTCCAAGGCTGGCAACTACAGATTTTTCCGAATTCTGTTGTTTTTTCCTTATCATAAAATATCAGTCTAGCTGTTCATTATATTATTTCGAGTTATTTTGAGATACAGTTTTTATCCTTTGGACATAGTTGGGAAGGTAGAACCACTATGTCCCCTCCATGTACTCTCTATGTACTGAACAGTTACTCAAGACATGATCCAGTGTTAAAGGAAATCAATCCAGGACTTTAGTCATAGGCAAAAGATTTCCACCTTAAAAGACACTAAGAAACCAAAAATGCTAAATTTGCTGCTCCCTGAACTAAACCTTCCACAGAATAATGCAGTTGACAACTGTTATGCTAGCTAAAAAAATTAAAGAAGGACAGTTACATATAGTCACTCTGCACAGAAAAGAAAAGATGTAATGAAATGTATGTATGACTTTTTGGCTAAGTGTGCACTGCTTCTTTCTCCCCGCAGTGGACACATGTCCGCTGTGGGGAAAAAGACGCAGGGGCTCCTGCCACATCTTCATTGTGGTGATGTGCGGTGTCACCAGAGACGCGTCCATTAGAGATCAATGAACGTGTCTGCAAGATGCAGAAATGGCATGTTCCGCATCTTTGTTATTATAATTAACAGGATGGGTTCCCTCCGATTTGGCAGGAATGCACCCTAAGCTGCAGGCAATCCGCTCGCTAATTGGCTAGTGGACACATGCCCTGTAGTAGGTGTGGTCTAAAATGCTTTTGAAATCACCTCAAAAGATGTAATTTAGGCAGTTAAATGCGCATTACCTGAATGCTTTTTTCTTGTCAAGTTATAACATGACAAATGCCAGGCACTTCATTGGTTTTAGTAATACTTCCATTCACAATTTTTCTGAGGTCCTGCTAGAGAGAAATTATATCTTATATCTTTGCCTACGTTTTCAAGAACAGAACAAGAATAATGTTCAGAAATCAGTATTTGTTGGAAAAATCCCAAGTTGCATACAAGGCTTTCATGTGTTTTGGCATGCTTTCCACCAGTGTTTCACATTGCAGTTGGGTAACTTCATATCGCTCTTCCTTCATCAAATTAAACAGCTTAGCTATGCATGATGTGTTGTGACCTATCTATCTTTACCTTACACCATTCAAGAGGTTTCCAGAGATTTGTCTGTCCAAGACAGACTCTTAATTTGGTGATCCTCCACCCAAACCTTTATTCCTTTGCCAGTGTGGCATGAAGCATTGTCTTGCTGGAAATACCAATTCTCTACCAATAGCAAAAGGAAGCAAATGTTTTTCTAGGATAACCTTGTTTGTGGCCTTATTCATGTTTCTGATTCATGTGGCTTGATTCATCCACCTTGCTGTAGCAACCCCAGGTCATCACCTACCTCCAAATATTTTATAGTATGGTAGAGTATCTGTGGATTGTAGGCTCCTACAAGTCTCCACCTAACCATAAGATGACCAGGTGTGGGGCAAAGCAAAGTCTACATTCTGTGCTCTTCGGCTATTCAATTCACCTTCATTTTGCCATTGTGTTTACAGATTACTCATTGTCAGCCTACAGGTGACATTTAAATTAGCCTTAGATCATCATCTCACCCCTGTTGGTTTGATTTCATTCTCTGCCAAGTTGTAACTTTTCTCATCCCTAGTGCTTGACACCCATCTATGCAATTATGAGGATAGAAGCAACCTGTCACCGTTTATTTGCCCTAGAAAAGCCATTTCTTTTCCTTAAAACTTAAAACCTTTCTTTTTGTCTACTTTTATTTATTTATTTTTACTTTGATGCATTTCTAGCAATGATTTACTATCCAACTAGTAACAGTGCAAGAGGAGAGTGTTTATTATAGCTATGTTTTGCATTTTATTCACTTTTCCTTTGTTCTGTTAGATTTGATTGAGGTGATCACCTAATCAGTATCTCATAAGCAGAAGGAGGTGTGCATCTGTAGGACGGTAACATACGCATTAATTGGTTGTCAAATTTATAGAGATGCTGATTTAAAAATAATCACAATCATCTCCTAATTCCAGAGCTCTATACAGTATCTAATCCATCTCTATATACAGTATACTGTATGTATTCACTCAAATTGTGCCTCCTCACATTTACTTACATTGTTCACTCATTTATCTACTTAACTGTTGCATAACTGTTGATGGGTGATAATCATCTATCGTGTGCTGCAACAGAAGTAAGGGCAATATATTACTGTAAAGTTCAAGGGACTGGGCTCACCAGCAGAATTGGCAGTATACAGAAATGTATGGTTCACCACAACAAAACAGGAGTGCCTGTGATTATTACTTTAGCTCAGCAATTGGCTTAACTTGCCAGGGGTTTTCTCCTAAGTTGATCCTCACAGTTTATTGAGGGAACCATGAATCTTGACATGTACTGTGACATGCTGAAACAGAGGCTAATTCCCTCCCTTCCGAAACTGGGGGGTAAAAGTGCTGGACTGGCCAACTATGTCTCCACATCTAAACCCTATTGGGCATCTCTGGGGCATCCTCAAATGAGGAGCACAACTAGAACCATGATCTCCTCATGGAGGAGTAAAAGAGGATTCCAGTGGCAACCTGTAAAGCTCTAGTATATACCTTGGCTAAGAGTTAGAGAAGTGCTGGAAAATAATGATGGTCATTAATAGCTGTCTGTGGAGTAATTGGGAGGGGACCCTAAATTTACACTGGTATACAAGCTTTACGCTGACTACTTTGTGTTCTATTCTCAGTGTTGTCCCATGCAAAGATATTGTAGAATATAGCTTTATTGAAATTGTTACATTTTATTAAACAAACAGGAAAACAAGAGAAACTTCGGAACCTTAAAACCACAAAATTACCGAAAGGAAGAAAGATATTATAAACTATTTACAATGTCAGGGTGTACTCATTTGACATACTGTGTTTGTATATACACTGAACAAAAATATAAATGCCACTCTGAAATGTGCAGTTTGATCAAACAGCACAATGCCACAGATGTCGCAACCTTTGACATGCTGACTGCAGGAATGTCAAGCAGACCTGTTGCCTGTGAAATGAAGCTGTGCAAAGTTGCTGAATATTGGCAGGAATTGGAACACATTGTCATATACGCCAATCCAGAGCATCCCAAACATGCTCAATGGGTGACATGTCTGATGCGTATGCTAGCCATGCAAGAACTGGGAAGTTTTCAGCTTCTAGGAATTGTGTATAGATCTTTGCAATATGGGGCCGTGCATTATCATGCTGCAACATGAGTTGATGGTCGTGGTCGTGGATACATTTCACAACAATGGGCCTCAGGATCTTGTCACTGTATCTCTGTGCATTCAAATGCCATCAATACGCCATCTGCCCTGAACAGTGAAAACTGTGACTCATCCTTGAACAGAAGGCCTCTCTAATAGTGATAGCTGAACTCCAGCGGGAAAAAGGTGACTATTCTTCCACAGGCCGGATCAAGAGCAGAAAGATCCGGCTAGTGGAAGAATTCTTTCACTAGAGACCGGGTAGAGAAGCTGGTCTCTAGTGAAAGAAAACCGGATTAAACCGGAAGGGATGTCAGTGACATCACATCAGGATATCGAAACGGGGAACATTCCAGTACCGGAAGTGACATCAGTGACGTAATTTCGGGGTTGTTTATCGATTCAAATTGCCAGCGAACAAGTGGGGAATTTGAATCTTGAATTTGAATCTTCCCGCGAACAGGTGGGCGTCGGACTTTTTTAAAAGTCTGATCCGCCTGTTTGCAGACGGACCTAGCCAAAGTTTGGCCATCACTACTCTCCAACATGCAAGACACCATAGAATGTAAGAATTTGCCCACTCAAATCGACAAACTCCAGACCGAGATGAGGATGCAGATGAGCTTCCTTTAGACGGTTTCTGGCAGTTTGTGCCTAAATTCTTTGGTTATGCAAACTGATTGTTCCTGCTAGGGTCCAGGTGGCTGGTCTCAGAGGAACATGGAGGTGACCATGCTGTATGTGGAGGTCATTGGCTGGTGTGGTTACGTTACAGTATGGTAGAGAAACGAACATTAATTTTACAGGCAACAGCTCTGGTAGACATTCCTGCAGTCAGCAAATCCTGAAATGCAGAATATCAAACATTCGCTCTGGTAGCAAATCTATCTTTAATTGTTTTCAGAACAAAGTGCTTTTGAAGGCAAGCAGGGTGCCATCTCTATTTACCTATCTCAGTTCGTAGTACTCCCATCAATGCATTTTCACATTGTTAACTACTAGGTGAAATTTTTGTAATACACATAGTCATTAAAGGTTAGGGTTATGTTTAATTATTGATGAACTCCTCTAGAATCATACATACAGGCAGCTCTGCAGTTTCCCAATACAATTATTTTCTGGTGAATAATGCATCTTTTCTAGAAAGCTTATTCATTCATTTATACCAAAACTACACAAAAGATTAATGTTTCTTCTAGGGTGAGGCTAAGCATTAATTGTATTCTATATGCATTTGCATACATGTTATCTCTTGATAATTACCATCACAAATTAGTCCTCTAAATTCCAAACTGATAGACAGTAAGCTTGAAGTGATCTACCTTTCCTGCATCAGTTATCATATTCTTACACATACTTGAGTCTAATCAGTCTTCCATATCCTCAAGGGAAGATGAGCAAATCAATTCATATTCATTTTAAATTGCGAACGTCAGAATATCACTAAATCCTTAAATCTGTATTCTACACTTGACTAGTCTGTATGTAACAACTGTGTGTCATGATCATGAATCACTGCTTTGTTAGTGTTATATCTCTAGGAAAAAAAAGTTAACATGTAGCAAAACATTAGCAACACACACAATTTATCCAGCATACAGCAAAAAGTACGCTATATTCTTTATTTAAGAGTAATGTGCATACCATAAAATGTAATACATAGACTTCTATCCCTATGTTTTATTAAACAACACGTTCACAGCTTCAGAACTTCTGGGGTGTATGACTAGCCTTTTTGTTTGAAAAGAATGTATAGGTTTTTATGCTTTTTTCCCTTCAAATTAAGCATTTTGGAAACTTAGGGAAGTATTTATTAGGAAAATAGGTTTTAAGAAAAATGAGATTTAGTTTTGTGTTACAAATATTATGGTAATAATTAGAGATGGCCATTAAATTTTGACTAGATTATTTCATAAACTTCTGAACAAAGGTATCATTGTTAAAGTTCTAGCATATGTAATTTTTGCATAAATAAAGCTCATAAAATATAGAATATATATTAGATATATAGAAAAAAAAGAAAATATTGAATTTTTTTTTCATATAAAGCCAATAATTCGGAAAATTGTTATCTTACTTACCTGTAATTGTCCTTTCCAATAACGGACCTCATGTCAGGCGTCACCACGGGTCAGCTCCGCACTCCTTGACCCCTCTAGGACAACCCTAACCAGCCCTTTAAAAATTCTGCCCTTCCTGGTGTTCCAGCGTTCGTTTTTTATCCGCGCTGGGACAAGCCCGTAGTTGTGTTTCAAGTGTACATATGAAGAGAACATCTTCAAACATGATAGCCTCAGCTGGTGAAGGGGGCGCAAGGGGATGTAAAGCCACTCGTTGATCGCTGTTGACTGAGCAGAGACTGTTTTTTCACAGTGATCCCTGTAATTGCTGGGGGGTTGCCTTGGGTAAATCATTATGGTATGGCGATTGTGCGCCTAGGCGCAGCTGCAACTCCCAGTGGCGGTAGAAGGAGTGAGCAAGAACTATGTTTCAGCAGTGTTGCTAGGCGACGGGCGGGAAGCTGCTCCACAAGGCTGTTTAATGGCGTCCCCGGCTCCCTGGTTTCTAGGGAGCAGGCAGGACGCTGGGCCGGCCGGCGGAAGACAAGCTGATTTGGCAGCTGTTTTGTATACCTAGGGTTTGTGGGGTGAGCATGGCGGAGTCTTCCCCTCTTATTTCTCCATGCTTGTCAGTTCAGTGGTCTGGCAAGCGTTGCGGGTGCAGCACAGACCCGGGTTCGCGTCCGACATAGTTTCAAGCAAGCCGGCTGTCTGGTTTGTAAGTACTCGCACAATTACAGCACTCAGAGCATACGGCCGTGCCAAGAGACAGAGGAAGGTCTAGGATTTATTCCCCTATTCCTAGGGCAGAAAGCCTCCGGGGCTTCAGGCCCGTGCTAGACCTGACGCGCCTCGACGCATTCATAAAGTGTCACCATTCCGCATGGAGTCGCTACAGACAACATTGCCGTTGGTGGACGGGGATTGGATGGCCACCATAGACTTATCGGACCATCTTTCATGTCCCTGTTTTCACATCGCATCAACGCTTCACGCTTTGCGGTGGGCCATACGCGCATTTCAATTTGTTGCCTTCCCTTGGCCTCAGTACTCCCCGGTACCTTCCTCAAGGTACTTCTCGCAGTGATTGCCCTGATTCGCCTGGACGGTATCCGGATATTTCAGTATCTCGACGATCTACTGGTGCTGGCGGCCTCCGCGGTGGACCCTGGCGCGTCATGTCACTCGGACCGCCACACGCTAACAGTTTGGGTTGGTTGATCAATTACCGGTGGGAAACCAAGACCCTAACAGATGGGTCTTGGATTCCCACCGGTACCACCCACAGGACGGCCAAACCTCGGTACCTCTAACACCTTTACCCTTCTTGGACTGGGGTTATCCCCCACCAGGTTCATTACTGGGCAGGTTGGACGCCGGTGTGTGGTTAGGCTCCGCCACCCTACCAGGATACGCTTTTGGGACGCACGGTGAGCAACCTGGTTGGATACCCTGGGGTTGTATGGCCCTTTCCTCACCTTCTCCTATTCCCCTCCTGGAAACCCCTCTGAAGAACCAAATAAGTCATCTGGACAGGACACGGACGAACATTTCCCTCAAACGATCAATTGCAATCTATCTAAATAAGCCCTCCCTGAGAAGCCATCCAAGGCGAAACATGTATGAGCTAAGATAATTGATGCTACGTTTATGTAAAAATCTGAAAAATGCTACTGTCACTGTATCCTGATGGCAAAATATTTAACATTTTCTAATTTTTCTACTGGTAATTTGGTTTATATTTTATGGTCCTTGTGCACAGACCTACATAAGACCTTTTTATTATATAACAAAAAAACTTTATCGGTTTGGAGTGGACATAATCAACTTACGGGTTCAGCACCTACAAAATCCCCAATAGGGAACCATCCTATAGGGGATCTCCCCTGATTAGTCTTTTTCTTCAGATAATCGATATAAGGGATGGTGCATTAGACTCATAAACCTAGGCCGACCCCCATATACAGAACAACTTTACTATTTATGCCAGCAGGGCGTCTGAGCCTGCTGCATAGCAATTATAAACATACAGATGCAAGAGAGTCGACAACGCAGACATCTCTAACCTGAAGCTCCTCCAGAGAGGCCAAGCACGAGGCCACTCGGCCGCAGGGTCACGCATTTAGACATAATAAGCAAGCACTCGGGGAAGATGCTCCCATTTTTGGGAGTGAAAAAGTTTTGTCTTATGGTCTCAAAAATATGCTATATGAAATCAATCAAATCTATAGATATTCTATATATGGGTCTGAAAACAAACTAGAATAATATACACAGTTCAAAGAAGTACTATAACAATTATTGGTAAAAAATATGTTAAATCCATAGGCAATACAAATCCAGCAATTGTTAACTGTCATTTTGCTAATAACATATATATATTTGGAAGCTGTTTGTCAATTTATTGTTAAACAACTTTAGAAGAACCCGAAAACACATAACAACGCATCAAACCCTGCTTCGAGTGATTTTGTGTCTGTTTAATTTCATTCGATCATTCAAGTACTTAAAAGGTGAAAAGTGAAGAAAACAACAATACATGAAAGTGACTAAGTGTAAATAAACTAAAAGTTTAGAAAAAATGTAAGGAATAAAAGAAAAGAGAAAACTCATAGAGACAGCAATAACTGTGACTAGTAAACCTGATGATAGATAAGATTTTTTATTCATGATGAGAAAGTGATTTAAAACTCTGTCTCTTATCAGATGAAATATGTAGGCTAAGCCGACCAAAACCCCCCCCACCCCCCCCCCACCAATCTGACAAGTGTAAACATAATGGAGTTATGAAATCACCACAAAGTCAGCCTTTTATAAGATTAGTTTAAAAAAAAATTTGTCTGAATATGCTGAGACGCTGATGATTTTACTCTGATGTGATCCTTGAATTTCAACAAAGTTGGCCCTAAGTACACCACACAAGTATAGATCTTTGTTCTGTTTTGTTATATTTTCCCCAAAGTTTAGTGATTAGTCCCGCAGTTTAAACCGAACAAAGTTTTACTCCATTTTCAAGTCAGAGTGTAAGTTGTTGCAATTGCTGCATCATAACTTCTCAAAATACAAATATGTGGGTGCATCAGCCCAACATTTTCAATCCTCTCCTCTCCAAAAGAAGATTATGTCATGTTTTTAGGGATAATCATGGAACCTTTTTCAACTAATTCTGAGGAATTCATCTGGAAAAAAAACTCAATAACATTCCCATAGTTGTTTGATTTTTTTTTATTGTCTTATTCATTACGTGCACTTTACCTTATAATGTCACTTTCTGCAACATTACCTTTAACCTGCTAAATGCAGGCCGGTCCAAAACCCTTAGACACCATGCGTCCTTTCCATTTCCTGAAGATTATGCAATCCATTCTTTTAAATGTGTCTGGGCAATCCTTGAAATGATTGACTTGATGATTAAGGCTTTTAAATACTCATTATCACTGTAAGAATGATATCTAGTTTTGGCAATGACCTTGTAATCTTTTGTCAAGTGAACGAAAGTCAAACCTGACCATTAAAAACTGACTGCTGCAAACTTCTGCTTGTTATATTTAGATTGCAGTCTCATGGACCAAACATTTTTTTAATAAATCTGAAGACTATAAGGTGATTTGTGAATCAGGGAAAACTAATAAAAAACTATTACATGCAAAGCAAGATATGTCAAGCCTATTTGTTACAAGTTTGAATGAATAGGGTATACAGCTGATGAAAACCCCAAAATATTCACTGACATCACTTAAACAAGATTAAAATTTAAAAATGTCACTCCTGCATGGATGCTATGCCCCGTTGCCTGCTGAGGTGTTAGGGAAGACCAGGATGTTTCAATTGTGGCCTTCCGCTCTCTTCTTCTGCTTGTTCACTCTCATGTAGCTCCTCTTTCTCTTGGCAATGCCCCCCAAAGTCCTCTGTGGGTCAGCTCTGGTGAGTTTGCTGGCCAATCCAGCATTGAACCAGGTTTTTGGTTCTTTTGGCAGTGTGGGCAGGTGCCAGTCCTGCTGGAAATGAAGTCAAATTGCTGATCTTTGGACTTAATGAAGCCAGTGTACCACCCTGCAGAGCCATGGCTCCACAAATGCACCTTTTTTCTTTCCACACTTCCCTTCCACATAGCAATTACTGTGCTTTGGAATATCCCTTTGGGCACATTGAACTTATTTTACAATAACTTTTGAGCTTGAAAAATTTAGCAGTGTTTTTTTTTTAATACTAGGTCCATTCTACTCGCGAACCTCTCCACGAAATCTTGATCAAGCATCAACTACTGCTTTAGTACATATCTTTAGGAGATTTAGGGCCATGTGGTTTCTTGTCCACACATGAGTGCAAAGTTCTGAAAATCCTGAGCCTACGCTTACATCCATGTTTGTATTCAAAGTGATGCACACCTCAAACTCTTCCTGCTCCATCTTAGATATCAGCTACTACTACTTCTTACTCCTCCCCACCAGATCATCTCCCCATTGTTGTGTCTATCTCTGAACTTTTTCATTATGTAGCCCATCCCGTCCTGCTCCGTCTGTGCTGCTAACTCTCTCCTCGCTCTCCTGTCTGCCTTCTATTCTTCTTCCCTGTTACAACACCTCCCATGCTGACCATTTCTGTACTTTCTCCCTTTTGCTTTCTCTGCTCCTTCTTATCTGTTGTAACAACTGTCTTCCCATTCACATCTCTTCCGTTCTAAGTCTCTTAACTCCTGGCTCTCAGACTGAAACCTGGCTCTCTACCTCTGAATCTTCCTCTGCTGCTGCTCTAGTCCTATGGAGGCCTGCACTTCACTCACAACTCCCAGACCTGACAACAGCCAGGTGGTGGTGTAGGTTCCTCCTTCTCATCTCCTCGCTTCTGCCACCTACTCTGTCCTACAAACCCCCTCCCTCACCTCGCTTCCTCTTCGTTTAATTCTTTTTTTCACACCCATCCTCTGTTTCCAAACCCCCTGCCCTCATCGTTGCCGTAGCCTACGCCCCCCTGGCCCTAATATCCCAATTCTTTGACAACATACCTTTGGCTCCCACACATTCTTGCCTATGACCTACACTTATTGATCCATGTTGACTTTCAATAATAAGGCCATGGATGGACCCCGCACCCACCATCTGCCAAACTCCTACGTTACCAGACTCCATCTGCCTGACCCAGCACATTACACACCCCCACACACCTCGCTGGACCCCGCACTTGAAGACCTGTGTTTACTAACTTTGCAAACCCTTACCCACGTTGACAACAACTCTCGACAACTCCGCTTTCCCTCGCTCTAATTACCTCTCTAACCTGCCATGTGAACACTTCTTGCCCTTATTCACCCCCACACACCTCCCCACCTGAAGTTGGCACAGAGACCCCAACACCTGGTGACCACTCTGCCTTCTCTGACTCCTCTCTTTACTTGCCTCCCACTATCTCTAATCTCGGGGTCCCCCCAGCTGCCCTCTCACATAAATCTACCACCCTTCAATCTGTCCTAAAAGAATAAACTTGCCCCTTGCCACCCTCCGCTCTCCTCTTCCCCCTCTTCCACCACCCCCGTCCCTGGCACTGTAAGCCACGCGCGGCATTCTTCAACGAGACGCTCGCATGACAGAGCGCAATGGAGAAAGTCTGGCCAGAAACAGCAGCGCCTTTCACATCTACAAGGCCAAACTTCAGCAATTCAATGCGAGCTTACTGCTCGCCACCAAACCTACTTCTCTTACTTCTCCTCACTCATAACCTCACAAACAGCATACCAACCCTCAAACTGCCCTCTTATCCACCTTCAACTCCGGCTCAATCCGACACCTCCCCTCCCACTGCCACCTTCTCTTCCCAAGACCTGGCCACATACTTTTCACGACCAAAAATTGAAGCCATCCTAATTGATATTTCTAACCACCTCACCACCACCCCCCCCCCTCCTTCATCCCAGCCTTCTGTCAACACTCCCCTCACCTCCACTCTCCTCCAATCATCCCACCTCCGGTCTCTTTTCCCTCACCCCCATTCCTCCAATCCCATCTCCTGTAAATTCGTCCTCACCTCACTTTCTCCCCCTGTCTACTGAAGGAGTCCACCTCTCTGCTTCGCTCCTCTCTCCACCACCGTGCCCACTCGACCCTATACCCGCTGACTTACTTAAGACCCATTTCACCCCACCCTTGCCACACTGCACTGACTGAACTATCACCCTCTTCCCTCTCCACTGGTAATCTTCCCATCATCTTTTCAAACATGCCACAATCCTCCCGCTACCGAAGAAATGGCTTGACCCCTCTTCCCCCAATTACCGACTCGATCTCTCTTCTTCTTTGGTATCACAAGACTCATCACCGACTATCTGACCGTGAATTTCCCCTCCTTGACCCCCCTCCAATCTGGCTTCCGATTTCCGACCTTCTCATTCCACTGAGACCGCCATCACTTAAATTGCCAATGACCTGCTTACTGCCAAGGCCAAAGGCAACTTGTTCTTGCTTCTTCTGTGGATCTCTCTTCTCTGCTTTGACATGGTTGACCACCTGACCCCCTCTCCTTCTAAGACCCTCCCTGCTGTATTCCGTGACTCCTGCCCTCTCCTGGTTCTCCCTCCTACTTTACTGAACTTATCCTGCCAAACCTCTGTCAATGGCTCCTCGTCTTCACACACCCCCCTCCCTGTATGGCGTCCCACAAGGCTCAGTCCTTGGCCCGTCCTTTTCCCTCCCACTATACCACTGCCTCCTTCTTGGCAAACTCATTCACATTCCTTTGGTTCTGCAATACCATCTAGATGCGAGACACCCAATCTAAATCTTTCTATTCTATTCTACCAAACTACCCCAAGGGTGGCCCCTTGCCTTCAACTCCCTCTTTTTCCTTGACACATCCTCACGCCTATCGCCATCTTTCATGGATGGCGACAGATTTCCTTAAACTCATCTTAGCAAAACTGACTCATCATCTTTCCCCTAATCACCTTCCAAGCCCGCCCCGCACATCTTACTTCAGTCCATAACACCGTCATCTCCCCTATTTCACAGCTCGCTCCATGGTGTCAACCCTTTGACTCTGGCACTCATCCTTTAGCACCCCACATTTCAGAACATCACTAGATCCTGCCTGCCCACTGTCCATTCTCTCCGCAACATCTCCAAATCCGCCCCTTCCTGTCCCCAAGACCTACCAAACTCCTGTACAAAACGCTCCTCAATCATCTCTCGTCTTGACAAAACTGCACACATCATCCTCTCTGGTCTTCCTTCCTCTTACGTATACTTTCGCCTCTTCAGTCCACATGAATGCTGCTGCTAGACCATCTTAACTCCTCTAAAACCAGCTCCTCATCTGCCTGGCTCCTCTCTGCACATCTCTACACTGGCTTCCCAATTTGTCCAGAAGAATAATTCAAAGTTCTGTGCCTTGGCTTTAAATCATAATCAACTCACACCTCCTGTCCTCCTTACCTCGTCTCAACCTGGTACACAAATACAAACCACCTACCAACCGCCCCCTTCCGCACATCCACTGACCTACTAATGACATCCCCACTCATACCTCTCACATTCAAACGGCTCCAATCTTCTTAGGGCCCCTCCTATCTCTTTTTGGAACCTCCTCCCTCGCCCTCGCGCACCCATCGACTTGCTCCTACCTTGCCACCTTCAAAAGCTCTAAAAAAAAACCCACCTCTTCAGCCTCTCCTACCCTCTCTTGTCTTCTTCCTAACATTCACTACCATGGCCGAGTCCATCCCCCCCCACCTATTGTATACCTTGTTCCCCAACCTATTAATTGTAAAGCCCAGGCCCGGCCGGGCAGGGTCCTCTACTCTACCCCCTCCTGTGTCATTACCTGTACTGTGGTGTTATACTTTGTTGTATCTCCACTCTAATGGTATTGTCCAGCGCTGCGTAATATGCTGGTGCTATATAAATAAATGTTAATAAAATAATAATAATAATAAATAATAGTGTCTTAACCTCCCTAGCTTCCGTGCAGAAACATGTTCATTAGATCAGGGCCACCAGAGCAGCGCAGATCGGTAAGTTTGTTCTTCTGGGGCTCCGATCTCCGCTGGAAGGCCCCAGTCCGTCCAGTGTTATACTACCAGGTCAGCACTGGACAGCCTGGGTTCGGCAGCAACGCCAGGGGATTAAGCAAGTCACTTATTTTCTTCTTTCCCTTTAAATTTATAAAAGTGTATCTTGTGATAAACCATTACTTTAACCATTTGGCAATCCAGTTATTGTATATTCCTCTCCTATTTTCACATAAAGACACATTTTTACATGTGTGAAAAATCTCTGGCTTCTGTTTGTTTGACTGTTTGATAAGATGCTTCGTATTTCAATGGAAAGGATAGTTATTAACACCCAGGAGAGGAGAAGGAGGAGGAAAGACACATATCTCAACTTTTGCTCTTTACTGGTACAATTTTCTGCAAAATTTTCACATGAGTTGCAGAGGTTTTGTGTAAGAAATGCACTGTTAAGAAATACGCTGTTGATCGTATGGTAATTTTAAGCCTTCTTCTACCTGTTAGATTTCAAATTAAAGTCTCATATTATACAGCACTGTTGCTACTGTAAAATCAGGCGCCTAATAACTGCACAGTGTGGAGACAGGATAAAAGGGACGATTAGAAGGATAACAGGAGAGACAGTAAGTCTTTCCCTGCTTCTAACAAACTATATGCCAATGGCACTGACTTCAGTGTAAAACTGAAATGTATTTATAGTAAAACATTGTTTTATATATTGTAAATTGTATTCTCCTTTTTTTGTAGTCTATTAAAAAAGCATTACTTTTTCTGTTGTTACTGGTGACCATTGTCATAACAAAAGAAAGTTATTAGAAGTCCAGTGGGTTTTTTTAAGTTTTTTTTATAAAAAAAAGTAATGCTTGGAAATTGGGACCAGATTTCCTAACAACAAAATGCGTGATTTCTTGTTACTTCTGTGCTTCTAGGACAAAAAGTGATAAGAAATGTGTTCATGAGAGCACACTAAAGTTTAGTTCAAGTCCTGAAAAGTGGTTTTGAAGAACTAAAATGAACATTTAGCAAAGTACCAGCTCTTGTTATAATGGTTTTTAATGATGATAAGGGATGTGATGTCTGCATGTTTTTTCTTTATTTCTCATTGACATCTACTTTGTAATCCTTTCAGTAACTCATAGCCTGTATTGGGGGTTCTACAGTCATTCAATAAAAAGAGAGTGTCTGTCAGGATAACCTGGTAATGACTGCAGTGTTTGCCCAGTCTGAGGTCCTAAGCACTCATCCAGGATATCCCTGTACTTGACTGCATTCATATTTCCCTCAAATGCAACCAGCCGTCCTGTCCCTGCAGCTGAAAAATACCCACACAGCATGATGCTGCCACCACAATGCTTTACTCTTGGGACTGTATTGGACAGGTGATGAGCAGTTCCTTGTTTTCTCCACACATACTGCATAGAATTAAGGCCAAAATATCTATCTTGTGTTTGTTATCAAACTTCATTTGTCTTAAACTGAGGAGAGGCTTCCTTCGGGCTTCTCTGCCATAAAGCCCTGACTTGTGGAGGGCTGCAGTGATGGTTGACTTTCTACAACTTTTTCCCATCTCCTG
>CM070033.1:60119625-60134845 GCA_036250615.1 Ptychadena robeensis | reverse complement strand
AAAGTCATTGGTATATTTTTACAAAAATATTATTTTTTCAGATATTAGTCTGGTGCCTAATGCCTTAAATACTTTCCTCCCCACAACATATTGGAATTTAAAAGTAATGCCAAAACTAAGTGGTAGTTTTCATTTTTTGTTTGCCTCACAATGTGTAATTGAAGTTTTCAATTTGCACCATAGTGTTTATAGAAGATGATACACTTTTGCAGATGTTTATTTTTAAATTGTGAGGCAAACAACAAAAAGGTGGCGCCCCATACAAGTGTATATTTTCTTAACCCCCCCCCCCCCGTGTCAGGTACTTTGTAAGAGCAAGTATAAAACAGCTTTGGAATCAAGTATCCATGACCTTGATGTCACAGCCTCATCCGATTTTAAAATTGAATTTGAACTTTTAAATTAAATTGAAGGTACACATTCATCAACCACAGTCGCTCAAAATCACAGGCTGATGGTTTTGCTCAAGAAATCCTACATTTGCTTTTTTTTTAAATTAAACTTTTTATAAAGGTTTTTTCAGTTTACACATGACCAGAACACACAAAATTGCATACTTGGCGAGCACATATGAGGGGCGAGAACATCAACAAAAACACGGACAGCAGAAAACCACAGAGTTAGCAATTACCTGTGGGGGATGAACAATTGGTAAGGTTAGCGGGGAGGGGGGGGGCATTGAAGTGTGGGGGGGGGGGAGAATATCTCAACGTCTTCCCTGGCTGCTCTAAGGGATACTCCAGGTCACCGCCCCCGGGGATTGGTTTCTGTCAGAGCATTTTGACAAGGGTTTTGGAGGGAAGGGAGGGGTGGGGGGGGAAAGGGATACCAACCCCCTCCACACATACATACAACATCGGCTGGCCGTCTTGGGATGTCCTGTCTGCTTTCGGCCTATCTGTAGTACGCCTGGGAGGAGGTTAGCGGAGATACTAATGGGAGGGATAGGGGTTGGGGTGGAGGTGGGTGAGGGGCGAGAGGAGGAGAAGAAGGGGGCAGATTGGGATTAGGTGGGGGGGGGGGCTATGGAGAGAAAGGAGAGGCCATGATTTTTGTCGAGGCCATGAATAGTGCCCCTGGAGCCCACGTAGAGGCAAAACCTGGCCCTGTGTCCCGCATGAGCTAACAGATCCCCATCCTATGAATGATCGGCAACTCTAATTAGATCTCTGGGCGATTGGAGGGGGTGATCACGGGGATATCCAACATGCCTTTGGCCGCATTGACCAATGCAGGATAGCGAATGTTTGTACTTCAAGGTAGGTATCCGGGTGAGTGATGTAGTAGAAAGAAGGGCCCGGCGTCGTCATGAAACGGGAGATCTGAGAGTCGTTTACATAGACGGAGACCTGTGTCCAAAACCACCCCTCAAGGCCGGGCCACGACAAACAACGCGTAGAAATTCTAGCATCGCATCTCCAGCAGTGCCCGAGGGTTGCAGTACAGATAGTGTGGAGGACCTTATGCCGTTCGGTACCACCGGAGGGACTTTTTATATCCAGTTCTTGGTATCTGTTTGATATGCAAACGCTGTCCATGGTCAGGGAGCAAGATCTTGGACATGTCAGCCTCAGTAAGCTTTAGTCCCCAGGTCTTTTACCCACGCTCGAGCTCCAGGAAGAAAGTTGGGGGGGTGGGATGTCTGGGGAGATATCCTGCGTCAGGAGCCTGTAAGTGAAGTAGAGAGCATGGGGATTAATTCCCGGTTCGGGTCAGCCTCCTTCGAAATAAATGTCAGTAGGTCTCGCAACGTACGGGGAGGAGAAGGGTAGCCAGAAAGTGCGCCAGTTTCTGGTCTCATCCCACACAGCCCAAGTGGGCATGTGAGGGTCTGCCAGAATTCCGCTGTATCAGGCCACCTGTCTCCCCCGTTCGCCTTAGTTGCAGGGGCTGACTCTGCCTGAATAGCAAGCTGTCGTATCGGGGTCAGTCTGCGGGGGGCGAAGGCCGGTTAAGCGTTCTGGCCTCAGTGGGGGATGGGAGGGAGATAGGGAGTATCCCTGAATATTTTGTTGCAGATAGACACTGTGGTCCCTCTCAGTGATGCCGAACAGCTTGTGGTGGAACCGGGGAGGGGGTCCAAGGTGAGATTGGGTAAAAACCCTGGGTAGGAGGGCCTGGTCCATTTGGACCCCACAGCTTGTGGTGTCCGTGATTTTTACGCCAATCTAGAAGTCTGTCAGGTTGTCTCCCAGCGGTATATCTTCAGATCCGGTAGGGCCCTAAGCCACCCGCTTTTCAGAGGACGTCGCATGGGGTGGCATGCTTTATTATCCGCAGGGGTCTTACGCCCACCAAACGCCTTTAGCGCTGGAACGCAAGGTGCAAAGAATGCCTCTGGAATGTGGATTGGAAGGGCACTTGGAGCAGGTAAAGGATTCGAGGGAGAACATTCCTGTTTCAGTAATTGCATCTCCGCTCCCGGTCCAGTATGTCCGGGAAGAGTCGTTGGGGATCTGGCGTTCCCACATATTTAATTAATGGAGGTTTGTGCCCATTTAAATTGGAAGTTGGATTTGAGGCCCTGCAGCTCGGAGGGTGGTAAAGACGGTTAAGGCTTCCGATTTCTGGCAACTTAATGATGAAATTGACAGGGCCCATACGTACGGAACCTCCTGCAATGAGCTAGCCCACCTTGGGGAGGGAGATATGAGGGGAGCTGAGGAAAAACAAGAGATCGTCCGCAAGGCCAGATATTTGTGGAGTGGTTAAAAAAGGGGCCCGGAGTTATAACCTCGTGTATGGTCCGGGTTATTCTGACCTTACGCAGGTTAGGTTCCATAGTGAGTGCCAATATCACCGGCGATAGAGGGCACCCTTGCTGGTTCCATGGTTATTGGGAAGGGATCCAGAAAAGTGCTGTTTGGGGACACTGACTCTGGCCGAAGGGGTTTGAGTACAGTTACATAAATCCAGGATCGCAATGTTCGGCCCGAGACCAATCTGGGGGATAGTGTCAGACGCAGGAGGATGCAGGTGTAGGCGGTGGGCTAATAGTTTCGCTCAGAAGTGGAGGTCCACGTTGAGCAAGCTTATGGTCCGTTAACTGCTCCCTGCAGCGGGTCTTGCCCATCGTTTGGGGGGGGGTATGACCACTAGGTTGGCCGGCCAGGGCCTCCGGAGTGGTTTGGGATTGGTTGGCCCTTTGGTTAAATCAGTCAAGAAATGGGAGTAAGGAGGTCCTGGAAGCTCCTTGAATGACTGAGGGTGAGCCGGCCGGACCTGGGGGCCTTCCGTGGTTTAGATGATGAGATGCCGTTGCAGTGTCGGCCGAGTTGGGGGGGCTTAAGCTGGACAGGTCCGAGGTCGCTAGGTATGCCCAATCCTGTTTGTCGTCCAAAGTTGGGGGTGGTTTGGTGTGTGTATTGTAGAGGGCGGGCGTTGGTCGTGAAGGCTTTAGATAGTTGTCCTTGGGAAGGTGCTGTTTAGTGCCCCCAGATCTAGTCGCGGGGATCAGCGCTTTGGCCCGTTTTACACGAGGGCTTGCGCAAGGACTTGCTGCTCTGTTGTGGGTGTGTGGAGCTCATAGAAGTGCGTTACAGTGCAGCAAAGATGTTGTTCGTGTGGTTAGCAGAAGGGTTAGGGATAGTCGGGAGGTGCGTCAATTCAGTGTGTGAGTGGGGGGTGGGCGGGTGTCATTTATGGGAGGAATTCTAAGGTCGTGAGGGCCAGGTGGCGTCATTTTGGTCTGGGGGCGACGTTTCTTCGTCTCGCTCCCAATTGATGAAGAGTCCCCTAAATACGCTTGGGGGGCTCCCATATGATGTGCGGGTGCAGGTCAGGGGTGACGTTGGTGCCGGAAGAATGTGTGAGGTCCTCTCGGAGGCGGGGAGGGGTGGTCGGACCGGAGGAGAGACCATGGTCCCGTTGAATGTGCGCGGAGTTTTTAGGTGTAAAGAAGCACTACCGAGGGGCGGGTGGCGAGACGGCTATAGGGCATGCTGGCGGGGAAGAGAGGTAGATGGGGGTAGGGGGGTCAGAGGAAAAGTCTGCGAGATACGATTGGTGAGGGGGGGAAAAGGGGTAGCTTTGACTGTCGGGGGGGGCAGTGTGAGGGGAGGGATTTTTATGCGTTTTACGTGGGAAAGGCAGCAGGGGGCCTTGTGGAATTCGAAGGGTGGGTTTTAAGGTAGGGTAAGTGCTCCCCCAATTCCAGAACCCTCCGGTAGCCTGCAAGGGGGGATGGGGGGCATCCAGAAGGGAAGTCGGGGGAGGTTGGGCATGATACGTAGCGATCGAAAAATTGGGAGATAGTCGGCCTGACGCCAGCATCCCCTCTTTGTCGTGATTGTGTTATCAAAACCAGGTGTGGACCGCGCTAGGGTAGAGGTTGAATCCCCGGTGACTTGCGGTCTGGGGAGCCTGAGTGAAAAACCTAAGTATGTGTCTGTATAGATGGGAGGAAGGTCTTGTCCCGGGAAAATTAGTTGCTTGAAGAGGACTACTTGGGCTACGAGAGGGTGGCACTCAGGAGATCCTCCTAGACTTTTCGGGACATTCAGGCCACTGAGATTCGCGGAGGTGAGGGATTTAATGTCGGAGGAGGATCATGGTGTGGCGTAGGCGGTGCTACTCAGGGGTGGGGGGGTGGAATGATCGAGAGAAGGTAGGGGGGAGGAGAGGAGGGGGGCAGTAAAGGGAGAGGGGTCAGATCAGGGAATACGGGGTGGGGTAAGCAGAACGGGATCCACCAGGTGATTGAAGGAAGGGAGAGGTGGGGACACGGGGGGTGGGAGAGGGAGGTTATATACAAGACGGATGTAGGGGGGCTAAGGGTTTAGGGGAATGCAGGGGGGGGAAGAAGTTAAACTAAGAGGAACAGGGCTAGAGAGCCCACTGGCCGGACTATCGGCGGTGAGTGCAGTTCAAAACCTACTGTGGGGGTGGTGGGGCTAGGAACAGGTGAGGGTCCCGGCACCACCGCACTGGTCAAAAACAGGTACAACTGTATGCAAAACACCAGCAAACTGATCGCCATTAAGAAAAGCAGAGGAAATATGAGAAAAAACAAAAACAAGACAGGAACAATCAAGGTTCAATTCGCAGAGTAAATGGCTGTGACGTCAGCGTCGATATGAACCCGGACCCGCCCACCCAGCATCGGCGCCTGTGTAGTGTCCGCGGTGAGTAAATTAAGGGAGAGAAGCTGAGCCCAGCCGTCGACCAGGTGGTGAGAAGAGGGAAAGAGATAAGGGGGGGTGGGGGACACAGGGGTAGCTGGAGCGTAGGCGGATCAGCAGTGAAAGCTGGCCTTCCCATCCCTGCACAAGCACACACAGACGTCCAAGAGCAAAATGAGATGTGGGGAGGGCATGGCACCCCCTTAGGGGAGAAGAGCGTATAACAGGGCAAGGCCCCCCCCCCCCCCCATCCCACCATGACAGTGAACCGGTGCGGGGCACAGCAGGGGCGAGTGAGAGAATAGGCGGGCGGGGGGGGGGACACACCGGCCTGGGTGACCCGTGAAGGGGGCTAGCGGGGGTCAGTGGGGGGGGCAAAGTACTTAGGCTGAGTCTCATCGGGATCGGAGGAGTGGGGTCCAATGGAAGGTATCATCGCTGGAGAGCAAGGACAGTCCGGGGAGGCAGGTGTGTAGCTCAGGGTCCCTCCGGTCGGAGGCGAGCGGGGGAGCCGCGGACGTTGTTGGTTGGGTGGGATGTGGGAGGGGTCGGTCGACATCGGGTCCGGTGGTTCAGTAGATATTGGAGCCGTCCTGGAAGGGCAGGGTGGAGCTGGAACAACTTGGCAGATCAGATGGCGAGCGAGCGGGTAAACGAGCTGGGGGGCAGACCGCGCAATCAGGTGAACGGATATCCCCATCGGTATTGGAGGTTGGCCTCGCTCAGCCTATGGAGCGTGGCTTCAGCATGGCTCGTCTTTGAGGGTGTGCGGATAGGTCGGCATTATTTGGCGCAGTGCGACCTGCAAAGTCCCGACGGGTCTCTTCCGCAGGCTTGCGGAGGAGGTCCTCTTCACCGCGAAGAAGTGTACCGAGCAAGGACATCGCGGGGCCTGAGAGAAGTAGAAGGGGCGTCGTCCGGCAGTTGGCAATGTACCCGATCCAAAGTATGTTGGCAGGTGGAGTGTCGCCGCGGGAGGGAGCTGAACAGGGCCACCACCGTGTTTTTTCGTTGGTCCGGCGGGGGGGTAAGCTTCGGGAGAACCCTTGATCCTAATGGTGTTGCGGCGGTTCCTATCCTCCCCATCCTCTGACGAAGCTGCAGTCAGCGAGTTGGAGATCGTGGCGCTGCCAATCTCCCTATCTTGGGCAATTGGCGCGTGTGGCTGTTTGCGCGCGGCAAGGGAGTGCAAGTGTGAGCCATATCAGATATGCGTTGCGGAGGGGTGGAGATCTCTCTTCGGTGGAGTCATCTTAGTGGGCAGGGATCCAAATCAGTGTGGAGGGTAGGCTCCGTGAAGAACTGAAACGCAGGCGGGAGGGCCCAGCCGTTCCAGCATGATCCTCGCTGTTGTGTGTCTGCGGGGGTCCGTGGTGCAGGAGGCAGAATCCGACACAGGGGGAGATTCAGCAAGGGGTTTCGGGCGCTTTTTGCCTTTGGCGCCAGGGGTCTTGTCCGGGGGCGGGAGTCCGCCATTTTGGCTGAGCACGCGTGTTTTAGCTGCCGGCTGCACGCCGAATACAGGGCCGGGGAGTCTTTCTGGTCTCTGCTTCCCCCAATAATAAAGTTATTCCTCAAAAATACCACTTGCCTAATAATTCTGCACTCCCTGTAGTTGTAAAGTGTTCTTTCAGGTTTGGGAATAAGAGAAAGGGTTTTATTGCCAGTGGTTAGAAGTTCAGTTGAAACCATAATGACACATAAAGTTGTATCCCGAAAGCTTGCGTCTCTAATGACTTCAGTTAGCCAATAAACAGTATCACTTGAACTCATATTAAAATAGTAAAAAAAAACTTCAAAAATATGCAAATGCAGCTTGTAATTACAATAAATATAACAACCCCAATTCATAATTTGTAACCAATGACTTAAATGATAACATTTTGTTTGTCATTATAACTTTTACCACTTTCATCTTTGCTTGACTTTTTCCAACATATCAATAGACTGTTAAACTTATTTCTCATATTTTGACCCAAATTGCTTTGGTGATTGTCAAGTTAGGTGTCAAGTCTAAAATATTTCTCCTGATCACTATATTCAACGTTTAAATTGTACAACTTCCCTCATGTACGTCTGTTGAAGCGATAACCACTATGTTTCTTTGCTGAGTCCTATTTAAATGTGTAGTTTTCTGATGTTGTGGTATATTGTAGGTCTTGAATCTTTTTTGAAAGCATAATTTTTTTTCAGTTAGCACAATAAGTGGTGTCACTTTTACTTTTTTTGCAGCATAGTATGTCAAAAGTATTAAATAAAGCTTTTTATATACAGAAAATAACAGGAAATAAAGAGAGAAGTGTCATACCCAAATTACCTTGAAGTTAGAAATATGAACTGAACGTTCAGGCTTTAAAAGTTGAAAGCATGGTGTGATTTTAGTGAGTTTTGAAATAATTTTCCAAAATTGCAGTCAAAGGTGCTTTGCAGTTTGAGGTAGGGGTACTATATACGTACTGGATAATTTAAATATAAAGGTGCCCCAACCTTTACGGTACTGAATGCACAGTGCCCGTTACGGTACTGAATGCACAGTGAACTCTCTATCCAAAGACAAGTATTTGACTTCAGACTTCAGAATTTAAAGACCAGTTTAGACAAACAAACAACACTAGTATATATAGTGATGATTTTTATTTAAATAAGATTTTTGTCAGTAGTGTTCAAAATAGAAACTATACACGACAATAGATGTTTATGATAACCCTTTAGATCAAAATAAATTACTTCAGAGCTTTAAAGGTGACCTATGACCTGAAGAGCTGAATAAAAAAAACAAATAGGACAAGACAAAAACCTACAATAAGCAGGATGCCTAAGTTTGCATTCCATTTAACTAATACTTTATTGATGCCCCTTTTGATTTAATGACAGTATTTGGTCTTTTTGTGTGGGAATCTTGGGTAGGAGTACATGTCTGGTATATATCCCTACCCTCTCTTCAGATATTTTAGAGTTTGAATGGGGGCTTATGTACAACTTATTTGCAGAAAGTTTTGGGCCTGAGCCACTAGCTGCTACATGGTTATCAGAAACATATGCATAAATTACTACTGGATAAGTTCTGTGAAAAAAATTTCTATGATAAGGCTTAATTTTGCATCTTAGTGCAATATACTTTTTATATTGCTAGTGGTGTTAACATTATGATGTCAGAATCATTTTTATCAGCACAAGACCTATGACTGCACTAGATGTTTATCTTCCATCAAGTCACTGGTGGTTTATGCAAGAACAAAATAACTATTCTATCAAGTGGCCCAGTTGTGCTTTCAGAGCAGTCTAAACAACAGTCTAACATCTTTACACCTCCACCACTCCTCTATTACAATCATTTCTAAGGTTTCGTTATGTACTCCTAGGTAATGAAGCAAAGATTTCAAGAGATTTACTAAAGATATGAATGTATATTTACAACAAACGAGCAATCGCAAAACACGTTGAGAAAAAGCAATCAAGTCACATGTACGATGCATGGATGAACACTGATCTGATTTATTATGGACTTTAATAAAACCATGGACTTTATGTATTGATCGCTTGTTTCTCTTACAAATGTTTGAAACCCTTAGAACGATGCCTCAAAAAACCCTTTACCCGTCCTCTCATTTACTGTTTGAACGGGAACGCCTACTCACACACATGTGCGCACAGAGATTGTGCGCACTTGTGTGTTAAGTTCTTTTTTGTATTTACAACAAACAACATCCCTTTAGTGATGAGCGGCCTAGGCAATATTCTAATTTGCAGTATTTAGCGAATAATTGTACTGATATTCGATTGGATAATACAAAATTTGCGGCCATGGCCATGCATTGACTTAATAATAATCGCAATCTTCAAAAAAAGAATGGTCACATGTGATTATTATTATCGCGATGCATGGCCATAGGCGTGGGATCATGTTCATTTAAAAAAAATATTCTAAATCGTGAATATCCACCTTAATTGCAAATTCTTGAATTGCCGATTCACCATTCAATATTCACCATTCCAATATTCCCTTCTCCCCTCTGACCTGATAACTTCAGTACAGCTTCAGTACAGCTCACATTTTTTATATTTTCTGCTTTAGATTTTCCTTTGTGAGATAACTCACCTTCCCTCAACTATATATTTTTGGTACCACCACCCACATCTCATCTTACTTGTACTACCTCTTCTACTGCTTCTTTTTTTAACTATGACCCCAAACTTCACACTAACTTATAGAACACACACCATTAATACTGCACATATAGATGCCACTAATGATGGTTGAAAACATTTTCTGAAAAAATATCAGCTGACTTTGCAAAGCACATGTATAATAGAATGCCTGAAAGATATGGGGAAAAAATGTTACTAGTCTCTTGCGGGAACGTTACACAAAAGAGTTTTCCCAAAAATGAATTAAATTTCAGGTCGACATTCTTAAAGTTGAAGTTTTAAACTAACTTGTGTGTCATTATGTTAATATGTCTTATCAGAGTCGTCTAGCCTATTTAAGCCTGAAGAAATGACGTTTCACTAAGATTGTGAATTCTAAAAAAGCCAAAAAAATTGGATTTTTTTTTTAAGACTGCACCACAACAAATGGTTTTAGTGTTCATAATTTTTGAAATACACATATAAGGTATACTTATTACATTCCACAATTTAATTGCAGGCTGTAAAACAAAAAAAAATTTGAAATACATGCCTGAGGGGGAGGTTTATGATCATTATATGAAGGCAAATCAATAATAGAAAGGTCAATGGACAAATTAATTTCCCATGAGTTACTTTGACAACTTCAGCTATGCACTATGGGTCTAATTTAACAACCATTAGTGATATCTTTTTTTAAGATGATGATTATTCTTATATATTATAATATATTTGTTATGTGTCCATTTCATAATATGTTTTTTGTGTGTCCAATGTATATGTCCCGGTATGATAAGTGTATAATTGTTATAATATTATTATACCACCAAGTGAAGTCTCATTTGCCCATTATTTAATGTGATGCATTTTCCATATTTGACTGATTAAGGCCTGTATATAAAATATAATTTGGTACTGAACCAACATCTATTGAGATTCAGTCGGAAAAGGAGGATTGGCTATGTGACTCATTCAGACTGCATTTCACAGAGCTGTCAATCAAACACCATAGAATGATGGAGGGAGCATACTGAGCAAAGTAATGATATAATATGGCCATAAAAGGATCTCTGCCCCTCAGTCAGATGCCTGCAGAAGCCATTAGCCTTCAAGTGTACTTGTGTGCATTATCTCTGGGATATTTGTGTGTCACAGTCTAGCAGACTAAATGCCAGAAGGTCTCACCATTCATTTGGCACTTGATACTGGTTGTAGGAAACATATTTAACCTAAACGTAGAAGCCTCAGTAGGTCTATATGAACTGAATCTAATATTTCCAAAAATGTGGATCTGTTTTGATTCCCTGTTTCTGACTTCTTTCATTCCCTGTTGCTTTTTTCATCCATGTGACCCCAACTCTTTTACTTTTTGTCTCTACACAGTGGGGTTATATGCATTGGGTTTCATTTAGGTAACTGTAAATATATACAAATATTATGCTATATTCTGCTTTGGGCAAATAGACAGAACAATATAAATGCATAATTTGCTAGGTAGTTCTATTATTTCATCATGACTCATTAATCTAGATATACTAATTATTTCAGCCATATGAATGCTGGGTTTCATGTTTTCATTGGAAGAGTCAGTCAAACAATTTGCCTTTGATGGGTACATGGAGTCCTTGGATTTCAACTTTGGCTTGGCCGTTTCTTTAATTTCAACTGTTTTTCCTGATCTTAGAGTTTTTGTCTTACCCAGCTTTTCGTAAACTTAATTTATATAGTTGTTAAACAAATTACACATGTTAAAGTTTTATTTGGAGGCCTATCACCAACAGACACATAATGTGCAAATTCTTTTGTAAAAAAAAATATTTATCTTGCCAGAATTTTTGCAAGATAAATAAACACCAGGCATGTGTCCTTAAAATGAGATAGGTATCACCAATTTTCGGTCTATGTCCCGTTTAAAAACACCCCCACAAGGCTGGATGGAAAAGTCGAGGGATCTAAAGGCAGTCTGGGATTGCAAATAGATTTGGTGAAGGTCTTAGACTGTGGAAAAGGTAGGAAGGATGGGAGGGTGTGGCAGCAGAGGGATAAATTAAGGTGAGCAGACCTGATGATTGGGGAAGAAAGTTGTCTTTCTGAAGGGCATGTTGTTTGAAGAAAGTTTGACTTCATACCTCTGGGAAAGGTGTATTGTAGGGATCTATCCCAAGAAAGGACTAATGGTCTGAATTATAAGTCACTTTTTTGTTATTTCTTGAAGGCAGACTTCATTGTGGATTGGCGGCTACAAAGCCCCATCTTTCATTCGTTTTATACAATAAACCCTTTGTATGAAGTAATTCGTTGGACTCCAGTGTGGTAAAGGTGCCCCCAGACCCTAAGTTCAAAGTATTTACATTCACTTCCATACAGGTGAAGGCAGTTTTTGTGGTTTTGTACTTTATGTGTGGCAATGCTAAGCTCTAAATGGAACATTTTTCTTAATTTTTACGACTTAAATTGACCAATTTATATAATTTTGGATTATTGCAGTATATGTTTTTAAATAATTTTTAAGGTTACGGCAGTACATTTTGGCAAAACATAATAAAAAGTTGATCTAACACCAAGGGTAAATGTCATTTTTTGTCAACGGATAAATAATTAAGCATCCTTTCTGTGCAGAATTCAAATTCAGGAGACATGCTTTATTTCTTTTTTTTTTCCTTCTGTTTTACGCTTATGCTGCTTTATTTTTTAACCTATGTTAATACACTGCTGTGTTTGCTTACACAATTTTGATTATTATTGAGACAGAGATTACATTTTTGTTCCTGCTGATTACCATCCCAGATTTTCCTATTGAGGTTTAACAATGGGCTTTCAAAGTTTTTGATTTATTTCCAGCTACAAAATAAGGCCACATCCCAGCAGAATTATTCTCCGTATATTTTAACTAATTGTTCTGTAAAGCTAACAGTAGCTATCTGGAGACCACAAATTTGCATATGCACGAGAGAATGGTTCTGATGTTTGTTATTGCCATGTTGGTTGCTGTGCACGTCTGATAATTTTAGCATTTAACTATAAGGAGAAATTAGCTTTTATGGATAGATACTGACTAGCCAAAGGGCCAGAGATAATTTTACAACCAAAGTGAATTTAACCAACATTTCCTATGTAATACTTACAACGCATATTAGTCTTACATAAACAGAGGAAAGACATGTGGGACATCTATGCCAAAAATGATTTAATAATTTTGCAAGCAATTTTTTTGTCCATGACATAATGCAACATCTGGGAGAAGGATGCAGAAAAAACAGAACAACTACTGAATGTTTAACTATCAATTTCATGTGGTAAGGGAAAAACCTGCTCTGTGCTTGTTTTATATAGGTCTAAGCAGATGGCACTTTAATACTTTAGAGAGTTTGGACAAGTGGAAAATTATTGGCTGCTAATATGTATGCCCACACAACATAATATACCTTAATAGAAAAGGTATTGATTTTAAATCTAGCTTTAAGATTAATGTATTTAAATGTTTTTCAAATATATGTGAGCTAAGGAATAATAAAATAATAATCATCCAAGAAGCTAAATGATCCATGTAATACAACCTAGAGGCAGGAATAGATGGAGCTGTCAGAGTAATAGTAATTCATCGGACCTAAATGCCTCCCTATGGAGCTAAAATATATTTTCAATTATTTAGCTCTTTCATCTTATCGAAAAAAAACTATCTGAAAATAGGAAAACAAAACAGATAGCATCATAATACAGCAGACAAAACAGTTCATCAGGGAATTAGTGACCACAATTTACACATTAGATGGAAACCACAGTAAAACCAGATACAAATGCTAAAGTAAATTTGTATAAATAATGAAATCATTAAACCTTAATAATCTTAAAGGTAGAAATAATCGATATCGCTGAGTATTATATTATCAATTTGATACACACTAACATTAGATTAATCAGTGTGCTCTGAAGTCACCATCCAAACTTAACTACCAACAGTCTAGCCAATAGCCTTTTCTGTCATAGTTCCCTGCTGCATTGGACTATACAGTTAAGCTAGGCATACACAGTTCGTTTTCAGCATAAACAATCTACGATTCGATTTTAGATCTTGATCTTTTCATCGAACACCGATCGTAATCGAATCCAAAGTAGTACCACAAGGTTTGATCGGAATATGATCGCAATACAACCACAATCGTCCATTTAAGTTTTGATCAAAAAACTCAGGATAGAGCCATATATAAATGTGCTCATCGAATACAATCGACCCGACCAACAAACAAACTGCTATGATTTTAGTAAGATCGTAGTACAATAAAAAAAATGTTTCCAATATGTCCGATCACTTTTCGATGTTTTGAATGTTATTGAACAATTTTCCTCGATTCATGGTTCATGTGTGCACTATACCATTTAAGTACGATCTATGTAAACTTTGATTTTTTTTTTTAAGCTTGAATGTATGCCTAGCTTTAGGTCCATAAGTATTTGGAGACAACATCTTTTTTTATTTTGGTTTTGTACATTACCACATTGAATTTTAATTGAAACAACTCAACTGCAGTTGAACAGCTTTAAATTAAGTAGGTTGAACAAAAGATTGCATAGGAATGTGAGGAACTAAAGCTTTTGTTAACACAATCACTTCCTTTCATGGGCTAAAACACTTAGACAAATGAAACAATGAAAATAAAATGTTTATTTTGAATACTTGGTTGAAAACCATTTGCTTGTAATAAGGGTCTGAAGTCTTGAACTCATGGCCTCTCCAGATGTTGTATTTCCTGGGTTTTTAATGCTCTGTCAGGCCTATCACAGAGGTTTACGGTTGCTGTGTGTCTGTGGACCTCTCTGTCCAAAGTTTAGTCTTTAACATGGCAAATGCAACTCATTTGGGCTTTTTTTGAGACACTTTCTGTTTTGCTGTAGCTAAGTAAGGTAGAATTTAAATACATACCAACAGCATGTGTCTGAAGAGCGATCCTAATGGCAGGACCACCAAGTATTATTTTAATAAAAAGATAGAAAAATATCAACATTACATATAAGATTTAATTAATGTGTAGTGATGGCTCGAACCCGGAATTTAATGTTTGCGAACCGCGAACGCGAACGCGAACTCCCGTAAAAGTTCGCGAACACGTGAACCCGCCATTGACTTCAATGGGAGGCAAATTTTAAAAAACAAAGGGACCCCTTTCTGGCCAAAATAGTGTTGGGAAAGTTGTTTCAAGGGGTCAAACACCTGGACAATGACATGACAAAGGGGAATCCATGGCAAAACTCCAAAGAAAAAAAAATTTCAAACTATAAATCCGCACCAAGGATTTCTGCAATGATAGTCAATGGGAAAATAAAGTGCAATGAGTGATTACCCTCAGACCGTGTTTGATTGGACCTATCTCCTTTGTATGACCCCTGCCACAAACCTGGACTCTGATACACCAAACTCCCCGTGTAACGCACCGCAAACATTGAAACGGTGTGACCCATTAAACAATAATTCTGCAGTGTTGTCACATTTTTGACCTACTAGACTTTAAAAATCAACTTATATGATCCCAAAAAAATAAAGTTTTTCATACGACAAATTATTCAACCGATCGCTTTTGGTCTGATCACTATGAAGCAATCGCCTTCTCATCTGGGGTGTGCCAACATGGCCAACACACTCATTGAGGTGATCGCTTTATTGTGATAAGCAAGCCCCTTCACCACGACAAGGTAGCGATCACGAAGGGGGAGTGGCACATGTATGTGCCTTTTTTAATGCAGCCACAGCCAGAGGCCAGAAAAATTAGGCAAGTACACTTGCCATAAAAATTTGTCATCTACATTTGACATAAAAATTATGTATGGTAGCAGCCACTGCTGTAGCAGCGGCCAGAAAAATTGATGTTTTCCAGGCAGAATGGAAATGAAAACATTTCGGCTTGAACCCTAGTTGGTGGCCTTTTGCTAGGCAAACGTATCCCCCACTGTCAGTCCCTTCGGAATCCATGCCTCGT
>CM070033.1:60101220-60117350 GCA_036250615.1 Ptychadena robeensis | reverse complement strand
AACACGTGGCGAACGCGAACATGCGATGTTCGCCGCGAACAGTTCGGTCCATCACTATTAATGTGTTTTAAATATATGCTTAAGCAGCCATGTACCATGAATGCCCAATCATTATTCCTTGTGTCATGCAGTTGTTTTCTTCCTATTTTGCAATGGTACGCATTATCTCTATATAATCTATATATATTTTGCAATGGTCAGGTAGCACTAAGAGTCCTCAGTGTGACATTGCAAGCTGTCAACCAACACAAAGAGAGAGGCGTAACTTTAGCACTCAATCTGACTATTGTCTCTGCACTGTTAGTTTTCTTCTTCCCCGCCAGTAGCCCCCCCCCCCCCCCAACTGCCAGTCAATCAGAAGCCTTGGGAGGGACTAGCAGGAAACCGACATAAAGGACCATGCTGGACACTATCTGCAAAAAATAAGTAGCGTGCATAAAATGTGTGTGTGTCCATGTATCTTTCTGTCTGTGTCTCTGTGTGTATGTTTGTCTATGTGCATCTCTCTGCATCATTTGTTTGTGTATATACAGGGGTGCACATAAGTGGTACTCTGGTACTCAAAAGGGGCCAAAAACTAGCTATGCGTACCTGCATTATTATTACAAAGCTCATATGCGTACTAACAACTTGGAGGCACTCATGTTAAATGTTAAATTTATACAATTTATGTCACTTAGATAACTGCAGCGAAACACGAATAACTATGAAAGGTTGCAGTTAGGGTGTGAAATTGGGAATGTAAATTTATAATCCAAAAAAAAAAAGATTGAACTTCTAAGTGTGTTGGAGATGAAAGTCAGAGTAGGCATATGTAAGGGTAAAATTTGGCAAGAGAAAAGCACTGTGTGACTATGAAAGGTTGACATTTTTGCTGCTGGTAGTCTCAGGGGATAGTTACTAAGCCAGAAAATGTCAGGGGTGTACTACTGAGGTATGAGAGGGGGTTCAAACGTGTTGTACTGTGAGATTTACATTTGACCCAAAGCCAGCTGGTGACCTGTGGATGGAGACAGCTAATCGGAGGCTAAATAAGGAACAGGGAGGTCCATCTGCAGCAGAATCTACAATGTAGGAAGCTGCTGCAGAGGGCAGTGAGGAAGACCACATACATATGGGGTGAGTACCAAACACCATCACCTAGTACTTATCTGAGGAGCTCACTAAAAAAGTTATGTCAATATATATATGATGCAGGTCTCTGCATGATTGGTGTGTATGTGTGTGTATGATGCACATCTCTTCAGATTTGGTGTGTGTATGTATATGATGTATGTCTCTGCATGACTGCTTTGTGTCTGTATGCTCCATCTGTGTCCTGGCATTATTTGTGTGTCTGTGATGCATGTGTCTACATGATTTCTGTGTGTTTGATTTCTGTGTGTGTATGATAATTTGTATGAGTGATGTAATATGTCTGCATGATTCATGTGCATGCATCTGTATTATTTGTGTTTGTGAGATTCAGGTAAATTGCCATGTTGGCACTTTGTGATAAATAAGTGTTTTTTTGGATTTCACTTTACTCACTTATTAGTAGTGATGGCCGAACATTCGGCGTGTCCGTCCGCGAACGGGCGGAGCGGACTTTTAAAAAAGTCCGCTGTCTGCCCGTTCGCGGACAGATTCAAATTCCCCGCCTCTAGGCGGGGAATTTGAATCAGAAAACCCGGATGTGACGTCAGTGACGTCACATCCGGCACCTGGAACACATAGTTCCTGGTTGTTCTAACCGGATGTGACGTCAGTTTACGAGCCGGATTTTCACTGATAGACCGGGTTCTCTACCCGGTCTTCAGTGAAATATTCTTCCTGCGGCGGGATCTCGCTGCTAATGATCCCACCGGAGGAAGAATAGAGGGATCCTTCTCGCTGGCGAACATGGCGGGTCGAACACCCGTACTGTCCGCCAGCGAGAAGGAGGGCGAACATGCTTGTTCGCGGCCGAACTGTCCGCCTTGCGGGCAGTTCGGCCATCACTACTTATTAGATACTTTATTAACAGAAATAGAGATGTTGTACTGCAATATGCAAACGACATGTTGGCCTCAAAAACAAGATGGCCAGATCGTGAAGCCACCTATTCTTTTGCCAGATTTGGATCGTACACCTCATTGGGGCAAGCTTTTGTTGTGTTAGACTCATATCTGTTGGACCCCATATGTACACAATGATGATATCTTTTTTGTTCAACCCCCTGCTCCCAGACAGTACAACGAGGAGGATGACAGAACAATGGAAGACAAATAAAATTTTTAGGTTTGGGCAGATAGTAAACTCGGTAACTAAACGGTTATTGACAGATTTACAGGAGAAATTACAAATGCCACAAAAAGCTTTTTACAGCTACCTACAAATAAGACATTTTGCCCAATCTATAATCAAAGACTTGAGGTTTAGTGAATTAACTTCCTTTGAAAAGATTATTCTGGATGGTCCCTTAAATAAAGGATTACTATCAAAGATTTATAACATTTTGGGGACATCCAGAGGGGATACATTTTTTAGGCATGCATATATGACCAAATGGGAATCCTTTTTAGGACGCCCCTTGGCAAAAGAATGCTGGCAGACGATCTGGCTGCATGCCAACCACAGCTCGATCTGCACGCAGATAAAAGAAAAAGCATATAAAATAATGATGCACTGGTATTATACCCCAGAATTATTACATGCAAGGAAAGCCCAGCAGATAGTGTATTAAGTGTTAAAAAAAGAGGTCCTACTGAATCCAGAAGCATGTCTGCTGGGCTTGCTACCTAAAGGAATGCTAAAGAGAGAGAAGAAAATTAGCTTACATATATTTACAGCGGTTAAATGTTTGGTAGCAGCTAAATGGAAAAACTCTTACACCCCCTCGACATTGGATTTAGTAACACGAATTCAGGATGTCCGTTCTATGGAATATTTGACGGCTAGATTAAGACATTCCTTATACAAATTTTACTCAATATGGGAGAATTGGGATTCATTAGATCATGCAGAGCTTTGTAGGTGATACAGGATCAAGGAGGATAGTGGAAGAGGGGAGCAATTTATTTATTTATGTATTTTTTTTGTTTAATTAATTAATTAATTTATTTTATTATTTTCACTGGGGGTAGTCTCAAAAAACCTGTAACACGAAGAAAGAAAACAGAAAGTGTATATATATATGACACAATGTATGATATATATGCAAAAAAAAGAAAAATATAATTTGGTAAAATATGCTTACATACTAAACATGTTGCATATCTGAGTACGGGGGGTTTCGCCCTATGTGGCCGGTGGAGGTCTACCGGGTCGCCTTGGGATGGGGCTTTTGGGGCGGGGTGAAGAATGTGCGGGGGACGGTGGTGTGGGTGGGTCAGGGGATTGGAGTTTGTCTCGGTGTCCGCATGTTTCGGTTCGGGAGGGTGTTCTACATGAATGTGTGGATTGATTTGATTCGGAGGGCAGCCTTTTGGACTTTTGCTTTTCTCCTGGGCTTGTTGGGTTGTGCTTTCTCTCTGTGTGTTTTTTGGGGGGTTGCTCTCCTGTCGTATGGGTGGGGTGGGGGGCTTGGGTCCGGGTGGCTGGGGTTCGGGTTGGGTGGATGTTGGTTCTGTGATTATGCTGGTATTATATTTTGTGGTGGAGGGGTGGGGGGTGTCCCTGGGGTTGCATCGGCCGGGGCGCCTGCTGTTTTGTGTTCTCTCTCGATCCGTGGGGGTCCCGGCTAGGCGTCTGCTTTACAGGGCGGGGTGCGTGTGTGGGTGCGGCTTGATGGCTGTGTCTGGGGGGGGGTGTGTTTCATGGTTACTGAAGGAAAGGGTGTTTTTTTTTTTCTATTTAACATTCCTAGTTTAATCACCCATAACAGCATCACTATATTTACACGTCCTTAGTTAATCACTTACACATTATTACTTTCACACATTGCAACATATTCATCACAGTATCCCTCATTGACATATATTAACTGCACTACTTCTAATTACACACACAATGTAATTAATCTATTTTCACATCCCCCACCCCCCAAACACTAGTCTATTACCACATCTTTCACTCTCCAAACACTTATCTCTCTCCCTCACACCTCCACTTTTTCTGGGTCCCCACATTTTATTAACGCCTTCACAGTCCCCCCTACACTATTTTTTTCCCTTGCTTATTCTTATTATACTCACTCCCCCCCCCCATTCCTCACTTGACACTAATACAGTAGGCAGTTTGTGGTGGTATACATGGTGGTGTTTTTGTGTTTTTGTGGTGTAATGCCTTGCGCATGTATGGCTACCAGCTTGCTAGAGGAACTGGCACACTTTTCTTTATTAATGATGTTACTCTTAGTGTCAGTTGAATTCTGAGGTGTATATAAATACCTTTTCTGCTTAAGTTCCTATACACACTTCCAAACTCTTTGAACAGCAAAAAACCCTTCAAGAAGATATAATCCTAAATAAACAGATAAAGCAACACAAGAGTTTTTTAAAGTAGAAATTTTTTTAATTACATTGTTTAGCCAGTTACCATATGTAAATTTAATTGAGCAAACCTAAAAGTACAACCCTGGAATAAGAAGGACTTGAAGGAGGTTGCAGTATATGTTTGTCAGATCATCACCAGGGAAGAAATTCAGCATCTAGTAATTAAGTTCAGGCTTTAAGTCATTGGATGCAAGAACTTAACATGACTGCTTTAATATCTCTTGCTTTGCCCCAAACATTATGGTGCCCTGGAAGCGTTGCCATTTCCAAAAAGTGAGACAGAAATGTGTACAAATACAACTTAACTTTTATATTGAGGAGTAGAGGGGTAAACCAAACATTTCAAAGGGCACTCTCTATTGCCCAGGTGCCCAACCTGCGGCCCGGGGGCCGCATGCAGCCCTTTGAGGGTTCTTTGGCGGCCCCCCTCGGTCCCCTGAAACCTAACTGTTATTGCATAGGAACTCACCTTACTTATAGTGGGAAGAGGAGGAGAGGCAATAAACTGTGATAGGTATACATAAGAGCCAATCAGCTCTCCAGGTGGCATCTGAGCAAGTCCCTCTCCTCTTCTCTAGTGTTGGCGGGGGATCAACAGACAGGTGAGTGCCTATGCTCCCATTATTCCTTCAACGGGGGATGATTGTATAATATATATTGCAGCACTTAACCTCAGAATAGGGGCACATAACCTAGGAATCAAAGCATATGATGATATATATGAGGCACATAACCTATGATGATGTACATGACAAAATGTAAATTACCATACTACAGTGTTCCCTAATGAAGTATCATTTAAAACTTTAAGTTTTGTTATTTAAAATTTTAAAACAATGTCTTCTAGCTATGATTGCTTCAAATTTTGCAGCAGTTAGTCAGTTTAGATGTTATGTGTTATGTGCGGCCCTTTAGTGATGCTGAGGGCCGCACTTGTGGCCCTCCATATCAACTTAGTTGGCCACCACTGCTCTATTGTATATGTACCGTATATTGCATAGATGATATGGTGTTAATTAGAGATGGTCAATTTTTTTTGTTATTAGACCAGTTCAAATTTGTGAGCTAATTGCAAAATTAAAAATGCATCATGAAACTCAGCCAGAGTCAACTAGTGACATACGTACCTGTTCGCCGGGCAGACAATCACACCCCTGGCGTGGTTATAAAAAAAACCCGCCACATGCGCAACGCCCAGAAGGTTAATAAGTCTTAGTTAAGCTTAAAACTTTTTATCATACTTAATAACAAAATTATTTAAAAAAAAGTATTACAATGTACTGTGACGACAATGACTGACAACCCCTGTGACAACCCCTGTGCCCCCTCCATATACATAGACAGAGCACCCCTTTGTAGGTAGCCAGACCCCCCCCCCCCTTAAAAGTAGCCAAGAGCCCCCTGCATGTAGCCATAGAGCTCCTCCCTTAATGGTAAACAGAAAGCCGGCTAGTCGACCATCTCAGTGTTTATCTTAACAAGGCAAAACAGGTATGCCTTTACATGCTTAATATATTCCGTTTGTTTTATTTCTAATAAATGTCAGAGAAGCCAAGTTAGTAACTTTGCTTTTACAGATAATTGCGCCTCTTGAAAGCCACTTGACTGAGAGTTCTTCTTCATTATTTATCTTCAACTAAAGACTGTCTTGGGGAAGGTTATGCAGATAAGTGTGGCCAAAAAGGGGACAATTAAGGTACCATTTTCATCCAAAAAATAATCAACAAAAAGTAACTAAAATACAATCTTTATAACTTAAATATTTGTTTATATTTTACATTTTAAAATTGTTGTTTAGGAAAGAATATTTTTCTCCTGTAAAAAAGCAAAAAAACCTGAACATGGCAAGGTGTCATACTAGTGGAATTTCTATAGGGAAAAGTCAGAATAGCAAAAAAAACAAAAAAATTATTAACAAAATGCATCATTTGTATGCTTCCTTTGTGAACACGGTTGTCCTTCTAATTCACAGAGCGTGCCTATACTGCACAGAAAAGCCCATTGTACATTACCACTGCAAGGAACTCAGTTAACATGCTGGTCAATGATTCTGCTTCAGAGATATCATTGTTTTCATGTATAATTCAAAATTGTTCTTTTGCTTTTATAAGCAGGGTATACAATATAGTTATGGTTTGTGTGTAATAAAAACAACTGGTTCTATGTCAAGATGATTTTGCTAATGTTATCTCCTTCTCTACATTATTTATATCACCATCCATGTTATTTTACAGGGCTAGTGGTACAGCAATCTATTTTAAATTCATTTGTATTGGAAAGAGAAAAACAAAACATCAATCACATTTTCTGCTGCAAAGTAAAACAGTTACCATCTTCAGGCAAGTTTGCTTGGTCAGGGAATATTTTCATTGTAAAAGCCTTGTTAAGCTTTTTGTATCTGTGTTTGTTTGTATATGTATATATATATATATATATATATATATATATATATATATATATATATATATCAACTGAAGGCATCAATCCCAATTTACTCAAATTTTGTAGGAATAAATATTCTCAGAAATAGCTAAAATTCAATCTTTGCTTTCTAGACAGACAATTGCAGAGAGGAAGTTACGGCACATAAAAAAAATTAAAACTTAGAGGTTCGCTTTTCTAACTGTCCATTCCGTCTGTTCGCTAATGACCATCACTAGTACCTAAATATTACAAGAGAGGTAGCACTGTTTCACTTCCGTCATATGGAACAGTGCACTATGTGCTCCATGTGAATTTCCCAGCGAACAGGCAGCTGTCTGACTTTTCTAAAAGTCTAATCCGCCTGTTCATGAAAAGTCAAAAACTAAAGTGACGTCACGTCCGGCATATGGAACAGTGCACTATGTGCTCCATGTACCCCTCTGCACTATGTGCTCCATGTGAATATCCACCCGTGAAAAGGCAGACATCAGACTTTTCTAAAAGACCAATCCCTCTGTTCGCTAATGGCCATCACTAGTACCTAAATAATCCAAGAGAAGCGTCTCTTATCCCTGTATGTTTGGCATTCTTGTTACCTTGTTATGGGTAGTTCTTTCCCTCAACCCAGAGAACATGGAAAATAATTCCTTATAGAGGATACTATAGATGTCATAGTTAATATCTAATTGACATAATAAAATATTACAAACATAAATGTTCAACTAAATTTTAGTTGATCCCTCATGTATGTGAAGGATTTTCTGGGTATTTCAATGAGAGGGAAAGCCGGCGCTCCTCCATTAACATCGCTGCAGTTTTCCAGGGAGGCATCGGGTCTCCCCGATGGCGGCTTCCCCTGCGGTTGAGACCGCTAGGGAGGTTAATTAACCCCTGGAAGTCTGGCAGCTTAATAAAGAATCTTCAAAATGGCTTCAGAGAACTGTCCAACATGCATGCATTACCACACTAAATAATGGCTTTAAAGCCATACATACATCAGCTTTTGTTTGATTGATTGATTTTAGTTTATTTGATCAACTTTTGCTATTTAAATATTGGCTGTCAATTCAATGTAAATCAAAAGTACAATCACAATTTGTAATTGATGCACAACCCCTACCTTTCCAGTTATGAAAATGGAAGTGAGTTATGAAGATGAAGGTGTGCGCATGATCCAAAATCTGATTAGATACAAAACTAAAAAAAATACTAAAATGATCCAAACTCCTAAAAATTTACAAATCTAAGTGACTTATCCCTAGTGTGATATTAACCCAGTTTAACCCAGTTTAACAGGGGAAACTCCTCATTGACCCGATGTTTGGCATATTAGGGTGGCCAAGGTTATAGCAGCACACCGTGTGATCGAATCAATATCTTTCCTATGACCTGTGCTCATGCTCTATTGTACCAACAGATGCAATCTGACCAGAATACCTAGAAAACCCATCAGATACTTGAATTTTCCAACATACCCATTAACTGATCTTTTGATTTTATTTAGGATCTCTATCACTTTTGGGCGATTATTTGAAAATAAATCTATTTCCAAATGATTGACATGATTTTTGAATGAAGGATGGATATTTTTAAGTCAATCAAACAGAGAATTCGAAGTATGCACGCCCTTATACTAGGTCTTGGCAGCTAAGGGGCTCAACCAGAAAGTGGTCTGCCCTGTTAAAATTACTATCTGTGAATTTAGGGGGTCTGGTCCAAGGCGGGGTGCTCTCTTACTGAGGTGTTATGGAAGTGTCTCTTACACTGGGTCAGTTGTATATATATATATATATAATAAAGACAGTTTTCAAAGTTAACTATTATTTTTCATTGTCAACTTACTGTGGGGAATCTCTGTTGTGCCTATATCTTGCAAACCTAATACTTAATCTATTCATGCCAAAAAACACAGACTGAAGTTATGACTATCATAGCCCCAAATTCTTACCTTTGACTTATGTTTTAAACTTTACAATGGAAAAGGTGGGTGGAGTCAAATGGGTGTGACTCAAAATGGGTGGAGATAGACAACAGTGTGATTAAGCTGAGATGCTAAGTATAAGAATAATGACCTATAACCTCCTCCTGAATAATGACCTATAATGTGGTGTCATCCTGAATTTAGGATTTACTAAAGATTTAAGTTGTACCTTTATTACAAAGCTATAACAAAAACTCAAACTGTATACTTTACAAAATATAAACCGGTAGAAAACATATATAGTTTCAATTAATATTTTATTAACGTGGATATATTTTTGAGACTGGTTCTATGTCATATCAAATATATCTTCTTTTAAGATGCTTCAAACAACTTTGTCAATTTTTCCTGAATGCTTTAGTACAAATGGTGACAGCTTTGCTTTCATGCATTTTATATTAAAATTCTGCTTAGAAAAATAAAAATGTGTCTGCCATATATACATAAAGGAGAGCACAGTGGGAAATGTTGTAAAAGAACCATGAATAACTCTTCAAAATAACAATTCCTTAATAGATATTATGAAGGTCATGAGTATTACAAAACAAATAATAATTGTACACAAATTACGTTCTTTCCTGCCGTAGCTCAAAGGGTGGAGCTAAACATAATTTTTTGGGAAAACAGGGTTAAAGGACACATTATCACATACTAAAGCTGGGCATACACGGGTAGATTTGTAAATAGATTTGATTACAATCGAGCACTGTGCATGCTCACGGTGCTTGATTGTGCTCTAATCTATTTACAAATCAACCCGTGTATGCCTTTCATGTTTGAAAACCCTGTTCAATCTCCATTACTTTGAATGTAGATGTGAGTCTCCATTCAAAGTAATGGACATGCTGCTAAACAGGCTACAGCTCCGGTGCTCAGTGTGAAGGGGGGGGGGGGGGCAGCATGTCTCTGTGTGCGGCTTTGTGCTGGCTGGCTGCCTTTCTCCATCTCGCAGTCTTGTGTTGTTGAATCTAGCAAGCTGGGAATCGATGTGCCCATGTGGTGCACATTGATTTCCATTCAATTGATCCAGGATCAATCACAGTGTGGTGACGTCACCACACTGTGATTGATCGTGGGTCGATTGCATGGGAATCTACCAGTGTATTCCCAGCTTTAGTTAGATTGTCATAACTGCTTAAAGAGTTTAAGTGAGTTTCAGGTCCACTTTAAATGTGGATGTAGTAACTCATGCATGTTGTGTTAAACACAGTTTTACTGTTGACAATAGTTTGAGATACCCCATTTAATGTGGTAAAACAATACTTTTGATAGGTAATTTCCATTATTCTAGGTTTACAAAGGCCAATTAGGCATTTTATTAATTACATATTCACCTGGACACTTCTGATCAGTAATTTACACTGATTGCAATGATAAGTGCTGATTAACTGAATACAGTTAATTGGCTATAAATAAAATGTAGAACAGATATGTATAAGCTCAGCTGTGTGACCCAAAAAACTATCTAGCTGATAACATATGGATCTTTGATATAAGAGTTTAGTGTTTGTTTGCGTGGCATATTGAACATGTCAATTTTACAGTTATACCTCCAATCGGATAAAGTCTTCCTAAGCACTGAACTTTAAAATAGCGACGATACAAATTTCCTGGAGATTTAGAAAAGGGGAAAAAATTTGCTTTAGCACATGTCGTTTTTGCATAAATTAAGTTTAAAATCAAAGTCGAAATTAAAATTTTTGACTTTGATCTTAAAACAAAAAAACTATACGTGTTAGAGTCATACTTTTTTTTGTAGTAAACCCCCAACCCTTCTCTACATCTCCAGCACATTTGGTGACCATTTCTACTTTTGAATAGTCAAGAATGTTGCTACCTTTATGCTATTGCAGGATACCCTTGTGCGTTATACCCTATATTATTAAAATAAAAAACAATATTAAACCAGGTTTAGTAATAATTGAACCTAAAGCTGACTTACACCAACTAATTGCCCATTATGTTTTCATGTAATGATTTACTGCTTGTTGTCCACATATTTAAAAAAAGTCACAGATTCATTATTAAAGGAATTTTGCCCTAATTATTATACTCAGCCCTATTAGCAGAGGTTGGGGGTTTTCAGCTGGACAGTTTCTGTTCAATTGAGCAGTAAAATCAATCTTCTCATTAGATGTTTTTATGTTTTTGAAAAGCGACTTCTTTTTTCTGTGATTGATTTAAATTGAGTATGAAATCAAAAGAGCCAAGAATGCCCATTTTTAACAATCTATTCAAACAAATTTCATAACAAGCACTTTCTTTGAATTAACTGCCAATAATGAAATTTAGGGAATCGGTTTGCATCACTAAAACAAGTCAATCATTCTAAAGGTTGATGATGGTTTGGCTTGCTTTAAGGCTATAGTGATAAAACTCCAGCCCTGCCAAGATAAATTTTATGAACAACATTCCTGGGAAGATTGTTTGGAAAGAAAAGTTTGATAAAATGGATGAAAAGGTGGACATCTGTCATATCGTCTGTTAAATACTTTTGAAAATATTCAGAACATATCTGACCATAACTGTCCAGTGGCTGAAAAATGTTCCATTATGTAGAATTTTTTTTTTTATAAACTAGCTATGTTGTGTATGGAAAAAAGTACAGACAAATACCGTATTTTTCGGACCATAAGACGCACCGGACCATAAGACGCACCATGTTTTTTAGAGAAGGGAAACAAGAAAAAAAAAATTCTGAACCAAATTGTACCATCACCCTCAATTAAATGTGCTCTTACTAGATGCTTATGACACAGTTCTTTGGCTTAAGGTCATGATTCTTTATTGACCATATCCTCCAATGCTATACCTTAGCACCCTTCTCACCCATGGCTACCACTTCATATCAGCGCGTTAACTTCCAATTGCGACGCTTGACATCACGTTTTCTGTCTTACTGCTATCACTTTTACACAGATCAATTATTCCTCCAATGTATACCATGTAGCCACTTCATCAGGGCTCCATGCTACCACTTCCGTACCGGTCCCATTATCCTCCATGTACTCCTTTGCACGCAACTTCTTCAGCCCCCAATGTACATTCACTATCGCTCAGTTAACTGTCCAATGCTGACTACTTGACATCACGTTATCTGTCTTTACTGCACCACTTCACTAGAAAGCCACCATTCTATGCCTTGTTTAGGACCAAAACCATGAATACGGTTATGGGGGAAAAACAAGCGTGGAATGACTTCTGGAAGTAAGGGTTAACCACAGCTGCTTCCGTGTTCCTCCTCTGTTGCCTTGCCTTGCCTGTCAGAAGGGTTTGCGATGATTTGCGATGAAGCAGGCGCCCGCTGGACTTCAGTAAACAGAGAACACGCACCAGCTGTGGTATTAACATTGTGGTGGGGCGTGTCAGAAGATTTGATTGATGCTGGACGTCAGAGGAGGAACACGCAGAAGAGCTGTGGTATTAACAAAGGAAGATTTGATTGATGCCGATCAGCGCCGCCTTAGTGGGCGGCCACAAGTGCACGCTGGACGTCAGTCAGTCAGAGGAGAAGGAGGAAGTGGAACACATGGCAGAGATGGCGCGCGGCAGAGAACGGGGACCGGCGGGGACACCACGGTACCGTACCAAAATGCCTCTGTACTTCTGCATTCGGACCATAAGACGCAACCCGATTTTCCCCCCCACTCTAGGAGGAAAAAAAGTGCGTCTTATGGTCCGAAAAATACAGTAAGTCAATTTGGCTAGCTTTTACAACACTTTGTTTTGTTTTTTTATTTGAGCATATGGAATTGATATTCTGCAGACAATAGACTTTATATGATTAATTGGTATTCAAAAATTTCTAACATTGAAACCAGATCATACTATGGTCAGTACTGCCAAAGGTTAGAAACAAAAAAACAACAGAATACTGGAAAGGCCACAATGTAATATATTCCTACTAGGATGATTTAGAAACCAAACTAGTTAATAAACACTAGTGAGTGATGTCCAGAATGGAAACATTTACACACTTTTGGTTAAGCATTTCTAAACACAACATGTTGGTTCTCTGTCGGATCCAATTCTGAGCCCCCGATCAATTGGACGCGATCACTCGGACAAGGTGGTATGCAGTGATCGGATCCTCTTAATTGGCTGATGGATTGCAGCTCCCATTCCCGCTGAGATCGCCGGAATCAATTGGGTGAGTGATCAATTGGCCATGGAATCCGACACGTGTATGGCCAGCTTTAGGGAGAATATACAAAACAAGCAGAATAGAGGGACTTTGACAATAAAGCACACCTTAACTGACTTAATATACTTTGCATCTCTCACAATCAAACACCTTATTATATAAAAGGGCTGTAAAAAAACCCATAAATAATAATAAACAAATAACTACAAAACAAAAATTCTGATGAAACTTTAAATGGAATGTTTGACTACACAAAATTTCAGTATTATTCACAAAAAGAAAGATTGGTTTTCTATATTTAATATTTTTAGGGTCCAATAGACCACCAAATTATTGTCATAGGAAGAAAGTTTTTTTGTTTTTGTTTTTAAAACAGACAATGTTAGCACAGAGGCTATGTACAAAAGAGTCTATTATCATTAATGTACACATATATACAGCACGACAGTTTTCACCAAATTGGCTTCTTTAGGCTGTGCACATTGTTGTTGCATATGTAGGGCCAATCCTTGTCCCTATATATGATAAGCAAACCAAAGGTGAAAAAAGGGCTTACCAATGATAAGAAATAATTGGCTTGTCCAGGTCTGTCTTACAGGGCATGTCCAGTCAGATGCTTCCTTATAGTCAGAATAGATGCCCTATAGAAGATCTAGCTGGTCATGGGCCAGAGGTATAATTTACATTCTAAAAGGTATGTGAAAACAAAAGAAAAATGCATAATGAACATTGTTAATTATTGGTATTGGGAATCCTCAGGTAAGTGAGGAAAACTCACCTGTATACGATGCGTGATTAAGAGGGCAATCATTTGATATTCCTCATTGGAAAATCCTATAAACCTGGTTTTCTTAAGTAGGGAGTTAGTTGGTATAATGAGGGCCACTCAAATTAATGTGCCCTACCAGATCTGAAGATAGAAACAGGCATAAGGTGTAAAAAAATGATTGCAAATGATTTGTTATAAAATGTTGTACCTGAAACATATATTCTATCTAAAATTATGATAAATCTAAAGTATATCCATGCCATTCCAGTGTTTCAGTACAAGGCACTACATGTATTGAAAATATATATATAGTCCTCCAGGTATAAAAATGAATGAAGGGGCTTAATGTACCGGTCCCGACTAAGACCCGCAACATGTGGCCGCGCTACTCTCCCCCTAATCACGGACCACTGTGTGTTCCAAAGGCTGGAGGTGCGCAATCTGGGGAGGGTGTGACCTGCTGCAGGTTTGAAATGGGTGGAAAGAGCCAGACAGGAGGGGACCCGTGCAGATCAGATAGTGCAGGCTCCACCTACTGCACCAATGTGTCTGATCAGTTTGTCCATAAATAAATAGCTGTGATGAGTACATTTATCTCCTCAAGTCCCCTTAACAAGCCTACAGAGATACGTTTTCACTATTAAAACCCTTTTTATAGCCCCATCTAGTGACCAAACTCAATATTGCAGTTATTATTTTGGCATCTAAATTGATAAAATGGCCACTGCAGCAGATAAATATATTTTAAGGACTGTGGAGACACCATTGTTACAGCTCAGAGGTTTTTTTTCACATTAGTGAAGCAGAAAATACCAACTTCAAAGTTATGAAGTTATGAAGAATGAAAAAAAATAGACATCACCAATGACTAATACCTAATAAACAGACTATAATAAAACATAATAATATATATACAACTACTAACATTTCTTTAAACCACTGCTGCTTTCTACTATAGTTTCCCTTACAATGGAAAAAAAAGGTTTGGCAGCCACAAATCACTATTGGTTTCTATATTCTCCATAACAATCATATGTTCTCATCTGTAAAGAAATCAATAGCTATCTTCTAGAAGTCAACCCAGGTTTAGAGATTTTATTACTTACGCATTCAACTTAATTTAATCAATATTTGTAAATATGTTAACACCGTGTCAAGTTATCTATTTACCTTCTTCATTAAACATGACTAATTCAGTGTAGAAAGTAAACAGAGGCGCTCTACCTGACATTTTCAATGCCCCGTTTTCAGTTCATTGCACCAGACATAAGGCAGAACAAATAGTTGTACATGCTGAATCACTTTGGATATCCATAAGAAACCTTCTAAGTAGGACCAACTATATAGAGCAGTCCATGTGCATAACACATAGTATATGATATCATTTGGCATTATGTCAACCTAATGAAAGGGACTTGCATATGTTTCTAAAGTGTTGTTTGATTATATAAACCGCTGTACTTTAAAAGAGCAGAAGTCACCGAAAACGAAAGGCAACAATTCACTTACAGAATTTGTAGACATCTGTCTGTCATTATACTAAGTAGCAATTAGCTATATTTTTGTTTTATGTTAAGTGCATTCATTTTCCACAAAGCCGCACAGCTGGGACATATAAAAAATAAATAATAATTACTGAGATATAAACATATGAGCTGCATGTTATCACACAGCACCAAAAAGTGAATATAAATATAAAAACCAAATATGCTGACTCAAAATTTACACTGGTAGGCAAGGGTCACAACAGGAGCAGCTGAATGAAGTTCATCTCTGCTTTTCTTCCATTTCTTCCATTTACCAACATTCGGAGTAAATCAGAACACTTTGAGGTGAGATACTATTACAAGAAAGACAGAGCTGATAGCTTGCACTTACTTTTAATATGCATCTGGTCAACCTTTAAATTTTAAGGCCATGCATTTGCTTAACCTCTCTGGCATTACGGGCTTTTGGCGCGATAAGCTGCTGCCACATCACCGTGATTCCTCACTTTCTCCACGGCTCTCTACACAGCACAGGTGTCAGTTAAATGCCGGCGATGTGTGCGGGGAAAATCGATGTCCCCTCCATTAACATAGAGGTCTATGGCGCCGCTCCCCCCGCCCTCTCCGGCGTCACTGATGACTCCAAAGACTCGGGACAGAAGAATTCTGTAGGCTCACGAAGAACCTGCAATTGTGCTCCAGATGAAACTGCGCCTGTTCTGGCATCAGGTGTAACACTCAGGAGGTTAAGGTCATTTGGTGTTTTTTTTCTTATTCACACACCAGAAACAAAAGAAATGAACAAAACCAAGAGTTTTCTTGCTCGGCAAGCCCTAATTAAAAAAAAATATGGAGTTTGGAAAGACAGTCA
>CM070033.1:60066264-60091545 GCA_036250615.1 Ptychadena robeensis | reverse complement strand
GTTTGAGCTGCAATACCAGTTTCAGCCACTAGAGCCACAGCCTATAGGCTTCATCTCACACATCGAGGAGATGGAGAGAGGGAATGAGGGGGAGCAGCCGATGTCTGACAGGCAGACTCCTCCAGCTCAAAAGTTTCAGCACTTGGCATATAAGATGACCCGTGACTTTTGAGAAGATTTTCCTGGGTTTAAAAGTCGTCTTATATGCCAGAAAATCTGGTAGGTATATTGCATTATTGAAGTGACCAATTCAGCAACAGCTTACTCTGGCCCCACAATTTTGCCTGTTGAATAATTTTTTCTGTGATTAGCTTGTCTTACATTCAGCAGCAGCAAGCCATTGTAATTGACACGAAGCAGCGACACATCTGGCTTCCAGCAATGATAGATCTGCTTTAATGGTTGGATTGAAATGAGTTAACCGTTTACTATAGAAGTGCCTGTTAATGTAAAACTGTAAGGCTGTTCTTGATTATATAAAACTGTCCTGTTGCTGACCAGTTGTAAACTCTCACCTGCAACTTAAAATGTAAGATAGGTCTACAGCAGGACATTTCATTAGGTAGGACAGCCAAATGTAGAAGATACATAAGTACCTGCAGGTATTTTAATAATTAAGACATAAATATGCAAAATTAACAGCAGCAAGCCATTTTAGAGATGTAAATGGGCAGAATGTGATGGATACAAAAAGGGACTCATAAAGTTTTCACTCAAAATAATAAATAACACCACAGAACACTTTAATTTATGGGTGATAAGACAGACTGGCAAATCTCTACGGAGTTAGGCTATGTTTCCAATACATGTCGGGACCTCTCCACACTAAGCGTATTGCTTGGCGGCAGGTCCCAACGGAGCACATAGACTTACCTACTCGGCAGATGCTGTGTCTTTACTGCGCCGATTCCGCCAATACGCTCCGCCGATGCAAGGCTGAATGTGGTCTGATACGTTAAGCCTCTGCATCTGATCACAGCATTCACTGAGCATTATAATGGAAACAATGGAGTGCACTGATGATTGAAGCCAGTGATACAATTTAAAGATACACATTGTTTTTGAACTTTGAAGTTGTGTAGCTCAAAGACAATTGATAAGTGACAAGTGATTGCTCTCCTATCAGTAAAAAAGAAAAAAACAATTAACACTTGTGGGGGATGTAAAATACATTATTGTAAAGTATGTCTTATTTATGTTTTTGATTATATAGTGGACTGTACTCAGTCTATTTGTTAACATTTTCTATAATTTGCTGCAATCTTTTGGGAGTGACACATTACATTATGGTGTGATTTATGTTCAGCCAATCGGCAGGCAATATGTTCTGCTTAGTCTTGCAGTGCAATTATAAAAAAACATGATCTGAGTGAGCCTGTTTGAGCCTTTCCAGTGAAAAGGGTCTACCCCCTACGGGGCCACTTCCCTTGTGTGTAATGCCTTGGCCTACGATGGAGGATAGCAAGGATGTCCCTTTCTGTGAATAACTTTTGAAGATACTGGTTGAAGTGGATGGCCTGCTCTGGCCTTGGGTAAGCAATCTACCAACCAGCCTTACCCTCCTTCCTCTTATCTTTTTGCTATCCTGCAAATAAAACAGTTAATTGTTTAACAATATTTACAAATTATCTGTGTGAGCGATTGTTTCCCAAGAAGGAATCCCCTTCTGACCTCAGAGGCCCTGTCCTGGGTGCAGGCACTGCTATGTGTGTTAAGAGTACCAGACTTTAAGGCTCAGTCTGCCTGGAAACCTACAGGTTGGCTGCCGTAGCATGACTCGAATGGAAATGTCTCTATTACCCCTTCTCTTTCAGAGTAGGGTTACACATTCAAAAAAAATGCCAGAAATATATTTTTTTGTTGTTGTAATCTTTACATTTTTATTTAGGATACAGAAATAAAGAATGGATGAGGAAGGGAATAGCAAAAAACAAGAAAACATATCCATCTTGATATGACAAAAAAACACTTAAATTCACAGTATAAACTATAGTTTACAAACATACTCCCATGGCGGATAATAGTTTACACACATTTACATAACTCACAAATTTACAAATACCGAAGAGAATTTTGCATAAATGATAGTTGGACCACTGTTACCATCTTGTGGAAACAATCTTGGAAAAGGCTGGTGCCCTGACATCTTTCCAGTGTCTAGTTATGGTGATCTTAGTGGCAATCGATAGGTGCATCAAAAAGGTTCTGTGTGGTGGCGGGTGTTCAGTGATACCAATATGTAGCAGATAATTCACATGGTAAGGTTAATGTATGCCCTAAAACGGTAGCAGCCAACCTCCCCACCTGTTCCCATAGAAGGCTAATCTTAGAGCAAGACCACAGGTCATGTACCAATGTACTCACCTTTTCAACACTTTCGCCAACAATTGGCTTCTGCATTTGTTGCATACTTGACTAGTGTGGACGGAATGATATAGCAGGGGAGGACGACTTTTAATCATAATTCACAGTCGTAGACATATTTTGAAAATGTATAAAAACTTTTACTGGCCATACTGCAGGGGTAAAAGTTTTGCTTAAGGAGGAAAAAGTTGTTTATTTACCTCAGCAGGGATGTACACATAACCTCTTTCTTGGTGTTGTTTAGCCAAGTTATGTAGTATTCTAAAATAAGTATAAAGGTCATGTATGGGAATGTCAAATTGATTGTTTCAAGGATTTAAGCTTACGCTCTTGATATAATTGGCTAACCAAACATGGTTGACCAGTAGTGATGGCCGAACTGTCCGCAAGGCGGACAGTTCGGCGGCGAACATGGCCGGCAAGAAGAAGATCACTATTCTTCCTCCGGCAGGATCAGAACCTGTGTGATCGTGCCGGAGGAAGAATCTTTTCACTAGAAGACTGGGCATGAAGCAGGTCTCCTAGTGAAAAAACCGGCTTGGAGCAGGAAGTGACGTCAGTGACGTCACATCCGGCTCCCTTACCAAGGAACGGTGCGTTCCAGGGTGCGTTCCAGGGTGCGTTCCAGGGTGCGTTCCAGTGCGTTCCTAGAGGCGGGAATTTGAATCTGTCCGCGAACAGGCAGAGGGCGGACGTCTTTAGAAGTCCGACCCGCCCGTTCGCGGACAGTCCTGGCCGATGTTCGTCCATCACTATTGACCAGTATCTTTTTTGGGCGACCGTAGCTCCGGTATGAAGCAGGTGAGGGCCTTAATGGGAATTTCCAATTTGTATTGTGCCGGTCCGGCATGGATAATATAACACACCAAATGGACAACAAGATTTTACTGTTAGAGATGGCACAATCAAAGACAGTTGAGGTTAGTAATAGATCTCTCAGTGTTATTCCTATTGACAGCGACTGTTCCACGTCAACCCAATGTTTAGTTTTTGCAGATGTCAACCTATACCTCATTTGATCTAAGGCTGCCACCCTATATTAATATTGTTTTTTTAATTCTATAACTGTGGGTGAGAAACCACAACAAACCAAGGAATAGCACTTATAATTAAAGCACAGATTCCTAATTGCTCTAAGTGAATGACCTGAAAGATTCTTCATTGGCCCTTTTAGGTCTTTTAGTCATGGTTTGGGGGATAATTTAGAACTAATGGCATTAGTGAACATGAAGCTTATGTCAAATTTTTATGAATGACCGATTATGTGGATATGTGGATGTATTTTTCAAAATAGAACAAATATAAATATAAAAATAAGTTTGACTTATCTCTAAGCTGGTATGATGGTGACGAAGCGCTCCATAATTAAAAAAATATATACTTACCTGCTGTTCATATGAGAGATTCCATCTTTATCTACAAGGCTTCTAAAGGGTGTATTCAGGGTGCAATATCATGAGTGAACACTGGGGGAGTTTATAACGGTTTTCAATTTTCAAATGTCAATGTGTATTTCAATACAGAGCCAAGATCAGGTACTTTACCGGCTGTCACTGCTCTCAGGCATATTGGCTCATTCTGCCCTATTATCTGCACTTCTAGTGCCAATCCTGCAAACATTATGTCAACAGCAAAATGCTTTGTTTCTGATGGGAGGGCGCTCTCAGACAGAGAAATGGCAGGGGGAGAAAAGAACAATAAAAGTTGGGAACGTAAAGGAGCGGAAATACTGGTGGTCAGGAAATGATGGTAGGATGCTGGATGGGTGTACTTACTCTCTAGGCTGCTTGCTTAACACCGAGCCCTAGGATGGGAGTGTTAGATAAACCAGCAACCTGTGGCAAATGTGAGCCTGTGGAGAGTATTTCTTCACCGTCTCCACGTGGTGATCACTGGATGTATACTGGTTGATCTCCGATAGCCTATGGGGGCCCAGTAAGTCTTGGTCGCTGTAGAGCCCCTTTCCGTCTGAGTTAGGCTAAGTTTACACTGGCGGTTCCCGAGCTGCTTTCAGCTTGGAAACCACCAGTGGGCTCCCGCAGCCACGGGATAAACGACTCCCTGTGGTCGTCTGCAAAATAGTGCAGGCGATTACAGTGTGTCTAATTAAGGACCTCATAGAGGTCCTATGGCATGGCCGCCCAAAAACCAACCGGCGGACGCCACATTAGGTCGGTCATATTAGGACGCCACATTAGGTCGGTCACGCTAAACAGGCGCTTACCTGGCGGTAAAAAAATGCCAGTGTAAACTTAGCCTAAAGGTGAAAGTTGGACCTGAAATCACACCTGTGCCAAGACCTAAAATTATTTTTTATTTATTTATTTTTTTGAATCATTGTATCCTGAAGAATCTCCTCAGATCTGTTGCATGGATCATACCTGCTGGACTTTTATAGGTTTTACTACTTTGGACTTTATTTCCCTTACTCCTCCTATTGGGGGAATTCTACTTGATGCCTTTCATGCAGATCTGAGTTTTTCAACCCTCTCCTACATGTGGGCAACAACGTCTATACACTAAGACCTAAAATAAACCAATACATCCTTAAGAAGTGACCAGGTGATCATGAAACACATGTACGTTAGTGATGGCTCGAACCTGGAATTTGATGTTCGCGAACGGCGAACGTGAACTAGCGCAAAATTTCCCGGCGAACCCGCCATTGACTTCAATGCAAGGCGAATTTTAAAAAACAAAGGGACCCTTTCTGGCCACAATAGTGTTGGGAAAGTTGTTTCAAGGGGTCTAACACCTGGTCAATGACATGACAGAGGGGAATACATGGCAAAACTCCCAAGAATTTTTTTTTTCACACAATAAATCCACACCAAGGATTTCTACAATGATAGTCAATGGGAAAATAAAGTGCAATGAGTGATTACCCTTAGACCGTGTTTGATTGGACTTATCTCCTTTGTATGACCCCTGCCACAAACCTGGACTTTGCCTCTGTCACTGTTTCTGAACTCACTCCCTAGAGGGGGGTCTTGGAGGTCTCAGTTCTCAGGTGAGGTACCTTGTGCGTTAAGTCCTGGGAGCAACCGAAGTTGGGTAGGCATATGGTGTCTACCGTTCAGGCGGGGGGGCTGTCTATAGGTGAGACCGCAGCGGAGAGTTGTGGGTATCCAACGGATCTCTGTGGTGAGGTTGAGTCCTCGGAGTGACGTTCCAGTCGTGCGATTCAGCTAGTTTAAAGGTCACTACGGTCTTCACAGTTTCATCACCACACAAACTCTGGATGTATCACTAAACTCCTGCGTTTAACGTCACCTGCAAACTTGATGGAAACATGTTTGAGGTGACGCATTTTAAACGATTATTCTGCTGGTTGTCACATTTTTGACCTACTAGACTTTAGATAACTTATTATGTCCAAAAAAAAAATTTAGTTTTTTTTTTTCATACAACATAATTGATGTCAATCGATCGCTGTTGGTGTGATCCTTATTGAAGCAATGCCTTCTCATTGGGGGGTTGTGCCAACATGGCCATACACATCTATGAGGTATCGTTCATTGTGATGAGCAGAGGCCTTCCACGGACAAGTTGGGTAGCGTTCACGAATTAGGGAATTGGCACATGTATGGTGCCTTTGTTTATGCAGCAAGCAGAGGCCATGGAAAAATTAGGCTAGTACCCGTTGCATAAAAATTTGGTCTGTATATTTGAGAGAAAATGTTTAGGTTTATGGTAGCAGCCGTGTTGTGCATGCGGCCAGAAGAATAATTGATGGTTTCCAGGCAGAATGGAATGAGAAGAAAACATTAAGGCTTGAACTTAGTTGGTGGGGTGGCGGAGGATGTCATTGATAATGTCAGTGTGGTTGCAGCGTGGGGACCATTTTTAGGCCAAGGCAGTGGTAATTCAGGCCTTTTGTTAGGCAAACGTGTGTCACCCCACTGTAGTTCCCTTCGGGAATCATGCCTTGTTATTTTTCAGGAGGTGTTGATGGTAATCCAGCACGTTTTTGTGCGAGGGACTTCGCTTTCTGTGTCCGTTATGCCGCCTGCAGCAAATCCTTTCTGACAGGACACTAGAAGCAGGACAGGCCAGGTTCAAGAGCAAACGGGATAGCTCTGGCCACAGGTCAAGTCTGCACACCCAGTAGTCAAGGTGTCATGCTTCTCAGAGTGTCAATTCCGCAGTTAAGGCAAGGTAGTCTGCGATCTGTCCGGGTCGAGTCGTTCTTCAGGGTGGTTACCAGAAGCGCGGTTGTGGCGATGCGTAGGACTTAAAAAGCTGCGCATGTCCTCCATCAACAGCACGTTCGTGATAGCGCCATGTCCTTGCGGCGTGGTCGTGGGTAGCAGGAGGATTAGTGTCACCTCTTCCCCTAGTAGAGCCACGTGTGTTGTGTGACATTGCCCTTAAAAGTGGTGTAGAGTAGATTTTGTGCTAGCTCTCAACTGCTGCATCCTCTCAGACCTCCCATAAACCGGTAAAAATTCACACTACTTTCTGCTATATCGGGGGTCTAGTAGTGTGGCCACCCAGTTACAGTCGTTCTCTTATCCTTTTGATACGAGGATCACTCAACAGGACAGACAGCATGAAAGACCCCATTTGCACGAGAGGATGGATGGCCGAGCTACTTATTTCCCATTTCCTCTCTCATAATGATGTAATGGGGTCTGTTCCTCCCCCAGCCACGTACAACACCACGGCTCCCAGATAGGTGACCACAAGGAGCACTGGGATGCTGCTGAGGTTGGTCTTCCTCCTCCTCAAAGCCACATTCCTCTCTGACTCCTCAGACCTCCTATTTCAGCGTTTAATGCCACAGCCAGCAGGCTGCTAAGGCTGGTTTCTGGTGATGGGGACCATAACTCTTCCTCTTCACGCTGATCCACAGCCTGATCCAACACTCTTCGCAGGGCACGCTCCAGGAAGAAGGCAAATGGGATGAGGTCGCTGATTGTGCCTTCGCTGCGACTAACAAGGTTTGTCACCTCTTCAAAAAGACGCATGAGGCCTACAGGCATTGCGAAGAGCGTCCAGTAGATGGCAAAAAAGTCCCCAGCTCCGCAGAGGCTGTTCTAGCCCCGGTGGATACAAATACTCATTGACAGCTTTTTCTGTTGGAAGCAGGCGGTTCGAAACATTGGAGGTTGAATTTCAACGCATCAGACTGTCGGCAAATCAAGCGCCTTCACGGCATGTTGTTTCGCCCACTGAATTTCGGGAAAAACTGCGCCATAGCCGTGTAGGAAACGCATGAAATGGCACACACTTTCTAGCCTGGCTGAGGGACCTCCTGAAGCCTGGGTACTGGCAGGACACTGTGACAACCTTGCCCAAATCAATGCCGCCAACAGATTCTGCCGTGGTCCAACCCACTGTGCCCAATCTCCAGTGCGGGGCAGCACTGAGCACCTGTGCGGTTAAGGGGGCAGGAGGTGCTGGTCCAGTGTGGCTCTCGCTTCATGGCAAGTTCGCCCCAAGACAGCGGGCACTGTGTATCCGGGTGGGAATAGCCCATGGGGTGCTGCAGGGTGCAGATGAGTGGGAGCCAGACGAGTATAAGAGAAGAGGACCAGCGAGGAGGTGGAGTAGGAGTTGCCTGCCGTGGCAAGTCTGGCGTGTGTGGTCACCAACTCGGCGGCAGAGCCGGATTCCTGCTGCGGCAGTGTCAGAGGGTGACCCAATGCGCAGTGTACGTGATCTTACCGCCTGACGGCTTGCAGAGCCAGGTATCGTGAGTGGTCAGTGGCCCTTTGCCCCAACACTGTATGCCAGGGATGCCATGACTTCTTTACACAGGGGAATAAAGATTGGGGTTGCCATTTGAAAAGAAAATTCGGACAGGGGTATCTTCCACTGCGGTGTCCAATAGCCACAATTGTTTTGAGGCCTCAGGACTCCCCAGTGGTAGCGTAAAAGGTGCTGCAGGCTAGAGCCGTAGCCAGCTGTCAGACGCCGGGCAAGGGGGTGACTCGTGAAGTGTTTCTTGCGTTCAAAAAGCTGTCCTTACTGAACCGACGTGCCAGATGAGCGTGGGAGCCTGCTCAAAGCGGGGCGAAGGGGCGGGGTTGAGAGGGGGGCAAGGAGGACAGCATTGGTTGAAGGTGGCTGTATGAGGATGCTGGAAACAGGAGAGGGGGGTGGCGTGAGGGGGTGTGTCGGCTTGAGCATGGTGTTGATCCAAAGGCGTTGGGATGCGACATCCCGTGCTTTTCTCAAAAGCAGTGTTGTACCGAGGTGGGTTTGGATTCCCACGACGTCAGGTATCTTGTTGCCACAGGGCTCGCATAATGGCACGCTGTGCTATCAGCGGCACATCACACAAAAAAAAGTGGCTACAATGCTGAGCTTTGCATGATGGTTCATACTGGTGGTGGCACAGCGATGAGTTGATTGGCATGCGTCGGGCTGACCGCCAGGTGCCGGATCATGCTGCTGACTGGTGCACTAGTCTGGCGATGCTCCCGCCTGGCTACAACTCGTTTCCTCTCATCTCTCTGTCTCTCATCTGGAACTTCCCCCTGTTCTTTCTTTGGTTGTGGGCTACCCACGTGAATGTCCTACGGACACATGTCATCATCATCGTCATCACCGCTCACTTATCGTACACCTCAGCAGGAGAGGAAGCAGCAGCGGGACATCATCATCGTCATCACACCGCACCTCCATGGTGGGTAATGCTACTTGGTCAGAGGCTGTCCATGTCATCAATGCTCGTGGCAATAAGTGGTGCGCATCCACGAATCTCCGCTCACAAGGATGTGAAAAGCATCCGTCTCTGATGGGCAAATGGTAGCGGCGTGGTGTGTATGTCGGGCGGGCAGCAGGAGTGGCAACTGAGAGGGTGTTAGCAGCGGCGAGCATGCGGAGGATGGGTGGTCCCCCTGGGGGGGGGGCAGACGTGGGGATGTGTGAAGATGTTGGGGTGCCTCCCGGTGTAAACAGTCAACTAAGTCCCAGCATTCTTGTGTTGTGACGGTAAGTGGCCTCTGACACTGGCCATTTTTAGGGCCAAAGGAATATCACCACCACGACCCCACGACCCCGCGGTGATGGTTGCCTCTGCTGTCATTTTATTGTTTTGCGTGCAAGGCCTGCCGCAGATAACTCGGGTGGGCACTGGACCAGTTGGCCAAGGCTGTTTGTAATGGATGGAAAGCTGTGCATTTTTGTAATACCCTTATGAATAGGGTACAAAAAAATTGATGGGTTTACCTGTCCCACCAGATAATGTGGCTGGGCAGGGCACAGGAAGTGGCACAAGGCTGCTGTTAATGGATGGAAAGCCGTGTTGCACGTTTAGTATTACCCTTTATGCATAGGGTACAACAAATTGTGGGTATTACACTCGCCACCGAACTGTGGCTGGGCAGTGGGCACGACGTTGGCACAGGGCTGTAATGGTAGGCTGGAAAGCTGTGCATTTTAGTTAATACCCTTTATGCATTAGGGTACAAAAAATATTGATGGTACCCTTCCACCAGATGGTGGCGGTGGAGGTCGACGACAGTTGCCTACAAGGCTGTAATGGACGGTGGGAAAGCCCTGACAATATTTTTATACCCTACAAAGGGGTGAAAAATAATCCCCTGGGGTTACAAATTGCCACACCGATAAGTATGGGTGGTGGGCTACTGGGCGCGTTGTGGGCGCACACACAGTGGCACAAGGCTGTAATGGACAGTGGAAAGCCCTGCAATATTTATTAATCCCGTACATAGGGTGTGAAAAAAATCCCCTGGGGGTTCAAAGTGCTCACCAGATACGTAGGGGGGTGGGGGTGGGGAAAGGGGCGAGGGGTGGGCGCGCCACACATTGCGGACAGGAGGCTGTGGCGGCGTGCTTGGTGTCCGATGCAACTAATATTAATACCTTACAACGGGTGAAAAAAAGGCCCCTGGGGTTACAAAGTGCCACCAGATAAGTGGATGGGGTGGGCACTGGGCAGTGTGGGCGCACACCACAGGTGGCTACAGTGCTTTAATGGAGAAGGAAAGCCCTGCAATATGTATTAATTACCCTACAATAGGGTAAAAAAAATCCCCCGGGGTTACAAACGTGCCACCAGATAAGTATGGGTGGGCACTGGGGGGCAGTGTGGGCGACCACACAGTTGGCACAAGGCGGTAAGGGACGGAAAGCCGTGCAATAATATTTGTACTCCCTACATAGGGTTGGAAAAAAAATCCCCTGGGGAAACAAGAGTGCAGTCAGGATAGTATGGGTGGGCCATGGGCAGTGTGGGCACACCACAGAGTGGAAAGGCTGTGCGGAAGGGAGAAGCCGGGCTTGCGTTTGCAATATATATTGTGTACCCTAAAATAGGGTGAAAAAATCACCTGGGGCTAGTAACAAAGTTGCCCAGTAGCTATGAGTGGGCACTGGGAGTGTGGGGCACCACACGTTGGCACAAGGCTGTTGTATGGGACGGAAAAGCGGTGCAATATATATTTGGACCCTAAATAGGGGTGAAAAAATCCCCTGGGCTGAGTAACAAGGCCCAGATAAGTATGGGTGGGCACTGGGCAGGTGTGGGCGCAACACCAGTTGCACAGGCTGTAAGGACGGAAAGTCCGGTTGAATATATATTTGTACCCTAAATAGGGGGAAAAATCCCTGGGCTGTTAACAAAGGGCCACTCAGATTGTCACGGCAGTAGGCCTGTGCAATAGTGGCTTGCCGGATCCTGATTCATGGCAGCAGCCTGGCATGCCGCCAGCAGGGCAACAGGGTGGTAGCACAAAAATAGCCTAAAAAGGGCTTTTGGGTTTTTTCAGGGACTCTGTCCTGACAGCAGAGAAGAGCAATGAGGTGACGAGTACACTGTAGACCAATACTGCCTAGCTAAAGTTCACTATGCAGCGTCAGCAGCTCTCTGATCTGATCGGTCTGTTCTCCATCAGCATGTGAAATGGGTCTCTACTTTGCTATTTGCTTATAGGTGGGTGGGGGGGTGGTGGGGGGTGCCTTGAGGTGGGGGGTTGCTGTTGGCTGGTTAGTCTGGCGGACTGTGACTACAGGGTCAAAGTTTCACCAATGTAAAAGGGGGGAGGTCGTCGAACTCACCAATATGTCGCGAACACGGGCGAGCGAGTTCGCGGAGAACAGTTCGGGCCATCACCTAATGTATGCGTTGATGTTTCACAACTTGTTTACATAATTTCTAAATGAAAAACCTTTAAAATGGGTTGCCCTTACCTCCAGTCTTGTTTATGTGGATATCTACCACTTAAACAATCTTGCAAAGATGAACATCTGGTGGTGGTTATAACCTATTTTTAGCACTGTTTTTCAAAAGTATCTTTTTTTTTATTACTTAGGTCCTTAAGAGATAAACTTCATACCAGTCAATGTTATTTAATTTACTTTTTTTGTTTTTTGCTTTATATCTTTTTGTACCATGCAGTATAAACACAGACTTTCTAAAGAACTTTTTGACACAAATTTTTTTACTTTTAAGCACATGGTGTCAACTACAGATGGAGTTCAGCCATGCACTCCTTGTGCATTTTATTGTTCTTAAATATCTGGTAACATAATTGCATGCACTGAGGTAACATAATCAGAATATAATACATATTATGTATGTTATATATAAGTATCTAAAATATATAGCAAGCTTAAAAAAAATACAGACAATTTGTACAGGACTCTGGGTCAGAAAACAGAATTTCATCTGTCATTGTTCACGAACCAGAAAAATTACACAAAGCCTTTCCCCACTTCCATCCACTTTGATACAGAGAATAACAATCTGCAATAGCTGGCTCTCATAGTAGAAGTCAATGTGACAAAAGCAATCTGTGACCCATTGCAGACAACCTTACCAAATAAAACTGCTCCAACATGCTATGAATAGCTCCAATTGTTTTCACTAGTTTTGTTGATGTTCTCACCATTAGGTGGTTGTTTTCTATTATATTTTACAGTTGTTTTTTTACATTCTTCCATTCTATGAAAGTCGGACAAATGTTATTTAATTTGTAATGCTGTACATATATTTAAACTGTTTATTTTTTCAAGAAAAAAAAACCTGTTAGTTATTATATTTGCATTTTAAAGGGCTGGCAAATAAAATGAAAATGTCAAACATTATCTGAAGTGTCTCATTAATAAAGAGCATATTGTAGTGCCTATCCAAATATCACCATGTGCTTTATCCTAACTTAGCGCACCAAATGTACATTATTTATATATACTAACATTTTACAGGATATTTCCTAAGGGATTAATATTTTCCATTGGCAAACTAAGCAAAAAAACTTATGTTTTGAAACAAATATAATAAGATATTTGTGCTTTTTTTTACAATAGACACTGCAAAAGTAAATATGTTTCCCGCAAGTATATTTTAATAGAATAGTTTAGTTTATATCCTGATCTATTCGCTTGATCTAATACTCAGATTTATTATGACTATTGACTGAGCTCTTCTATCCGTACCATGCTCAATACCTAAGGATTATGCTTGACTCCTTCCTCTCTTCATTTAATCACAGTGGTCCACTTAGAAGATCATGTAATTTATTTCCAGCTGTAGCTGTCAAATTGTTTATTTTTGTTAACATATTGCAGCAGTCAACAGTTCTTATGTATAACCAAGGATTTTTTTTTCATTTATCCTTCCTGCTAGGATTAACAATGAGAAAACTGGTTTGTAAATGGAAAAGAATTGTTCAAATCTCAAATACAGATTAATATGATTAAACTGTATATATAGTATGTAATCAAACATATCCACAAATGGGTGTAAATCGTAAACTCAGTTCCTAGGTCACTTCACTAAGTACTAGTTGTGATGCAATTATGATAAAATAGTAATTATACAACTAACTGGATTTTAGAAGATTTTAGAAGGGTTTTGTTTTTTGGTCATTGTTAAGTCAACTGTATGCACAAACATTAACAAAATGCAGGGTAAATCATGTAATTTGGAATATATAGTGTTAATATGGTAAAACACCCAGGAAATACTGAGACCAGCCAGTACAGCATTTCTTGGTCCTCCATCTGTTATGTGCACTACTGTAAAATCTTCAGCTGAACAAAGGAAGTTTTCAGTCTGATGTGCCCTGAAAATCAATAAAAAGAATCTTTTTGAACACAAGTAAAGTTTTTTTCTGTATTCAGTAATTCAACGTAATCTCCATAGCAATTGAGATGAACCCAGCTTGTCCAAAACAAACGCTGCCTGAGCTGGGATCATGCATACTTACCTATGCTCGCCTGGACTGAATTGTGGCGGACCCACTGATCGATTCCAACGCCATAGAGTTTCAGGTTTCAGGTTACGATAGCCGGATGTGACGCCACTGACGTCATTTCCAGGTTAACAAGCCGACTGCTCACTAGAGGATCGAATTCATGCCCGGTCTTCTAGTGAACAGATTCTTCCTCCGGCTTCCGGCTTCCGGCTTCCTCACTGCTTCTGACCCCGCCGGAGGAAGAATAGAGAGTTCCTTCTCGCCTTCGAACAGAGCAGGTCTAACACCTTGCGGGCAGTTCGGCCATCACTTATGTTAATAGAGAGATGTCGGTTTCCCTGCCCACATCACCAGAGTCACTAGCGATGTGTACAGGGTAGGATGTAGGGTGGGGAAAACAAGCAGAGTACAATGTATGCCGTTGAAAATAACGATATATGGGCTGACCGCTAGGGGGGTTTAATGGAAAAACTAATATATGAAATAGACTGATTACATGCACAACAAGATATTTCAAGCATTTATATGTTATAATTTTGATGATTATGGCTAGCATCCTATAAAAAGAAACAAATCACTATCTCAGAAAATTTTAATATCATGTGAAATCAAGAAAGTGAAGATTTGAAAAATGTCGGACCTTATAAAGTATAATCATGTTTATGTACTCAGTACTTGGTCTGCGCTCCTTTTGAATCAATTCCTACCTCAATGTGGCATGGTATGGCTGAGGTGTTATGAAAGACCAGGATGCTTCAATAGCGGCCGTCTACTCTTCTGTTTTGTTTAGTCTCATGTCTCTTATCTTTCTCTTGGCAATGTCCCATAGATTATCTATGGGGTTCAGGTCAGTTTTCAGTGAATTTCCTGGACAATAAACCACAGTAATCCCATGGTTATTGAACCAGGTTTTGGCAGTGTAGTCAGCTGCCAAATCCTGCTGGAAAGTTAAGTCAGCATCTCCAGAAAGACTGTCTGCGTAAAGCTAGCCATACATGGTTCAATTGACATCAAATCGATCATCAATTCGATCGAAGTTTTCGATCATTAAAACGTATGTCGATTGTAATTGAATCGAAGTACACACCACATTGAGTATGCAATCAAAGCCCGACTTCGATTGAATTTAATCGTTTTTAAACATAGAGTAATCAAAAAGCGATTGTCACAGAGTGTTTAAAAAGTGACCAATGATGGTCACAGAGTGATCAAAAACCCATAGGTCATATCTTTGCATTTTAATCCAGTACATTATAATCGTGGCAAAAGGACACTGGGGGACACACATTACATTAGGAGATGTATTCACAGAGTTCGCCATTTGCATGCTTGTGTGTCAGTAAACAGCCATTACAATGCATGCTTGCATGGTTTAAATGACTGTATTGCATTTCCCTCCTCCCAGAAGTTACAGTATGCTAATTGATTGAATCGAATCTCAGTTGGACGGGTCAAACAACAGTACAAAAAATGAGACACAATGTGGGGACAATCAATCAAAATTTTCCAACTGGTCCGATCAAATTTCGATCGAGCAAAATGACAATTAAAATCGAATTTCAACGATCGTACCATGTGGACATGCTTCAATTTTCAATCGACCGACTAAAAACATTGATCGAATTACATTGATTGTACAGTCAATTGAACCATGTGTGGCTAGCTTAAGGAAGTATGAAGTGTTCCAAAATCTCCTGGTAGATAGCTGCTTTGACTCTGGACTTAATGAAGCACAGTGGACCAACACCAGCAGATGACATGGCACCCCAAATTAACACAGACTGTGGAAACTTCACCCTGGACTTCAAGGATTGTGTGCCTCTCAATTCTGCCTTCAGACTCTTGGTCCTTGGTTTTCAAATGAGATGCAAAATTAGCTTTCATCAGAAAAGAGGACTTTGGACCACTGACCAACAGACCAGTTCTTTATTTATTTAGCCCAGGTAAAACTCTTCTGAATACAACATTTAAAGCCCATGTTCAGGATATGTGTAGTGGCTCTTAAATGCACTAACTCCAGCCTCAGTCCACTCCTTGTCAAAATCCACAACACAATGGCCTTTTCCCGACAATCCTCTACAGGCTGCTGCTTGTGCACCTTTTTCTTTCATACTTTTCCCTTCCACATACCTTTCTGTTAATGTGCTTTGATTCAGCACTTTTGGAACATCCAACTTCTTTTGCAATTACCTTTTGAGGCGTTCCCTCCTTATGGAGGGTGTCAATGGTGGTTTTCTGCACAACTCAGGTCAGAAATCTTTCCAATGATTGTGAATCCTACTGAAGACTGACCATTTAAAGGCTCAGGAACCCTTTGCCTTTTGTCTTAATTAGCTGATTAAATTCTGACACGTTGAGCCTAGAACATTGAACCTTTTGACATTATTCAAATTTTCAGAGATTTAAATTTTGGGGTTTTCGTAAGCTGTAAGCCATAATCATCAAAATCAAATAAAGGCTTGAAATATCTCACTTTTCATGTAATCAGTCAATTCCATATAATAGTTTCACCTTTTAAAGCCCCCCATACACGTTCCGATTATTCTCCCGATCGATTTTTCGTCCGATCCTGTCACCTGATTTTCACCTAAAATGTTATGGTCGGTCGGTCGGCTGGCACGAAAAATCGGAATTCGAATTTTCACCGATTCATCAGCCCGACCCTATTTATTAACAGCAGATCGACCAAAAATTTACGGACAGGTCCGAAGTGGTCCCGACCGATTTTTCGGCCGATTTTGAGAAATCGGGATCGGTCGGGTACATAATTCCGAATCCGATTAATCTCCCGATCGATTAATCTCCCGACCCGATCGGTCGGTCGGGCAAAATTCGTACGAAAAATCTGAACGTGTATAGGGGGCTTAAGTGTTGTTTTGAATTACTGAAATACAGGAACTTTTGGGCAATATAAACATTTTTCGCAAATCACCTGTATAACATAGGTACACAGAAACACAGAGAAGAAAAACATAAAAGATGACAGAAAAGGACCAAGTGGTCTATCTCGTCTATCTCTTTTTAAATGTTTTCCTTGAGCATTTTAAAATGTTCTCACTGTTGACTTGTTATCTCTGCTAAATGTTAGCTTCAAGCCTAAATGACTACTACATACACTTATATATCTACTACGTACTACTACATATACTAATCTTTAACACTCATTTTCTTCCCATAAAGGGTGTGGGTATGGGGAGGCCAAGGGATACCCTGCAATCAGTGTTCTAGATATGCTAGCTGTGTTCCATTCTAGAGATGGTCGAATTTTTCGACTTGCTAATTTTGTGAGCTGATTGCAAAGCCCCTGAAAATGCTATCATCACCAAAATTGCTGGAGACGTAGAGAAGGGTTGCAGGAACATTTGAAAAAAAAAAAGATTTGCTCTAGCACATGTAGTTTTTACATAAATTAAGTTCAAAGTTAAAGTCGAAATTCCAATTTTCGAAATTTTGACTTGACTTTGAACTTAAAAAAAAACTTAAAAAACTTTGTGAAAAAACTATTTGTGTTAGAGACATACTTTCTTTTTTGGAGTATACCTCCAACCCTTCCCTACATCTCCAGCAAGTTTGTTCAGGGGCTTTGCAATTAAGTCGAAACCGTCGGAATGGTCGAATTTTTGAAAAAAATTCGGCCATCTCTATTCCATTCTGATACTGTTCATATATTCAGGATCTTGTTAAGAGCTTTGGTTATTGCCTGCAGTTGATTATGCCACACCATTATGTTAAGCCTGTTAACCCCAACTTCATTTTTACACTAGTAGTTCACAAAAAGGTTATTTGAATAATGTTGCTACATGTAGGGAAGAACCAAAATTAAATTCCTAGTTAATTTCCAAGAAATTGGAACAGAGTTCGGGCCCACACATGGGGTGGCTACCCCCCATGATTTTTAAGGCAATAAAATAGAAAATAATTGGGATATTCATCTTTTGAGTAGAATCATAAATTTTATCAGTTCATAAAAAGATTTTTTTCAGTCAATAAACAACACTGTATACACTTCAAACCATGTAGTTTTTAAAATGTGTGCACTTTTTGCCTTGTACAGTCCCAAGTCACAGTCCAAAAGGTTAGTAGTTCTCACCGCATTTCGCCCTTTATCCGGAGAATATGTATTCAAGATCAATGATAAAAATTAAGGCATTTTGCTTAATCTCTTCCCCTACAGTAAAAAAGATTACAGTCAATATATCTGATAAATGTCTACATTACTAAATTATGCACAGATTAAATGTTGATAAAGTAAACAGCGAAGGATGCTTACATGGGGACTTATTTTAGAACAGCTGAAGGCGCAGGTCGTGTCTGGGCATACTGTACAATCTCCAGGTAACAGGTTTTATTGGGTTATCCATAAAACAAGCTAAGGGTCATATATAAAGGTCAGTCCTAGAAATTACAGTAGACATGAGTAAGGTAGGAGACAAGTAAGTGGCAATACAAAGCCAGGGTCTATAATGGGCAATTGTAGTGCCTCATTAAATGGGCAGATTGTCCAATCACATTGGTTCACTATTCTATAGGATTGATAAAGAGTTGGCTGGTGAATCCCTTGCATCTGATTGGGCCGCAGGAAGTTCAAAACTTGTCCTGCCCTAGAGCAGGGAAGCAGAACCTGAGCACATACATGCGTTTTTTGGGGATGGTGTTCGGCTGTATGGTTATTCAGCCAGAGAGGCCATCCTTCCACCAGAGCAAGGAAACATGCTTTGGTCATGCTGCATACTGCACCTGTGATGCCTGGGATCACTGCACAAGGTAAATAACTTATGAGGGTATTCTAATTTTATAACAAAATGTCTACATTCATACTTTAATTCCAAGGCTATTTGTTGGTTGGCACATTTTACTTTAACTATAAAATTTTAGCTACTAGGCTTGCCCTTTGTTTTTCAGCTCCAGTGATATCTCTCTCTAGCTTTATGGTTTATCATTTTCAGTACTTCAGTACTGGTTCCAGCCTTCTCATCTGTGCCATTTCATATATCCAAACAGAGTGGACTGACCACTAGACTGTTAAAATTGCTTTATAACAATGATCACTGGTCTAGTTCATTTTAGTTTTGGTTTTTTTTTTTTCTTTACACATTAGCAAGTCTGTAACAATGAACTGTTACTAGGCACTGAGGATATTGGTGTGGGAACAGGAGAACTAGGGAGACTCCTGCACCCTGAGGCATCTTCTGCTGATACCACCATGTTGTTAGCTTGAAACTGACAACAGGACATTTTATGTACTCGATGAGATAATCTGACTCTAGTATTCAGTTACATAACAGCTTTTTGTCTCTGTCACCAAAATAAATTCACCTTAGAAAGCCTACCTATACATACAGCATTATACTTTATGTGTATGGCAGGCTGATTATGTGCTGTTTCCAATTTATGCAGCAAGTAATATAAGCAGATTATAAATTGGAAATCTTTTTTTTTTAGTGAAAAAGCAGTGTGCCCATATTTCTTGCTCACAAATCTTAAATATTGTTTTCATCAGAAATTACCATAGCTGGGATTTAAATCCTTGCGGAACACTTTGACTTTGTAGGTATTAGGATCTTTGCTTAGAAATGATAAGCCCAGGAGCTCGCTACTGCAGTAAAACTGTATGTTTAACTAAAATGTAATAGACATATTGAATGGTCAAGCAATCTAATGAAAGATAAATAGATTACATCCAAACAGCAATAATAAGAAAAGAATAAAATGAGATAACATAAATGCTGTTATTTATAAGCTTTATCTTAGACCCGAGGCAATCAGGTATGCCATATCTAACCACTTTAATCTACTGGCGAATAAAGATTGATTGAGGTAAAGCAAGGTCTATGTCAGTTTGTAGTGTTCAGACTTTTCTGCATCTATGATTAATGTGAAGCTGGTTCACCAAGTAACATAATAAAATAAGATACTGTATACTACTGCCATCTACTGGGTCAGTGTACTCATTTAGTTAGCACGTTGATGTCCTTAAACTCAAGATGTATTGCTTAAATTACTTCACAAAGAGCTTGTTGTAATGTATCCCAGGAGACCATGTATGCATCTTTAATGAGCAAGGATAGTTTTAGAACATAAATCAGCATTAAAAATCCATTTTTATTTTTTTGAAAAAAGTCAGTGAGATAGTCACATATTTTTATAGTATTCAAGAAAAAGAATATACTTGTTTCGGTTATAGCAAAAATATAAGAATATATTTAAATGAGAGAGCTTTTATTTAAAATGAATAAAATATGAATAAAATGGAAGCACAGAATGTTCTCCAACATTTCCAGCACAAGCAAAACATATCTTCTTTAAAGTCAACCACTCACTGAGAGATAATGTAAAATGTAATATGCTATTGCTTACCTGGTTCTCAAAAATATTGCTTATATGGTTGGTGATACTCTACCATGAACATTTTTTAAGTGGACCTACCTTCTCTGCATCTGCCTTCCATTATCGGCACCTCTAAGGCAGATCAGTGGTCAAAAATAAAAGACTGTCACTGCTAGACTTATGCTGGCCATACACTCTGAGATTAAAATTACGATCCATTAAAACCAACCAATGAAAGCATTTTACCGGCCTGAAATCTGCACATGTCCACATGGTACAACCGATAAAATACGATCAAATTGCCGTTTTTTTACAGTCGTAATTAATTGGACATGTTGAAAGATTTTAATTGGTCTGGGAACATCGGGAAACTTCATACTGTTTTCATAGTGTTTACCGACCAATTACTGCCGAGGCTTCCCCTTTAAAAAAAAAATACATCACAATGGCCCATATAAACGGTGATTAATTTTGATGACATTCTCGTAAAAAAGAAAAAAATAACATCCTAAATCAGATTTTCAAAGTGGTAGCTTTTTTTTTACGATCTAAACCGATACCTCCGTCGGGATACATTGGTCTGTTTTAATGGATCGTAATTTTTATTTCGGAGTGTATGGCCAGCTTTAGACTGATAGACGCCTACCTTCCCAAGTATCTCTTGCGGCTGTCAGCCAGCCATATCTGAATCTGGTGACATTGGAGGGGACCACCAGATTCAGATCTCCACCAAACTGGATCTAGCAGTCTGAAACACCGGACACTACAGTCACTGGCCAAGTATTAGTATGTAGCTCGGGTGTTCAGCTTGTGCCACATGCTTGTTGCAGGTGTTTGAATGGAACAGGCCAACTGTCAACTGTAGGCTTAGACAGTCAGTTGGTAACAATGAATTTACTTTCTTGTCTTGGGGCAGACAGTGGTTGTCCAAAGGTATAGGTTGGGTGCAATTGGCAGTAAATGACAGCTGCTTCCACAAAATTGATAATTACATAGTTGAGAACACTTTGATTCAATACAATTACATTATTATAAAATTAAGAGATCTGCAACTCAACAGCTCTTTCGTAGAAAAGCTTGATAACACAAAGAAATCATGGAGTATTATATCTTTAATTATTACCTTTACAATTGCCTGGAGGCAGGGCAGTTCTTTACAAGTGTTTGAACACTTTTTTGAGTGATGCCCTAAGCAAGAGTGTCCAGAAATGTATCAGTGCTTTATACTTTGAGAGTTACATCCTAAGAAGCTTACTGTGTGTGTACATATATGTGATATACTTTATACATGGAGTCACTGGAGGACATTTAGTTTACAGTTAGCAACATTATAATACAGACTGTAAGTACTGGTTAATAATACACTGACCATTGTTTAACAGACATTGTTGCACTGCACACTTCTTTGTACAATGCCATCAGAATTGGCACTGCAACAACATATACGTGTTACACATTTGATCTACAGCAATAAGGCTATATGTTGATGAACAGCATATGTTATTTTATCTCAAGGATTTGCACAGCAAAACTGCCCAAGCATTGTTAAAGGTCATGGCTAGATGGCAATATTAATTTGTATTAATTAATCAATTTGTTTTAATCTGCATAGTAGTTTTCTCTTTTGCTGGTATAGTGTCTATCACCGTAAATCTTATAGTATTTTCCTTACTTAAAAATGTCGTTTAAGGATTAGAGTTGGACAACTGGATTTCCTACTGAGTCTGATTGTGCCCAGAAACCACTTTTCATGAATTGGATTTTAGTCCTTTTTGATGACCATATATAATATTGTGTTCTTAATATAAGCACACATGACTTATATTTATAACCTACAAAAAACTTTTTTTTACACAACTTAGAATCAAGTGTTGCTCACAGTATTGTAGGTATAGTAGGGAGGGGCATTTCTTTTGCTAAAATTAGCCCTTTCTTTATCCATTGTTTTGTGGAATAAAGTTTTATTGAAATAAAAAAACAGTACAGTAAACAGAAAAGAAATATCAATAATGCCTGGGCACTAGAGTGGTAAATACCAACCAGAGGTTCATATACAACATACATTGTGCATAAAAAAAATACAGATATGGAACACATAGAAAACAAAATGACACCCAGCAAATATAGGAAAAAAAACAGTATAACTTCAGAAGCCAATGAAAACTATAAGGCCCAACTGGGTCTAGGGAGAAGGAAGAAAGAAAAAAAGAGGGGGGTGAGGGCATAGCATCCAATGTTTTTAGAAGTAGCTGAGCTGTGCCGTCAGAGAGTGTACAATACAGACAATAGCAGATGCCATCAAAGACAGTCAAAACATATTTTGGGAACACAAAGTCAGACCTTGACTATTGTTGTAAAAGAGATAAACCAGCTCAAAATATATAAAAAAAAACCAAAAAAAACAACACAGATGATGACACAGTTCTTCTCACTTGGCAAATGGTAATTTTATGTCTGACTTGTTTTCTATCACTTTCTATCACTTTGTGTTACTTACCTCAAACAGTTATGTAGAGAAGCAATTACAACCCTACACAAAGGTTATATTAAACTGTTTCTGTTATTTTCATGAATCTTAATTTTATGAATCAGAAGAATTCAGCTGCAAACAACGTTCACAGCCTACTGGGGATCAGTTTATATGCAGTCATGTGAAAAAATAAGGTGAACCCTTTAATTATTCAGTTCACATATTAATTTGTAATCTGGTTTGTAACTGTGTATTGTAACTGGGAAACAGACAAGGACACTCTAACCCCTAATAGCTAGTAAGATCATTAAGACTGTCAGTCCTTAACATAGGTCTGAGGAAACTTTGCCCCACTCCTCAATGTAGAATTCTTTTAACTGTGAGATGTTTGAGAGGTTATTGTATGTACAGCTTATTTTTAGTCATCCCACAGCATCTCAATGGGATTAAGAACTGGGCTTCAACTCTGCCTCTCCTGGACTCTCCATCTTAGATTTAAGCCAGACCTTGGTGGAGTTACTTCTATGTTTTGGGTTATTGTCACGGTGCAGGGTCAATTTTCACTTCAGGTTTAATTTACTTCTCTGATACATTGTATGAGAGTGAGCTTAAAATGGCCTTCTGCAAATCTTTCCCACACCATGAAGCTTCCACATCCATGCTTGGTATAAGGTTCTTTTCCTTTTTCTTAAGCTAAACATTTTCTCTGTTCTGATTTCAAAATAGATACATTTAAAACTCACATGTCCAAAGAACATTGTCTAAAGAACACTTTGTCTGTGTCTTTTTCTCTGGCAAACTGCATTCCTGCCATGATATTTCTATTAAAGTGGAAAGGTTTCCTTCATGCACGTTACATTTGTGTAGTCTTTTACTGACTGCAGAGGCATAGATTTTAGCATCAGCAAAACCTCTCTACAGGTCATGTGATTAAAAAAGTCTTTCAAATCCAATAGTTTTGTTATATTACTTAAATCTCCCATTACCGAATGTTTCTATTCATTAAAATACGATAAGGGAATGGTGGGAATGAATACAGCATTTTTGAAGGTGTTTCTTTTATGTCAGAACAAAGCAAATAATAATTTTTAATACACAAGATTGACAAAATGCTATGATTTATTTATCATTTATATCTGACTCACACTAGAAATGAGCTAGAAATCAGAAGGGGACTTAGAAGTAGTAAAGGGGGCAAAAGAATGAAGCAAAATGAGATGGTCAATCACGAGGAACGAATGAAAGGAGATAAAGCAAATGTGTAGTGTTAATGGCAGACAAGTACAGAGAGATACAAGTGTCAGAATGGTAAATACATTACATATCACTAGAATGAACAGTGTAGACAGGTTAAAAGCACATACTGGATTTGATAAGAAATTGCCTGACCCACTACCATGACCTCTTCCAATGGAAACAAAACACACTATAACAGACCATGTCAATATCTCTTCATTGGAAAAAAATAGCTAACCATGGTGGTTAGTGTGTCGCTGCATATGCAAAAAGTATATCCACTGCACCTTTTCACTGCATTCCAATGCAAAGTAGGGGTGTATTTTTTATGTTTTTTTAAATAGCCAACATGTGTACACATGTGAGATATGAATGAATTAAAGTAGCTCAATATGTAGCTCTGCCAAGTGGGAATGGCCAATTTTAGAATAAACTATTAGTAGGTTCAGTTACAGTAAATATATATAGATTTGGATAGGATTTAGGAGTAGTATCCTTTAACTTCCTATATGATATAAAACAATAATACCACAATAAATAATTTTAAAACTTTTCTCACATTTACTTTATATTATAAGCTGTACAATTATACAAAATTTTTCTTTAAATCTTGCAAAAGGTTGGTGAAATGAATTACCACTGCATTAATGTTTCAACTCACAAATAAACAAAGAGCACATTGAATTTCTGAGTACAATGCAGTATTATTGAGGTCCCTTGACCATGGCACTGCTCTTCCAACCAATGTTAAATTACCAACATATCCATGAATCCATTGACACTTGTATGTTTATGATGTCACCCACATATCTACAGTATTGTTCCTTACCAATTATTGCTCTGCGAAGGACCCACCTCAACATTCAGTAATTGACATTCCTATGTTTACTGTAAATGCCACACCAGATAGAAAAAGCAGCCTCGCTCCCCTCCCTTACACCTAAAATATCCACACCCACATAAAACAGATGACCTTTGAAAGTTTGATTCTAAAGTCCTGGCCAAAAGTTTTTAGAATGACAAAAAGTGACAAAAAGTGATCACAAAGTTTGCTACTAAACTGCTTTTAGATCTTTGTTGCAGTTGTTTTTGTGATGTACTGAAATATAATTATAAGCACTTCATTTGTTTCAAAGGCTTTCATTGACAATTACATGAGATTTTAGCAAAGAGTCAGTATTTGCAGTGTTGGTCCTTCTTTTTCAGGACCACTGCAATTCGACTGGGCATGTACTCAATCAACTTTTGGGCCTTTGAGTTTGTCAGAATAAGCCTCTTGAGGAATGACCACAAGTTATCAATGGGATTAAGATCTTGGGAGTTTGCAGGCCATGGACCCAAAATTCCAACGTTTTGGTCCCTAAACCACTTAGTTATCACTTTTGCCTTATGGCACAGTGCTCCATCATGCTGAGAACTGTGTTGTTCTTCACCAAACTGTTGGATTGTTGGAAGAAGTTGCTGTTGGAGGTTGTTTTGGTACCATTCTTCATTCATGGCTGTGTTTTTGGTTTTGTGAGTGAGCCCACTCCCTTGGATGAGAAGCAACCCCACACATGAATGGTCTCAGGAAGCTTTACTGTTGGCATGACACAGGATTGATGGTAGCGCTCACCTTTTCTTCCCTGGACAAGCCCTTTTCCAGATGCTTCATCTGAGAATATGACTTTGCCCCAGTCCTCAGCAGTCCATTCACCCTACTTTCTGCAGAAGATC
>CM070033.1:60051102-60064938 GCA_036250615.1 Ptychadena robeensis | reverse complement strand
TTATTGCATGTATCTATCCTTTGTTTTAGGTGTCAATTATTCAGTTTTACTCAAACAGAAGACTTGGAAGCCACTGTCATGTGTGTACTGCAGTATAAAGACAAAAAATATAAAATGGTAAAGCATGTCTGGAGATGAGGGTTGGAGGAATCACTATCAATACATCCTCAGGTGAAGATTTAACTGCTTACTTTGATCAGCCATTTTGTGATTCATGTTAAGACATAATTAGCACATTCTGCTAAGGAAATTTGAGTAGATACAAGGCTATCTGTTTCATTTCTGTAATAGACCCTTGAGTAGATACAAGACTATATGTTTCATTTCTGTAATAGACCCTTGAGTAGATACAAGACTATATGTTTCATTTCTGTAATAGACCCATGAGTAGATACAAGACTATCTGTTTCTATAGTGATCCTTACTGCACCTTTGTGATTTCACTTACATGATATTTGAGCAAACCACTTAAGAGATCATTAACTGAACTCTTCTGAATATAATTAGTGAAGCAGGAGCATCTCCTGATAATCATACTGGTGGTTACATTGGAGAGCCTTCTTTAGAATTCGAAATCCATGCAATGAGGTTTATTCATGAAAATAAGGACTGCTTGTTGTTACTTAATATGCAAAGTGACTAAAGTCTTTAAAGTATAATTTGCCCTCCTCCAACAAGAAAACATGCAAGAGGACAGACCTCTTCTGACCAATCACTTGATAAAATGTTCTCCTTTTTTTGGGAAGGAGATGTGCAATGTTGTTAATTTTATACTGGATAGAAAATCTTGCTGACTGCAGGGGAGCATTTGGGCGACTACTGAAAGGATCTTTGAAGGTACTAGGATAATAATTATCAAGGTGCTTAAAGTTACGTTGATATCATTAAAAAAGGTGTTTGATGGCACAAGTCTCAATTGACCCCCAATAAGGTCTGTGCAGGCAACATCAAGGGGATAAGCATTTACTCTAAACTGCAACATAGCATGCGTCCAAGCAGGTGTTAAGTAGTAGATGTATTTAAATTATTTTACCTTCAGTAGATAGTCTCTGAATTATATGCTATACACTTAACAAATCTTATTGTGTGAGTGAAAACAATCCTCCATGCAATACATTTTGATAAATGGTGTTTGACAATATTTTTTTATAAATAATATTTTACTTTTATTTAAAGTGGACACTTTTTACGCAACACTCTACATTCAACAAAGGTTGGAAGGCAACATAAGCTAGCATACAGGTACAAAATATAACACAGGAGAAGAAGAGGGCTCTGCCCAATCAAGTGTACAAAAACGCAACGAATGTTCTCAAGAGCAGCCATTTCAGCAGATGAGATGAGCAAAAGATTATACATTTTTCATGCATACCCGCCATGGCTCAGAAACAGACACCCCAAATCCTGCAGTGTACCCTGCTTTGTGCTTTGGGCTGGGGTGTCAACAATGATGTGCCAAGAGTTACAACATCAGAACTCTCTAAATACCATACCTCTGAGGGGGACTCTGTTAGAGCACCTGCTTATATGGTCGTCCCCATTTGCACAGTCCCATGACTGCAACTCCTACACTGCTTATGAACAGATCAATTTGAACTTGTCTTTTCTTTCTGCAATGTTTATTTACTGAGGAAGCCCAAGAGGGTGAAACGTGTTGGTAGCTCAGCCTTGCATTTTGTCTCTGACATAATTATGTCATTTTTGGCCATGAAACTAATATTTGTGTGTTTTCCTTCAGTGATTTTAATTGGATACAAAAATTACAAATAAAAATAATACAACTTAGGTGTGCTATATATGCATATGCCCTAATACCCAGATAGCCACGCAAAGTCCCAATTAGGGGGGTAAAACTTTTTGGTATATTGTTCTAAATTAAAGGAATGGGCTATCTGGGTAGATGTATTGTTTCAACCTGTCCATTTCTGGTTTGTATAAAGTTAAATCTAAAAATGAGAAAAGTATTACAAAAAAATTACACAGGAATGATGCCAGAGTTATGGCATGTTAGATTAAATTAATATCTCCATGGTTTAATGTCTCATAGATCAGGCTTTCTTCCATCAAGAAACTATAGAAAACAAAAGTGTTTAAGGCCTAACCTGAAGATATATGGGAACCCTTAGATCCCTTCAGTACAGTTGTTTCAGACTGACATCAAAAGCATTTCAAATAACAAACAAATGTTATTAAATCTGGAAATACATGTGGAGAATGCTTTATTTAATTACTTGTCCTTTGTAAAAAAAAATTATGACAGCATGCCCACAGTATTTCTTTTTACTTTCTGCATTAATTATTCTTATACAAAAATAACCTGCTATGCAAAGTTCCCTTGTGATAATGATTGAATGTTGTCCCTGCCTTGTTCAAATGTTGGGATGAATTTATTTGTAAAATAATGTCATTTCCTTTATGCTTGATGTTGTGTAACTCTCGTGTTTGCCTAGTTATTTTTATAATAATATGATATGAGATTTGAATCTGCTAGTTACCCAGAGTTATGTTGATGGGCCCACTGTAAGGTCATTTTGTTTTTTTGACCAAAGCTAGGCTTTTTGTGCTGAGCAAATTATGATGAAGGATTTTTAGTTGAAGGATGATGATGAAGGATATGATGAAGGATAATTTAGTTATCAAATATTTGGGTTACGGACATACTATGACTGCCTATCTTTTCATTTTATTGTTCTAAAAGAAGAGAATGCAGAAAGTCACATTCAAAACATGTACACTGGATGCACTTTTACCAGCATGAATATAAACGATATGGTACTGTTATCCAAACTTCCCTATTATATAAGTTAACAACCTGGAAGACTGATGGTCCAAGCTGCCAGTTTCTGTTGTATATCTAACCCATTGAAGCCTTATGCTTTGAAGCAAGCTAGTAGTTGCAATTCTGTCCTCAAACTTTTACGCTTGGCAAATATTGTTTAGTTAGTTATCTATATCAGTGCAGCAAACCAGGATGAAACATATTTATCAGGATAATTCCCTTAATAAAGGTCCACTACTGCTGTTCCCTCTTCTTGAGTAGTGTGACAGCATGTGTGGACTTGCTGGTAGAGATGGTCTAATTTTTTGACTAGCTGACTTTGAGAGTTAATTACAAAGAATTTGATGGTCTCATTACCAAACGTGCTATAGATATAGAGAAGGGCTGTGGTACCATTACAAAAAAGGATCCAGCACATGTAGCTTTTGCATGAAGTTAAGTGAAATTGAAACTCAAAAAGTTTCAACTTGAATTTACTTTATGCAAAACTACAGTGCTAAAGCAATATCTATTTTTTTGTTTTTTTTGCAATTTTCTCAAAATCCTTCTCTACATCTCCAGAAATTTTTGTGAAAATACCATGTTCAGGGGCATTGCCATTGCCTCACATTATCAGCTGGTCAACTTTTCCCAAAAACAATTTTCTATAATATCTGAGTTTAAAATGTTTGGGACATGCCAAGCTGATTTAAATATCTTAAGTCTATTACAGAATATATTTCAAAGAAAGGAGATTGGTTTTAATTGTGGCACAGAGAAGGGTCATCATTACCATTAGGCACCAGAGGTTTGTACTAACAGGGGACAGTTTTTCCACATATGGCTGCTCTCACATTATTTCCTCAACAAACAGGACTATAATTCCCCTGTCCATGCATATTTGCATATATTTTACTAAAAAGATACTACTTGTTAAAAAGGCTATGCTATTTAAGATACATTGCCTTGTAGAGCAAACGATCTACAGACTTTATATTGTAAATTCTGAAACCTGAATAGAAAACAAAATCAGCTTCAGCTTAGGAATATACTAAAATTGTCTCTCATGGTACTGATGTTTACTGTCATTAATTGGAAGGTGAAGAGTTGCACCCAATGTGAACCAGAAAACAACCCCTGGTCACCTTTGGGAGGGACTTTTTAAGGCAAAGAATTTAAAGATACATTTGAAATCAACATCAGATTTATACATAGATATTCAGGTTGTATATATGTAACCAACATTCAATTGTTAAATAAGTTCATATAGATTGCATATCTCGACACGTTTTGCGAGGTTATCTCGCTTCTTCAGGAGAAAATCAATAATAGGCAACCTTGAATCATCAGTAAGCTGGGGATGCAAGAAAAGGTACGTAAAAGGAAATGTCCAACCATGAGGATATAAAATTAACCGTATTACAACGTAAGAATAACTCCAGCTGGAGGGTAAATCCGCTGGAGGTACCTACTAGGGTGTAAACCCTGGACCCCCGAGTGGGGACACCTCCAGTCCAGCCTCCACTGTTCAGGGAACGGGGGCAGTGAGGACGGGCCAATCAGGACCGAGTCCAACTAAGTCATAAGCCAAGAGAGTAAAGGTATGAGTTGTACTCAAGGCACTGAAGGGAAGAGGGAAGGGTAATTGAAAAGAGGGAGAAAGAAGAAGAGAAGAATGCCACCGTGCACAAAAAAGATTGGGTTGTGTCTTAAAGTGTGGAATGTGATGATGTGTGTAGAAAAAAGAAAGGTGTTGGGACAGGGATGTAACCCTAGATGAGGTCTAGGGAGCTATTTGTACATGTAATGTCAGTGTAAGTGTGAAAAAGCGCTGTGAGTAGAACTGTGAAAAAAAGGGGGAAGCCCAATTAGATTGGGTTTGAATCATGTCGTGAGGAATGTGTAGAGATGTGTGGGATTGTGAAGGTATGGTGTCCATGGCCCTAGGTATAAGAAGCAGTGCAGTAAATTGGAAGTGAGCCTAGAGCAGTATTCATTAGTGTCATTAATTATTTGGGAATCTTGGAGTAAGCCTTCAACACCCCATTGAGTTTGGCTTGGCAATTTATAGAATCATTTTGAATCATTCTACAACAATTAAATTTGTTCATAACTGTATATTTTTAAATATAACACATTCACATCGACAATGTATAGAAAATACAATATACAGTTATCACGGGGCCAATGAACTTTTGTCAAATAAAAGAAAGAAAACAAAGGGCACAATGAATTTAGAAAAATATGTCATCTTATTCTGCACAGTCAAATAAAAACATAAGCAAACAAGACAGAACTGACAAAGCTAATGCTTATTTCACCAGTATTTTGGCATGTCTGTGACTTTCATTTTTACATTCACTTGTATGGGCAAAGAATCTTGCAATGTCTGTCATGAAGATGAAGGAAAGTGTGTTCTTGTGATAAATGGTAACAAAGTATGTGACAGTATAGTTTCATATTGAAAAGAAAGTGCTCCCAGGACTTAAGTCTACAGGGTCATTCAGGGAAAAAACACATTTATACTTTCAAAGACAGCATTTTCCAAGCTGAAAAAATCAGTTTATTATGCAGGAAAAAAGTTTGCTAAATCCTAGTATTCAGCGGTCAGAAATTATATTTTTTCTCAGAATATGGGGTGTAAAATTATAGCCACAAAAAGGAGAGTACCCTACTATGTGCATTCTCACAGTTGCTCCCACTCTGTTTTTTTTTGCATTTAAATTTGTTTTATTGCATTGCAAGCTCAATTAGACAGGGTCCTCCTTTCCAAATGATTACTTTATTAACAGAATATTGAATGCAATTGTCTTCCATTGCTTACATCACAGATATAATTCATGTGCTGTACTTGTAGTTAATAACAGCAAAACTACTAGAACTATATAAAAAAACATTTCAATCATTTTCAGTTGTTGTTAATTAAATTAAATTGGCCAAACCAATTTCCTTAGTTTATTAAAATGATTAACAAAGCATTCACTATCAACTAAATTATCTTCCATACAAAGGTACATTTTGTTTTTTCAATTTTTTAGGATCAATGTAGAAATATATGTTTTATATCAATATCCTCTTTATAAAATCAGCCTGTGGTTTCTATGAAAGGAGTGCTTGCCTTTGCTTTCCTATGTATTTCCTAGTTTTGCCTGGTTTATAATTCATGTCCTTTGGGTTTAGCTTCAGCTTTTTTATCATCCCCCTTTTGTTCCCTTGTCCTGTGATCCTTGTACGTTGTACATCCTTTGGTCTGAAATATAGAAAGCATCTAGATTTTCCTTTGCCCTGCTTTCCTGCCTTACATATTTCCAGTAATTCACTCTTGTTCTGCTTTTATTACAGTTTTATTCTTACTGTGAATACCTGTACCTCAACATTATCCTGATGGTACCATTACTTTTCCAAGAACGTTTATGAACTATTATGCAGATCAGTGCAGCTAAGGCCAATAAAAATTGGCTTAAGTATAACTTGTGACCAAGAAACTCAATAAACTGTGTCAGATCAGGCATTCTCCATTGCTATGTATCTGTATTCAGACCACAGCTTATTATCGATCATATTCTGGACCTTTCTTGGAGCACTGGGACTATACAACAGTCTAGTGTTAGACCAAAAACCCATGTTAAACATTACAGTACATAAAAAATATTAAGAGAATTTTTATATTTTAGGAAGTAGCAAAACATTTACTATCCAAGCAGAAGTAATGCTCCAGGAATACTAATTTTACTGAGAAACCTGTAGTACATACAAAGTGGTCAGAAATATAAACACACATATCATCTTAGAGGACAGTGGCAGTTTAATTGTAAGTCATCAATTTGACATAAAAATAATTATCCTTGTTTATACCTGCCCCTGAGGAGTTTACATCTTCTCCAAAGCATCTTAATTGTTAAGTGTAATTCGTAGAAATATGGGTGTATTAAACTGGTTGCTAACCCTTAGTACACACATGTAGCATAAAAATAAAAGTACAGCTTTGACTTACTACACATGATTATAATTATGATGACCAAATCTTAAAAATCACATAGATATTAGCTCTATATAATCAAATGTATTGATATTCTATAAAAAAAATATCTAACTCAATTACAATGAATTAAAATTAAATACTGACTGAATCTGACTACATTTTAGTGCTATTATATGGTTTTATTTCCCTAGCTCATTTTATGTGACAAAAATGTGAAATTGTGAAAAAAAAATCATCAGTAGATGACATGTATTGGAAAAAGTAAATTGTTACAGTCAGTTACTTTCTTCTTTTTAAAATGGTTAAGTCGAAAATGCTTACTGATGTGGAACTTGATTCCCCAATAGACAATCTTGAAGTTGTTATCATTGATTGAAGTTATATAATATGAAGCTATGGGTTTTTAAATATCCTTCATTTAAACAAAAAAATACATGAAAACTAAGAATACATAGTTATACATTTATATCTTAAAAAAATAGAAGAAAAATTATAACAGTGAAAAAACTGTATTAATTTTAAACAGGAATATTTAGGGAACTGCATTGACTCTAAACTAATCTGTTCCTAAAAAAATATATAATAATTAAATAAGAACAAGTAAATCTGGCCATACATGGTTCGATTTTAGCACAATCCATCTACGATTCGATTTTAGATCTTGATCTTTTAATCAAACACCAATCATAATCGAATCCAAAGTAGTACCACGTGGAGGGTTCGATCATAATATGACTTAAATTGGGCGATTTTAGTTTCGATCAAAAAACACAGGAGAAAGTCATAAATGTGTTTATCGAATACAATCGACCCGACCAGCAAACATAATGTTACGATTTTAGTTCAAACGTTGTACAATTGACGAAAAATTGTCAACATGTCCGATCACTTCTCAACCAATGTTTTGGTTGTTATCAAAAATTTTTGCTGATCGAACCATGTGTGCAGTTAACGATTTAAGCTCGATCGAAGGAAGTGATGTGGTGATGGCCGAACTGTGCGCAAAGCAAACATAACATGTTCACTTTTCTTCCTCCGGCGAACAGTACGGGTATTCGACCTGCCCTGTTCACCGGCGGGAAGAAGGTGACTATTCTTCCTCTGGCCAGATCAGGAGCAGAACGAGTGGCCAGTGGATGAATTCTTTGATGAGAGCCCGCAGAGAGAAGCCGGTCTCTCATCAAAGAAAGCCGGCTTAAACTGTAGGTGACGTTAATGAAGTCACGTCCAGATAAAGAAACCGGGAACTGTGCGTTCCAGGTACCGGAAGTGACGTCAGTTTTTTTTTACAGCGGACATCGACTTTTTAAAAACTTTTTTAAAACTTCGGACCTGGCCGAAGTTTGCTTAAGAAGCAATCTTTCCTGAGCTATAGTTATAAGGATTCAAATGTCCAATAGTGGGCATTTGGTCTATGCCAGCCCCCAATATATAAGGATTTGTTTATTCATAATGTTGACCTCAATGCTCCCTAAAGAAAACACTCTCACTGCAGGATAATATTTTTCAACTTGTTTTGCAATGGAACGTGTCCTACGTGGCAGTGCCTTCCCATTTTCAAAAGAAGTTTTCCTATTAGCTGTAAACAAAAGGCAAAAACTTACTAACAAAGTCCAACTCTCATAGATAGTTAGTGAGCTCTTTAGCTATGTTAACCTTGTAAACTTTAAACAAAGTTTTTTAAGGGAAACTGGCAAGTGTGTTCATAACTAACAAACCTTTTATATGTTGATGCATAACAGAAATGAAATAGAAATTGGAATGTAATAAAAAGTTTTAAATAAACTTGTCTTTCAGTCAATGTTTTTCACTCGTAGCACTGTATGCCTAAGGCTTAAAATTATATTATAATATATTTTACCTGTTTTGAATTTAAATTACTAGTTTCTGTTCAAGTCTGTTGAATTCTTTCTTCATAACTTAGAAACCAAAGTTTCCACTAGTGCGTTTTTGCACATTTGCTAGCGTTTGTAACCGCGCGGCCGAAACCGCAGTCAACCTCATCCATTGGAAACCTCAATATAGTTTCCACTGGTGCATTTGTGCGCGTTCGAATGTGGATGGGTGCGGTTTAGGGTGCGGTTGTGAATGCAACCTACAGCGTTTTCGTGCAGAAACCCCAACCGACCGCATCCCTTAGCATGGGGGCTGCTCAGAGTCTGCATCTGAACGCACGGACATCCGCATGCATCCGCATGACAAAAGGCTTGGTGTGCGGGCGGGAGTGGCTGTAGCTGCGTGGATACAACCGCAGCAAACCGCATCAGTGGAAACAAGCCCTAAAGCATGCATGCAATTTTAAGTATCTTTGTTTATAGTACATTTGAATTATATTAGTATTTGTTTTTGTCTTTTATTTTATTTTCAATAAACTAGAATTTTTCTTTCAAATAACAGTTACCTTGACAGTTTAAATTTTAAGGGTGAAATGAGGGACTTCAATTTGGACATTACTTGGACTCCCAGGGCAAGGTATTATATATTATCAGGCCTTTAAATGAATCCTGGCAACATTCATTCATATAATCATTAAACATTATAGTTTTGAACTTTACTGTTGCTAATAAATAGTGATGGCCGGACTTCGGCCAGGACTGTCCGCGAACGGGCGGGTCGGACTTTTAAAGAAGACCGCCGTCCGCCTGTTCGCGGACACATTCAAATTCCCCGCCTGTAGGCGGGGAATTTGAATCGGAAAAACCAGATGTCACGTCAGTGACGTGACATCCGGTCCATGGAACGCATCCTGGAACGCATAGTTCCTGGTTCAGGGAGCCGGATGTGACGTCACTGACGTCACTTCCTGCTCCGACCCGGTTTTTCACTAGGAGACCGGCTTTATGCCCGGTCTTCTAGTGAAAAGATTCTTCCTCCGGCACGATCTCGCAGGTTCTGATCGCCGGCGAACGGGGCGGGTCGAACACTTGTACTGCTCGCCGGCGAGAAGGAGGGCGAACATCCATGTTTGCCGCCGAACTGTCTACCTTGCGGGCAGTTCGGCCATCACTGCTAATAAATGAACAGCAAGAAGGGGGAAAGAAATCCCTAAATGTACATACTTTTTGCCTAACCCTGCACAGTAAATACAGCAAGGATACCAAAAGTCCTCTGCTTATATTTAAGGAGATAACATTTTATATTTGAAGAAATTTGCTGATATTTTATAAGCCATCTAGCATGAAATGTAAAGAGGTGGAACAGTGTTGAAATCCAGTAAGATGGCTATAAAGTAAAAAGGTAAAAATTATACCTGTAAGCTTGCATGAATTTCTTTCACATATTAAAGCAGCCACGGTGTTGCAAATATTATTTATTATAACCTAATCTTAGTATGCAGTAATCCACTCTAGCCTGAATGACAGATGGTAGTGGGTGGATCTGCTTCATAAAATATGTTCTATATACTTTCCTCACTTTATATATTACAAATCAGGTTCGAACTTCCAGGCAGTTTATGACAGCTACAGCTCAAAAGGCAATAAGCTGAACGATGTTGCCTGAGGCTGCTTTAGAAAACAAAAACTCTAAACATTGAATGTTTTTTTGCATTGGAACATTTGAAATTAATAAAATGTATTGCTTTCAGGATGTCTCAGATCCCTTCTTCAGGCTTATCATAATTCCGTTTTTTAAGATTCAAAAGCTTGCTTCTTTAATGACTTCAGTTAGCCAATAAAGCAGTGGTCCTTAACCTCAGGATCTTAGGACCCCCTTGGGGGTCAGGCAACCATCTCATAGGGGTCACTGATGCCCACAAATGGGGTGGGAAGTTAAGAGAGAGGAGTGCAGCATTATGCTTCCTCTTAACTTCCCACCAAGCACATTATTTGCATAAGCAGGGTAAAACAATATAAGGAAGGGGACATTACACATACCTGAGCCAGAAGTGATGTAGCGGAGTGTGACTCTGCACCCCCACTTCCGTGTTCCAAATACAGGAAGTTACACTTTGCGATGACACTTTCAGGGTCGCACATCTAAAAAGGTTGAAAACCACTGCAATAAAGGGTATCACTTGAACGCCAAACTTTCTGTGTTCATTGATAGCTAACACGGTACACGATAGCTAAAACTCTAAAGATAAATATGAAACAAAATATATTTAAATGACTTTAAAAGAAGCAAGTAAGTACAGTATACAGAAATAAAGTTAATCTGAACTTTTCAAAAGCATATTGCACTTTTAATACACAATGCTTATAAAAAAACTATTCACAGTCCTGGAATTGTTCACATTCTGTTGTCATAGAACATTGAATCACAGTGCATTTAATTATGCTTTCTTTCTGACACAGATCAACAGAAATATACTACTAAAAGCCCACTTGTACTTTCTTTGAAACTAAAATAGACCAATGGAGGGCACATTAAACCAAACATTTTTCAAAGTATTGCTATTATTTTTCATGTAATAGCACTCCAGCAAAATCCTCAACCCTGGGATCCCAGCAGAAGGCTGAAGATAAAACTGTTGTACTCTGTGTGAGCACAGCGGTCTGTCTTCAACAGTCTGACACGCTCTCCTACCTTGTAACAAGTACAACTCTCCATTCATTTTCTCCATAGAGAAACAATATATGCTACAAACAGTAGTAAAATAGGGGATTATATAAACATAAAATGGTTCATTGATTTAGTAAATGATCTATTTATCACAACTCTAAAGAACTTTGGGGGGGGGGGGGTTAACTATTAATAGCAGGTATGTGAATAGATGTAAAAAATACAAAATCACATTGAAGTCAAAGTTTGAAGAAAGATATGTGTCATGGAAACAAATACAGCATTGATTACAAAAAAGAGACACCCTGATAAGATACTTTGCACATAAAAACAACATTTTAAAGGCAAATTGTTTCTCATAGGGATGGTCAAATTCTGCAGAATTTTGATTTAACCCTCTGAGCGTTTGCCACGTGGCATGGTTTTTTCATAACCGTGCCACGGGCAATCGCGGCGGAGCTCAATATCCGCCGCGATTGCCTGCTCAGCTCAGGGTTCTAAACATAAGCCCGGCATTACTGGAGACGCCGGACTTATGCTGAAGAAAGGCGACACTCCTCCAGTTTGACGGAGGTCTATGGCGCCGCCTACCCCCGCCCCCTTCGCGTCACCGGTGACGCGATCGGGGGCGGACCCGGAAGCATCGGCATACATGCCGATGGTCCCGTCCGCCGTCAGAAGACGGCGAGACCCTGAGCACGGCTGTAGTTAACTGGGGCCGAGTTTCATGATGCATAAAACTCAGCCCGAGTTAATTCGGGCCAAACGCTCAGAAGGTTAAAGTCAAATTTTCAAATTATTACACATAAAACTGCAATGGGATAAGTATAACCTCTTACCCATTCCTAAAGGCTTAAATGGAGCAGTTGTGTGGGAATCAACAGGTTACTTCAGAGCATACTGATATTCACAAGCAGGTACACAGCCAGGGATGGGCACAGGTGCTTCTTTTCAACATTAGCCACTTAGCGGAAGTATGTTCTTTATTTTATTTAATTACTTTATTATAAAATTTTATAAATGTATTAGTTAACCCTTCAGGAATAAGTAAGATATTAGGAAGACCTTTATACTCATTTCATAGGGGGATTATATTTTTTATAGTTAATATTTGTTAAATATGAACATTAATATTTTAGGCCAAAATTTAACAGTGGAACATTTGACTTTCGAATCCTGCAGAATTTCAACTAAAAAGTCTATATTTCAAACTAAAAATTAGTTTTTAAAATTTTTGACCATCTCTACTTTATCTCTACTGAATCGTTTTTATTATTAATTTGCACAGATTTGTGTTATGGGTATCTAAACCTTACTTATTTTAAATACTCAACATTTGACCGGTATCTGCATCTAAACTACTGTAATGATAAGCAGAGCAACAGGGTAAAACATTATAATGGATCAAAAAAGTAATGTAAGAAGTGTTAGCAGTCCCTGTTATGCTTTGTACAGATGTGTTTGTGAATTTGTGAGATAATTGATGGTATCATTTATGCATATAATCTACGAGCTACATGCAATACATTCTTTTTGTAGTGTTCCCACAATCCAATATCTCCACCCATTCTTCAAAAAAGATTGAAGAAAGTGGCAATATGTAGGGTAGATGTGTTTAAATTACTGGGATTCTTCATATCAGCTAATGTCAAAAACACAGCTTACATGCAAACATATACAGTACATATTTAATCTGGGCTCACGCTAGCAGTTGGGCAGCCAACTCATTGATTTAGAACAGGGGTGGCTAGTGGTGGTTGATGACAGCTCTTGGCTGTCCACACTAAATCTGAAGTGCAAAGTAATTACAATCTTCAACTTCATCCTTCACGTCAACTTAATATGCTTTGGATGCTTGCTGTTCATTCCTGTTAATACATTTTCTTCATATTCTCTTTCTGTCCACAGCAACAGTAAAATTCAATGATTCACAGTAAATAAATATTAGATAACAAGAGACATAACATGTGGTGTCAAGTAATTTTCTATGAATACTATGAGTTTAGTAAAATAATGTGAATTCCAGATTATTTTAAAAAGATACCCTAGTGACTATTGAAAAACTACTGTGGGGGAGGGGACTCCGCTTAAAGTTTGGCAATTGTGCCAAGGATGCAGCAGAACTCCTGATTGGAGAGGGACTGCCCCACTATTTTAGGATTTGTAGGACTCTAATTCAAAAAACCCTGCGGCTTTCTGATGGAGGGGGGCGGAACCGCTGAAAAAAAGTGGTGGGGTACGCTCAAAAGAAAAGCTGGGGAACAGGGAATGAGGAACTACAAGCTAGGGACAAAAAGTGTTAAGTTCAGGTGAGGGTGACCTATGGTAACAGGAGGAGAGCAGAGGGCAAAATCCCTAACAGGTTTGCAGGACAGGAATAGAGGAGAAAGACCTCTCTGAGTTAGGGTGTCCCGGGGGAACTTTGTCACTGCGCAGATAAGGGGAATCCACCTCTAGTCTGAGTCTCTGCCAGAAGTCAGGTAACGGTTCTAGATGGGGTTCCTCAGGAACCTTGGGCAGGCAATAATCTTCCTCATTCTTGCTGTAACTCAAGACTTGCTGTATAGAGTAACCAGGCAAAATGGGGTGAGGG
>CM070033.1:60036039-60051077 GCA_036250615.1 Ptychadena robeensis | reverse complement strand
TGCCACAGGGTAGTCCCTTACATCGCCATGAATACAGAAGACACCCACTCTTTTCCGGGGTGTTACAGTCCCCAACAGCTTGTCTGCGCACAGCAGTGTCATCATACTCCCAGAATCCAAAAAGGTCAACACTTTTTGTCCGTTCACCTGCACGACACACTCATAGGGTTTTGTTGGTTTTGCTGAGGTAGCAACACACGTTGATCGAACAGCATACAGGGAACGTCATCTGATCCAGCCACACTCCATGGGCTCCTCTTTATTCGGGCAGCTTGCTGCTAGATGTCCAGTCTGGTGACAAGTCCAGCAGCGGACCTCTCTGGGTCCTCTCTCCACCCATCGGGCATCTTTGCCCTGACCCAGAGAACGACCCTGGGAGCTGTTATGGGACTTCCCCTCACCAACTTTTGGAAATCTTCCCAGACTTTTGGGTTTAGGAGGCCCCCCCCATTCTGACTGCTTGACTCTCCCAGGTAGGTAGCCGCACAAGTGTACCGCTCCGTTGCAGCTTCCAAATCGTCCAAGTTTTTGGGATCTGCCTGTGTAACCCATGGATAGATTTTCTTAAAAAACTGCACATGAACCATTCCAGAGCTACCCGTTCTACTATCTGTGTTGAGGTTAAAACCTCTGCCTGTAGCCACTCCCTCAGCAGTCTGTGTAAAGTGTTTAGTCGAGCACAGGCTGGCTTTGCTTCTTCAAACGTCCAGTCCCTAACTCTTTGGGCTCGTATGGCAAGTGTGACCCCCATACTGGCCAGGATATCCGTTTTCACCATTTGGTAGCTCCTCGCCTGTACAACATCCAAATCATAATAAACTTGCTGTGGCTCAGCAGTCAGAAAGGGTGCTAAAGTGTCTGCCCACTCCTCTTCCGGTAACCCTTCCCTGACCGCCACTCTCTCAAACAGACTTGGTATGCTTCTACATTATCTGAGGCCACCATTTTCTGCAGGGACCTCTGTATGCACTTGCGTGGGCTACTGTCGGTGCTTGGTTCTGTTGCTGCTTTCTGCCCTAAAACCGCCTGGATTGCTGCCATCTGCTGCTCCTGGCGTTAAAACATCTGGGCCATTGCCGCCTGCTGTTGTTGCTGGTCCATTGCCACCTGCTGTTGGGCCAAGGCCTCCTCATGTCGCTGCTGGGCTTGTTGTTGCTGTGCCATGGTCGTCTGATGTTGGATATGTGTTTAAACCTGAGCAGCTATCAGTTGTTTTAACACTTCCTCCATCTGAATAGCTTTAACCCAGGACATACAGACTCACTCTTTTCTTCACCTGGGTCCTGTCACAAAGTGCCCATAGCATTATCCACCAAATGTCAGGGATGGGGGGAATGAAGTAGGACCCAGCACTTCAACGGTTCCAGCAGTGAGTGATTTATTTACCAAAACAGTCCAAAGTCAAAACAAATAAAGGCAAAAATCAGGTAGCTTATTTTAGCCTTAGATCCTCAGCAGGAAAACCAACACCCTTTTTCCAGCATACCAGTCAGTCTCTGTCCCAGCATCTCCTTCTCTGGGATCTCTCTCTCTGATGACAGCAGCTGAGCCCATATTACTCAGGCCTTAACCCCTAACCAACCAGTGACAGGAGCTCACCCTGTCACAGCAGCTTGATGCATTTTAACTTTATTCTACTCAAAGCCCAAAGGCGCTTGCTGCAAAATAATCATCTTTACAACAGGAACTAAGAAGAGAGTAATACAGAGGCAGGGTAATCCTACTACAATGGAAAAGCATTGAAACTACTTACCATATTTTTCTAACTAAAAGACGCACAGGACCATAAGACGCAACCTGTTCATAGAGCAGGAAAAATCCCCTGCAGTATCCAATTTCAGCCACAAAAATTTTGTCACTGGAGAGCACAACTCAGGCAGAAGCGATGGATTCGCTGGATTCTTCACTGTTCAACTCCCTTCTTGCCAGCTGTTAATGGAATGCTGATAACAGGCAGACATACATGGAAGCTGCTGGCTGGTAGAAACAGTACAGTACAGAGGGATTTGGCAGTGGCTTCATTTCTCATCTGACAGCTCGGGAGAGCTGGCGGGAAGTTAAGGCTCTGCCGCAGGGGGTTCGTGCATTCGGACCATAAGACGCTTGCACTTTTTACCCCCAATTTTGGGGGTGAAAGAGTGCGTCTTATGGTCTGAAAAATGCGGTAAGTCACAGTGCCAGGAACTGATGCCAGGAAAACATAGCCACAGTGGGCTGATACTTGCTTATCCTGAAAAAGTAGGGAGATGGAAATGTTAATAATGGTCCGGCTTGATTGTATAGGTCTTTGAATTGTGGAAAGCCAAAAACATATACTGTATTTACTGGTAGATTTTCTGCTATATGATTCAATTCCAAACACAGCGGAGCAGATTTTCTGGCCTATTTCTAACCAAATTGCATTTTGCTTAAAGTTTTACTTTGACATGATGTGTGCATCAATGCAATAGTAGAATCAATAATGCTGGGATCGATGCCTTAGCAGATAAAAGAACAATGCCTTTAACAAGCCCCTTAGCAGGTAATTACACTTCATCAGATCAGTGCCACAGGAGATACAACAACAATGATATCCAGATCAATGTCATGGTTATTAATACATCATTGTTCAGATGAAAGGCATACTTACTTTAGTTTTTTTCCATTAGCAAAAAGGTGTTAATGGAATTAAGTGTTTTTATTTTGTGTTTTGGGTTCCCCACACCATGAATTTTCATTTGTCATCAGTGCAAATACACAAGAGAGAAATGATATTTGCTTGGCGATATGGCCTTAAAGATGATAGTAGATTGTAACAAAGGTCATGGGTACCAAAATGCCTATATGGTTTCCTAGCAGCTCCACCATGAGTCCTTTGGTGTATAAATAGCTCTGCAATTGCACATATTAAATCTATCAAACTGAAGCCTAAAGGTTGATTCAGATTATCTTTTACAATACTGTTACCCAGTAGGGTCCAAATGTAAACACATGGCAAGTTTCTCTATATTATATTATTATTATTATTATTATATTATAACTCATGATATTTTATATGTACTGGAAAAAAGGATGACTACGGCTTAAGCTTCCTTGTTAGACAGGAATGAAAAGTAAATTAATAGTTAACCAATGGGAAATAGAGGGAAAAGAGAAGGCAAAATGTTAACTGATTAAACTTCAGACTTTACAATGTGTTTAGATGTGCGTCTAGATATACATTTACATATTACTTCATATCTGCTTCCCTGATGTCAGTTGTCATTATTTTCTCATGTATGGGTTGTATGTTAAAAAGGTTATTGTAGTCATATAAGAATTATGAGGAGTGTGAACATTTGCATATCTTAAAATGTCTTCTTGACAGCTGACAACCAAGTAATATTTTTGTACATTCTATAATTGTATTTAATTGATTAAATGATTGGTAATTTTTTGTACAATTTTCATACTTCAATATGTTCACCAGTTTTTCATTATTGTTTTAAGTATAAAGTATAAAGACCATTTTCATATGTTATTTCCAGTAACTTTTCTGTAAATTCCATAATGTTGTATGAGATTTATTTGTTGACAAGAGATGCATGAGATGCACTTGGACAGAGAGGGCATTGGGATCATTTACTAAAGAGTAAAGTTTGTTCCTTGTTTATTCAGAAAGACACCAACACAGCCTACATTTTGCTGCCAAAACTGCCAAAACTTATTTCTACATAAATCAGATTTAGAGAATTGGCACCAAGCAACCAGGAAGAGTAAAATACTAACAGATCAAACTTCAGCTTTAAAGGCCCCCATACATCTTACAATCTTATGATACAATTTCTTTACAATCCACTTTTGTTCTACCAAAACCATGTAATAGGAGGACCTTTCTAAACCTCCCAATCACTATGTATTATATCAGGGAGGCCGCTATACTACATAGTTGTTGGTAGATCTAAAGGAAATTGTATGGAGTGATCTAAAGATGTATGGGGGGCTTTAATATGCGTTAATCTGCTTGCCTGAAGGTCTACTTTAAGACACCAATGGGATAAACCTAAAGCTGGGCATAGACGTACCGATTCGTGCCCATCCCGCCGATCGGATGCCGTGCGCTTTCCCGCATCTGATGGGGTTGGCAAGGAATTGGGTGCACCAACTTGCAGGATTGGACTAAAATCAGCCATCATGTTGAATCGCAGTGATCTGACATGACGGATGATTTTGATACAATCCCATTGTCCCCAGCCGATGTAATGGGCGGCACACAAAAGGTGCAGGCCAATTGTCAGCACTAGTGGGCATGCGTGATGATGTCATCACGCCCGCTAGGTCGGGTCGGGCATCGTAGGGAAATTGTCCCGTCTATTCCCAGCTTTAGTATAGTCAGGCAACTAAAGTAAGTATGTTTTATACCCATACCCTTAAGCCCCCCATATACCTTTAGATCACTCCATACAATTATGTAGTATAGTGATCTCCCTGGTAGAATATATAGTGATTATTTAGAAAGGTCCTCATATTACATGGTTTTGGTAGAAGGAAAGTTGATTATACAGAAATTGTATGGTAAGATTGTAAGGTGTATATTGTACATAAATTGTGGATATTCCTTTAAAACCAAACCAACTTTACGGCCTATATTTATACTCTTTGTGTTTTAATGAAGAAGAAAAAAGTATTGCCATTTTTTCTTCCATAGGATAACATGACATTATATTTGCATTTGCCCTCGAGAAGGCTAAAAAAAACCTTCCCATATTTTCAATATTGTATACATTTGTCTTTATTTCAATACAAAATCATATAGTTGTAGGCTAAACTGCTTTTCAGCATAAACATTTCCCTTTGTTATCATGATTACTCAATGAAATCTATGTGCAGCTATTTGTTCAGACATAAGAGAGCTCCTAAAGAATAAGAAAAACATCTTTGCAAAAGGGAGGTACAGTGATACATTCAACATGAGCATTGTGTCTGTGTGACCTTTCTCCCATCTGGCAACAGTAATAGTAGCATTAACTTAGTTTATTGCTGAAAAAATGGATAATGATGCTATAAAATCACAGTGATGTTGTACATTCTAAGCAGCATTTTACTTTCAGTACAATTACAGCAAAACCTCTATAGATAGAAACATGAGGGATGACATCAACTAGGTCTATATATATGATTAAATGAAAACAACATTCATTGCTTGGAATCTATTCATTTGTTTTCATTTTGTTTTTTCCCTAAAGTACAGAAAAATATTGGCACAATATGAATAAAGACTGTGGAATATGTCAAAACTACATAGAGAGTAATAATAAAAATGATTCGGGGTGTCAGGAAGGAAATATTCGAGAACAAAGGAGACTGCTCAGTTCAGAGCCCTGAACCATGTTTTATAACCCAATAGCAGACAAAAGTTTTATTTAGTTTGCAACAGATTTGGAAAGGAACAATCGGGACATAAGAATTCTCACTCACATGGGTGTTCTGTGTTATTAGGTAGAACTTCTAGACTGTAAGCCCGTCCGGGCAGGGTCCTCTACTCCTCCTATGTCATACCTGTGTGTTATTGTGTGTTTGTATCTCCACTCAATTATGGATATGGATATATACTAATGTATTGTACAGCGCTGCGTAATATGTTGGCGCTATATAAATAAATGATAATAATAATAATATATCTATGACTGTGCATCCCATGATTGACAACTTTTTTACATGGTTATCTCAGTGAAAAGAGGTGAAGTAAAATCTTACCACTAAGCTAACAGTTGAAAATAAAAGTGAAATAAATTTCAGGTATTTCAAGTATTTCCCATTCTTTACAAAAGTGTAAAAATGGCTGATTTTAGACTTTAGAAACCCAAAAATGAGAGGAAAGAATATAATATGGTTTATAAAAACAAAAACCTTATGCACAATGGGCAGATTATGTATTGTGGTTCAGTGTTATTAATGTGTAGATGGAATTTGGTGTAATATGTTAAAGGTTTAATGGACAACAACCAAGACAGGGTAAGCTTATGACACACATTCTAAAGATCTACCAGTCTAGGCTAAGCAAGTATAGTAGAAATACCAAAAGCATGTAATAAAAATTTTACTTGTTTAAATTTGTAAGTTAATTGCAAAGCCCCTGAGAATGATATCATCATCAAACTTGCTGGATAGGTAGACAAGGATTGAGGGTATACTACAAAAATTAAATTATTGCTCTAACACAAATAGTTATACATCTTCCGCAATTTTGGTGATTATAGCTTAAGATGGTCAAATTTTTCGACTAGACTATCTCTAATTATAGCATGTTCAAAGGCTTTGCAATAAACTCACAAAATCAGCTAATGAAAAAAATGTAAGACAAATTAGGGACAGCTTATCTGTTGTTGTAATACCCAAAGTGAGTAATAAACACAACACTATCATTCATGTTTATGTTTTAAAGGCCTCCGAGGAATAAGAAGAATTTACATAAAAACATGCAATAAAAATCCCACGCCACACCACAGTATGTAGTCAATTTAAAAATAAATTATTGCTCTAACACAAATAGTTCTACATCTTCCGCAATTTTGGTGATTATAGCCTAAGATGGGCAAATTTTTCGAATAGCTGAATTTGTAAGCTGATTGCAAAGCCTCTGAACATGGTATCATCACCATTGCTGGATATGTAGAGAAGTGTTGTAGGAACATTGTACAAAAAAGTTTTGCTCGAGTGCTTGAAGTTTTTGCATAGATTTAGTTCAAAGTCAAATTTTGACTTGACTTTGAACTTAAAAAACTGCAAAAACTATTTGTGTTAGAGCCATACTTTTTTTGTTTTTAGTATACACCCAACCTTTCTCTACATCTCCAGCTGTTTGGTGATGATACCATGTTCAGGGGCTTTGCAAATCAAATTGTAAATTTTTTAAACAAATGTAAAAATCTCTAATTATAGTGAAAAGCTAGTGAAAAAAATTTGACCATCTCTGTTTATGAACAAACTCTATTGTGCTTATTATTAATGTATGTTACATGAAATTAATCCAACATAAATAAAAAAACAACAACATGGCCCCGTTTTGTTAAATTTGGTGAGCAGTCTCTTCTTTGAGGACTATAACCATTATCTGCTTCCGGCCAATCAAATAAAACAGACTGGGGATGAGTTGCTGCATTTTTAAAAATACTTTTTTCTTTTTTGTCTGAATATTTTGATAATGTGTATGCCCATTTTGTTGGATTTAATAAATATTATATGGCTTTTATAATGTAAGGTCTCTGATAGATTCAAAATAGACATCTTGGCTCCCTTAAAGTCCTTTTTTTTCTTTGGTGTACAGTTTTTCAATGCAGGGACATGGTACTGTGAACTGTTACAAACAGTCTTGATTTACTACTGTTTCACTCATGGCTAGTGATGGCCGAACATCGGCCAAGTCTGTCCGCGAACGGGTGGATCGGACTTTTAAAGAAGTCCGCCGTTTGCCTGTTCACCGACAGATTAAAATTCCCCGCCTCAAGATCTCCTTCTCATCGGCGAACGGGGCAGGTCGAACACCCGTTCTGCTCACCGGCGAGAAGGAGGGCGAACATCCATGCGGGCAGTTCGACCTTCACTATTTATGGCAGACTACAAAAAGTAGAGTAATTATTAAGACAGTGTTCCTAACATGTCCATGTAGTAATGGAGGGTTTGTATCTCCATAAATGAGACTGATAGCTTACTAAGTTACACTGGGCACACTAAAAAGATCCGAGAGGTTTAATGTCCTGTATGTAGATCTTGTCATTTACATAATAATGACAGCTCAGCAGCAGATGAGGAAAAGTGAAGCTATAGACATCACACGTATGAGTATGGAGAGCTTGCTTTGCCTACTCTTTTCCATATTATCTAAAATAGAAGGTCAAAGCAATTGGCCTTGATGATGTTTTCTTTAAGACATTTTACTAAATATCTAAATTTCTAAATGCAGAATGGACGAATCCTTACATAGTCTTTACTATAGTCATTGTACCATCTGTCATTGATATCAGTCTTTACAGACATTCTGCAAGTTGTCTACATCCTAAGGATCTGCTCTGCCTTGAGTCCAAAGCAAAACCTATTTGTAGGCAGGGAGTCTCTGCAGTGCAGTTTACCTTTGTAATGTTACATTTCTCCTAATATCAGGAGTGTTGGCAGGGATCATAAACACCAAAAGTCCGCACAAATCCAAATGGCCGCTCATCATCATAGAAAGTTAAACAGTGACTTAATTTTATTGACTTGCTGATGCATTGGTGGTACAACATAAAAATTCATGAATTTCTTTTTTTGTGATATACATACTTTAGTAATCAACTAAAAGCATACTGATGTAGCATTTGTGAACCAACCCCTGCAGCAAGTATGAACCAACATTAATTTCTGCTAATAAAAGCAAAATGCTTCAGCTGGCTCTTTGAAAAGAGTCAGTTACAGTTGAATTACTCCTCAACATACAATGAATTCACAGAGCATTAAATACACAAATGTATCAGTACAGAACAATGAAAAAAACTACTTATTTATCAAGGTATATTATGCAGCTCACGTTTTGTACTTTTTTAATAATATGTTTGTCCATATTATTAGGTTTATTTATTTTTTGTTGAGAACAAATTGCAAGAGGAAGATGGTGGTTTTGTATGTAGAACATTTTTGAGCATTTGTCTGCTTTGTATTGCTAATGAAAGAGAAAGCAGAATAAGAAGAATTTACATAAAAACATGCAATAAAAATCCCACGCCATACCGCAGTATGACGTCAAATTAAAATCACATTTAAAAAACAATTCTTAAAGATAAATTGAACCCCTGTTTAAATAAGCTTAAACCTTTGTCCTGAATCCAAAGCTCTTTTTTGTATGTAGAACAAATGGTGAGTGAACATCCAGTATTGACATTGATAATGTCATTGTACTTGACTTTGACAAGGTACAAATTTGGCTGACAGAGGAAACATCAGATGGGCAGGCATTAAGATAGAGCAGGCGGCAAACAGTGAAGTCAAGATGGTCCAGGGGTCAGTAACAATACAGCAAACAGAGACAATCAAAACCAGGGTAGCAGAGACTAGAAGACCTTTTTGATCAGGCAGCTACCTCTTGCCTGACCCTTCCTTAACCACAAGGTCATGTGACCACTAGCAGAGGGAGCCAATCTTTAAAAGGTCCGTGTCCTCTGAGGTTTTGTAAAACAGCAGGAGAACATGTAGAGGGCACATCTTCAGTAACAGATTACTGTGCAATCTATGACAACTACTTATGTCAGCAGGACCCAGGCAGGGGGATCTTTTCTATGTCTCTGTGCTTTCTGTCTGTGAGCTTGGCATCTTGAACCCAACTCACATACAATAGTAGAGGGAAGCTCTTCCACCTGCACTGTATGTAAGTTGGGCTCAAGCAGCCTGGGCTGGAGGCAGGGAAGCTGTCAGAGGCCTCCTTTATGCCTACTCTACTGGTAAGAGCATGGAGCTCAAGCCAGCAGAAGGGGGGAAGGCTGAAGTATTTTTCAGACACTCCGCTGTATAGGGTGCATCCTATAAAACAGAGTATCTGATGGTCCAAAAAATACGATAGTCCTTTTTTGGAGGGGAATGTATGTGTTGTTTTCATTATCACTTGGGTTACACATTATATTATTTAGCTTTTTCACCCACTGAAAATGAATAAGGTTAATTGGTAGTTTGTGTCATTTTACTTTATTTTCTCTAATACCTGTTGTTAATACCTGTTATACCTGCTAATTATTTTATGACATATCTTCTACTCTAAGGGAGTCTCTCTCAGTATTTTAGTGCTCCTAACTTGACTTTGACTTTTTAAATGCATTTTACACCTACTAACCTGTGGTATCTTAGAAAATTAAAGCAATGCAATTAACAATACATACACAGAGACATATAGAAAATAATCACGACACACACTTATACAATATAGCTTTTCTACTTGGATGACACTTGTAAGATACAAAAGATCAAAACACAATAGTTTCAATGTTTACTGTAATTTTTTTTCAATGGTATTTACTTACCTTGAAAATAATGTGCAAACAGATGAAAAGCAGTAACCTTCTGTTCCACACAACAGAAAAGCACAGACTGTCTTCTGTATTAACTGTGTACATAATCAGTAACTCCCATAGTATAGCGGAATATATGACTTATATACTGAATCAATAAAAACACATTTTATACTGAATATTTGCAACACAGGTAACTTTATAATAATTATACTGAAATAAGTACAGTAACGAGCAAAATATAATTTATAGACAATATGAATATAAATATTAGTTCAGATAGCATTGGCTCATGTATGTGTAGACTACTATATATACCAAACAATGGTCTACACTCATCACCTGAATGCTGTACAAGTCAGATTGATTAAATGTTTTATTTATTTATTTATTTTTGCTTGTTATTACGATGCAGACATTATTACGATGTAGAAACTGATTCCTGAAAGGCATAATCATAATGCCTAAGGGTACATTTCCTTTATGAGATATGCAGCAGGGAAATTTCACAAAAGTCAACATCACCTATGACAATTCAGTGTATAAAATTGTAATACAGACAGTCATGCAAATAACAAACTGTAACATAAAAAGCTAATGAAGAATGAGTGTGATTTAATATTATATTTAACTGTAATAGTATGTAACAGAATGACATATATATCACTATAATGAAATCATTAAACAGAATAGTCTAATTAAAACGTGCAAACGTGTAGAAAGTGCAAATAAGCTCAAATAACAGAAAACACAATAAGGTCTAAACTACCATCATAGATTTCTGCAATGGAAAGGCAATGACCTTTCCATCAGTTAGTGAAGATTCATTGGAAATAGAAATATTGTTGGTATGCCTCCTTCATATTCATTTATAAAATGACAAATAAGTACATTTCTGTTCTAATGTTACCAATAGACATTACAGGTAAACAATGATTTACTTAATTAAATTGACTAGCTTTGGGAAAAGTAGAAGGAAGGCCAAGGCTATGTTCTTTTGCTTGTTAGGTTCCCAACATTCCTAATATTTATTAAAAACCCTGTATAATATCAGGCATTTTCATACGAGGTATAGCATTTATATACATTAATTATATTTTCTAGTATAATGTATCTAATGGCTAAATATAGTTAAAGGCCATAGTTATATTATTTCTCCATTTTGTATCACTACTGTATTAACTCCCCTAGCGCTTCTGACGGCTCCATCTCGTCCAGCACTGACTTGTTAGTATTGCCGACGACAAGATGGAGCCGTCAGGTCAGAAAATCTGATCCCCGGCAGCACATACTCACTGTTCTGTGCTGTCCCGGCATAACATAAATATAAATACATACTTTTTTTAAATCTTTCATACCAAATAAGTATTTAAGAGATTTTATTATTCAAATGATACCTTTTATATATTATTAATATATTTTTAATGTACTTTTTTTAGAATAATTGTGTGTTTTCAAACATTATTATGTTCAGGATGTCTACTAGACCCTTGTACGGACATATTTTGGGAAGTTACAGGCCTACAACATTAAAAAATTCCATTAGAGTCTATGGTGCGCTTTTGGTACAGAAATCTGGACCTTGCAAGAGCGCTAGGGAGGTTAAGTCTGTATAAAGATTAACACAGAGCGAAGCTGAGTTTAGTTTAGGAAGTCTGATTCCAACGTGGGCCCCTTCACTCTCACATAGCAGGAGATGGAGTCAGTCCCTGGTACATCTTTGAACAAAGCTTATCTGTGGTGTCACCTAAATTATATTCATTTTACTATAAGTATAGATGGCTATTGTATGCTATCTGGGTATGAATAAATCATTGGGTGAGAATGTCTAAAAAGGCACATGGTTGTCTATGTCCTGGTAGTAAAGGTGTCAGGATTTATCTCTCCATTCATGTTTTATGGCTTAAAGGTCAAAGGCATGTTGGGATTTAGTTACATTTATTAAGGTATTCATTAATTGATCAATACTGCCATCCAGTTGCGTAGCGCCATATGGCATTCAGCTTGCTTCAGCTAAGAAAAGGGTAATCATGACATCTTAGCTGAAGGCCTGCCTACCTTTTCTCTAAGACACACCCCTTTGCTTAAAGGTAATTGGAGAATCCTGAGAGCAGTGGGCATGTGCTTTAGATAAACTTTATTACTTAAAGTTATGCACAGGGTAGGAAGGAAAGGAAAAACGTAAAAAAGGGAGCAAGAAAAAAAAAGCAGAACAGAGTGGAAACCCTTTTTCCATCATGCCACAACAGATGCTTCCTTCTACCAAGTGATCCTGATTCTTAGTAAGGAATATTTTACCTTTATATCTCAAAAGAAAACACTGAGGTGATGCCTAGTTTATGTCTGCCTCTTTGCAGAGATTACAGTTAGGATAACTTATGATAAACACATTTGTTTGATAAAAGTGCACATTATCAATTAAATAAGTTATCTATAAGTTCAGAGTAAAACCTCTGTCAGGATTTATCACCCCTAGTCGGTATCACATCAGTAATTTGTAGTTGGAGAAATTATCTTCCTATCTGAGAATCTTGGCATTTTTGTAGTGACATCCATATTATGTTTTGCCTGTGTGTAGCCAGTGTTTTTTCTAACCACATTCCACAAATTTTTTCCGCGTAGTGGGTATAATATTACCGTGTATAGGTGTGTTGGAGACACCTTTTGGTGGTTTTCTGGCGTTACGCTTCATGTCATTGTTTATTCGGTTCTATTGATTTTCAGTGCTTTTCTCATTCTGTGTGTGTAAGTAAATTATATATATTTTTGCATAATTGCTTGCCCTGCTTTATTGTCTGCACAAAATGACTTTTGTGAGGTGTTAGATTGTCACATCTTAGGAACAAAAATCCCTGTCATTGTTTTTTATAATAGTTCCTAAAGATTTATAAGCTGCTGTTTATAAGTCATTGACAATAATCATAATGGATAATGGGGGGAATATAGTTACCATGATTCTTACTCTCAAATGTTTCTAATTTCATGTCTTTTGTGGCTTTGCTGTCCAGCCATTCACGCTCTCACATCATCTTTGCTGCAAGTTACTACAGGAGGATGAAGCAAGACCATAGAATTTAAAACCGAACAATGGACTGCAAGAGGGAGTGATGACTGCGGGAGGAATAAGTCAATGCTAGATTTGCAGGTTCTGTGGTTTGGTCTAGAAACAAAGTGTATCTATTTCTCTTTATGAACCAGCTATCACATGTGGAAGGAAGAGGCAGCCAACGGACATATTTATGCTGCTTTAGCCACATGAATCTGCCCCTTTAGGCAGATAAGTACCATAATCACATAAGAACCTATATTCTTAGCCACCCCTAAGACTAAAGCTACAAGGTCTTTGCTTGCTTCATGAGTGTCTTAGAGGAACCCATAGCCAGAGCTTGTGTAACACTAGAGGTGCTTGTCTGTGCTTCATGTACTCTATTAGAAGGGGTGGAGTAAATATCTATCAAAAAACATTAAACTATCAGAGCCCTTATATTTGAGAAGCCAAAAAATCCACTATTGATGTTTAGAGGCCAGAAATGCTTGCCATTTAATAACAACTTTGACTACATTTTAATAATTTGGTTTATCTGTATATACTCTTAACTTGTTGGAATAAACTTTTACCTCTCAATCCATTGATGCTGAATCAGCCCCTTCTTTTTCTTGCCATAAGAGTATTACTTAATTATGGTACATATTCAAATATTGGGTAATATAAATTTTTGGGCACCCAGAATGCGGTGAAAAAAATATTTTTGCCTATACTGGAGTCAATACTTTGTGAGTTAATTACAAAGCCCCTAAACATGGCATTATCATCAAACTTGCATTAATTAGGTTCAAATTGTAGTTAAAATTTTAAAACAGAAGAACAGTTTCTGGGTTTTTTTTGTGCCATTGCTGCTGCATTGTGAAATGGGGTACCTCTGCATATCTTTGGCTTTTCTTATATCAAACCACAGTCCTTCTCTTCTATCCCAACATCTCAAAAAAATGTTTATGGAGTGCTAACAAAGAGTACTGTAATTGTTTTAATAGAGGAATGTATCTAGGAAATGTTCTTTCACTTGTCCTGGAGATACAACAGTAAGGATTTCTTTGAAATGTAAGGGAAACCCCACTAAATCACCGGGACTAGAGCTCCCATAGGAAGAGTTTCTCTCTATTCCTGTTTCCTCTCTCTATTTAAGATTAACTAATTTATATTTGTTGACATAATCATAACATTGCTGTCAATGACAGAGACAGCAATAATACTTTGAAAATGGTTCTAACCTCTCAATACTCTAGAAATAAATCATGAGGGAATTTTTTTATAAAACCTATATTTTTTTCTTTATTTACTATCCATCCCACGATCCTCTGCCTGACCTTTCACAGTGCAGCATATCTATGTGTGTTCTGTATATACAATAGTCTGTGTTCTCAATTTTGTTTACAAAGAAAACTATGTGTGCTTTGCAATGTCAAGTTTTAAAAATTGAGGTTTAGAAGACTATCATCAAAGTATCATGCATTTTATTAAAAATAGTTTGGTTATCCCTCATGAATACCAATTTGTTTCTTCAATGCAATCACCCTTGCTGCTAGGAAAGTAAAACCACTGCAGGCTTTGGTTTTTTAAAGCTAACATCTCTTAGTGTGTTGCCATAGCATTTCTTCCACTCAATGTCTTCAGTGGATAACAATGTAATATGTAGGCAGAGAATGAATATACACTTTAATTTCCAGTCATAACAGTTTTTTCTTACTTTCCTATTTTGATTCATCATTTTGAATCCAGAAATGTTCAAGTCTGCCTGCATTGTCAAGTGTGTTCCTGATGGAAGAATTATTGCTGCACCGCTTTGTCCTTCCTTTCTCCCTGATACAAATCAGTACGATACAGTATGAAAGAATATTTGTTTCTACTGAAAAAAAATGGAACTTGGGAGTGTTTTTGCAATGTGAAGTGGAGGGCAAATCTCTGACAGATTGTTATTGCCATCTAGTGGCTTATTAATATTACTTTACATATACAAAATTGCAAACCATTCCCTAGGGTGGCAACGGTCC
>CM070033.1:60007286-60034544 GCA_036250615.1 Ptychadena robeensis | reverse complement strand
GACTCCACGCTGTTTGGGATCCCACTTTTCCAGAGCTTACCACACCCCTTACCAGAAGGGGGTCTGGTATACTCTGGGGTGGACTCTACGCTTTTTTATCCTTTCATTTCTGAAAAGAATAAAAAACAAAAAGCCATTAAACAAAACTTTTTTTTTAAGTTCAACCATTGATCCCACTCTTGCATGACACCCCATTGACACTTTTTAATTGGTATTGTGGCTACAAAGATGTCCTGAAGGGTTTTACATTTTGTTGCTCCTTTAAAGTTCCTGGCGAACATGTGAACAGTGGGTATTTGACAAACCTAATCATTCTGCAGACCTTACAAATGTTATTAAAAAGTTAAACAATGAATCTTTTATGTTGTAAAAAAATATAAAAGCACTGGTAAATAATTTAATATGCAAGTCCTGCTTAGAGCTATTTAAACAATTACACATTTACAATTTTATACATTTTTCCAACACTTTTTTTTTCCAACCAAGTGCCTAGGAATTTAAATGAAGCAATGAATTACTTGTGTATTGCAAACATTGATAAAGGAATTAAACCTGCCCTCCAGGCCAAGAGTTGACTATGTGACTGGACAAAATAAATGTCTACTGTTTTCTTTTTGAAGGATTTGTAATTCTGTTCAGCAACTTGCATGATCCACAGATCTAAGCATGCCCACTTAACAGGAGATTTATGTAAATTAGCTTACATTTAAGATTAGGGCAGATTAGTCACCAGCCTACCCTTCCTACTAATAAGACAGCTATCCTAACTTCGATAATATTACTACTCATTCATTGCTTTACTCTTGTCAGAAGACTTCTGATGTTAGACTAACAGCATTGTTCATCACAGTAGAGTTTCCTACTAGTCTGATAAAGCAGCCATGACCTGAATAAGTAAGATAACCATATTTACATGGTTGCTTTCTGGGTACATGACACTGACTGCCTAGAAAGTGACCGGGATCTCCAGTGTGTTAATGCTTGCACACTTGTGCAGGAGCTTGGGGGGTGTTTATTTAACACTCCTATTAATTAAGTGGGAGGCGCTGGTTTGAGGTGTTTAACGTGCGGTTATAACTGCAGCTGTGCAACCACCAGTAACATCCTACTACACTTTACCCTATTAAACAAAAACCGGGATGGAATTAAGCTCTTCGTCTCCATTTATTGTATATTCTTGAGTATAAATTTACCACCCTAAATTCACCTTATCACTAATCTTAAGATGCAAATAGAGCAAATGTTCTGCCCATGTTGACTCCACTTCATCTACAGAAATACGGGAAACATGCGCCCCACTAGCAAAAGACCAGGGGTAAACTTCCATTCGATTCCACCTCCATCCTTTTTTAAAACTACTGGACAGAAGCCCTGCCAACCCAGGTAGAACCCCAGAGTCCCCCTGCTCCCATCTTAAACCCACTTTTACAGTCACAAGAGAAAAAAATAAGCCACACACTCACCATGCTGGTGTGTCAAAGAGGGATCCGCCGCCCACTGCTCTGGATCCTCCGCTGGCTCCCGGCACTCAGATCAAGAGTTGTCCTGCTACAGTGGGACCAAGTCCCCCCCCCCAGCCACAGTAGGCCAATCCTGGCAAACACTGAAGTCATCACAGTGCACCACTTCCTCCAGGGACACAGGCCTTGACTCTCTTCTTGATTTTCTCCAGACTGGCTCTAGGAGGATGGCTCAAATCTCTCCCCTTGCCATCCCCTGACTGCAAACACAGAATTGCTGCAAACGGGGGCCCCGGGCCTCAGCATCAACAGGTGAGCTTTATGTGAGGTTTCTGACTTCCAGTGGGGGAGGGGGACTTGAGGCGCACCTGTGTAGGAGACCCTTTCCTTGGAGTTCTACTGAGGAGAAGGAATCCTTCTGGAGAGCACAATCGCAGAAACAGGAGTGCACTCTGCCAGTGGCCTTGAAGGGTCCTTGCTGGAGCTTGCAGAGCTGAGCTAAACCCCGATTGTCTGAATATGATTGTACCCAGAACAAGCTTCAATTTAGGAGAGGGCTGTTTGACCCCCATGAGGGTTGTTCTAAGCTCATTCATAAGATATCGGTTTTGAAGAAAAGAAGAGCAAGCTTTATCCTTTTCATTCTTAATACATCTATTCAAAGGACCACCTTTGAAGCCCCCCTAACAAAGGTTAACCATACATAATGAAATTTTTTTATATGCTCATAGATGTACAAACATACAATATAGCTCTACAGGTATTATGAGGTATTAGGATGGTATCCGGCCATCATCAGAGCTGTTCCCTCATCTACATGCTACATCCAGGGACAGCCACCCAGGTTGTGCCCCCTGGGGGGAAAGACTCTGTTTGGGGTAAGTTGCCCTCCTACGCAGGGACACTTCCTCTGTTCGATCTGGGGACTCCCTCAGTGGGTGTACGCTGGCAAACGGGTATTTTGCCCTAGATGCGTGGCTTGTCTTCACTAAATATTGAATGAACATTGCTGATGTAGCGAGTGTACCATCCTACTGTGGGCAGTGGGAGAGCAGCTACAGTATGCAGGTGAGTGGGGGGATCATTGACTTCCCCATGGGTTCTCTGATTGGGGGTGGCCTCTCACTCTGATATCCTATCCTCCAGCCCGAGATCCTGTGTGGGGGACAACTGGGGATCTCTACCAAGTGAGGGAGGGGGTAGCATTCTCTGTCCCAAACCCGCTGAGGGAGGTCCACCCCTAAACACCTATTGGAAGGCCTGCCCTGGGACTCAGGGCTCCTGTGGTTTGACCTCACGCACGTCCGGCGCCCACTTGGGGATACAGTGGTTCTACCCAGATCTGAACATACATCATACTCTGTCACTATTTTTACAGTAAAATTTTAATTTTGTATGTAACATTATACCTGTACAGCTATGTTGAATGTTTTAAATCTATGTGCATATGATATATGTTCATTATATATGGTTAACCTTTGTTATAATCATTACAACATATTTGTACATTATTTGTATTATAGAGTCACCTTTCCTGAGGAAGCCCACAGTGGCGAAACATGTTGGAGGACTAAACAGATATGAACACACTCCTAAGTTATATGAACATATGTTTTTCTAAGGATGTGACAAAAAGATATATGTGCAGTAATAATATTTTTTATATTAAGACTTTTAAAGTCGATGGTTATCAAAGGTTGTAAATAAAGACCTTTTAACTATAGATGTTATGCTGTATCTAGTTATATGAGTTGCCCTGTTAGGGCGGACTTCCAAGGTAGTCCTTTGAATAGATGTAATAAGAATTTGCTAGTATGTAGGGTTGGCACATTGAGCTTGTATAAACCGACACCCTTTATTTATGCTTTATCCTATTCATGTTTTTTAGGCTCTGACACAAAAGAAATTTATGGACCCTACAACACAACATCATCGATCAAACATGGAGTTGTGGGCCAAGACAGTAAATTGTATATCATCTTTTTAGGCTTATATTGAAAATTATAAGTGGAAGCTGTTGTAATGTGTAACAATATTTCAATGGCGGTTTTAATTTTTAATATTGATAGTATTTTTCTATTGATTCTTTGATGAGTAAGTGAAAATAATATTATATTTTTCAGCCATGATTTTGAGTCCAGACATAATTTAAATGCCCACATTTCTACAGTTACATTCAATTTCAACTTCCTTTTAAATAAGAGTCTGATCTAGCTTCATAACAGCAGTTCCCTTTTCCATAAGTTTTTTAGAAGGGCAATTCACCTTTTAGAGATGGAAAAAGGTAATATATTGTATCTGCTTAGTTTTTCTGTTCTGCACTGATCTTCTGCACCAATGCATCCAAACCTATGTTTGTTTATAGTCTAGTCTTCTAGAATATTTCTTTGCTTGTGATAATGGAACAAATTTTGCTACCTCTCGCATACAGAAATACTTACATTACAAGGATAGTATTTAGAAGTTTATTAAAGCCACTAATCAGATTTGTTTCTGCTTTGGAAGTTTTCTGCTGTGAAACATCCTCTGGGTGCACAACAGATTTTTATGTGTTTCTAGTGGCTTTATTTTAACATGGGCGAGGAAATTAAAATCAGCAGGGTAGCTTGTCCTCGTGCAAATAAGATAATTTGATAAATGATATAAATCTGAAGTCCTATCTAAAGCTTATTTTGCACTAAAGTTCAGTTAAACTAATGTGGCTACCCCCACTACTTGCATTAAAAAAAAACGGCATAGCATAACAAAATTTTTAAAAATACTTTCCCTCAAGTTTCCAAATGCTTTTTGACTCATGTCACTGATGTCACTGTGGCATACAATGGGAACTTGGGAAAGTTTAGAATCACAATCCCTTAAGCAGACCTATACTCACCTATTGTACTTTGTATCCCTCACTAGCTTGAGGATTATGAGTAGAGTAAAAAAATTGGAAATTCATTTTTCAGTAGGACTTTATTTTAGAGGCCTTGATATATTGCTTTACATTTAAATTGTGTAAATAAATGAATGCGAAACTGTACCTCGTGTTCTCTATGTTGTTCAAATAAAGATTAGATTAGTTTTAATCTAGCAATATGTCTATTACACCAAGTAAACCAAATTCATATTAACTTGCCATATACCACCATTTAATGTATTTGCGTTTTCTTGTATTCTTGCTTTTACAATTACAACAGAATGGATAAAGATATGCAGGACTTCCACTGAAACATTACCAGCTCAGCAGACCAAACCATATGGGTTGATATTCCCATGTCTGGAGGGCTATGAACATGTGGGCCCCAACTATTTGATACCAGCTGTTTGCCTGCCAGTACCAATTGCCCTTCAGCACCAGTTGCAGAGCACAAAGACACACACTATTTTACAGAAGAGAATTAAGCTTTTATTTTGTAAAACAAAAATGCAGAAATGATATCTTTTCATGTTAAAGTCACGACAGATATAAAGCTGACAAAAATCCCTTGAGGACTGTTAACATTGTCAAATCTTTAAATGTGTGGAACAAATGCTGAAAATAATAAAAAATTCACTTACGATTTTTAATAAAATGTTTTACAAATCAGGAATATTTGTTAAAAATCGACATATATCCCAAGGACTCTTTTTCCAGGAAACAGTAACACCTACTCAGTTAAGAATACTGTGTTCATTACACTTTAATTAATAATACTCATAATGAGTAATACTTTTAATTGCTGAAACATGAACTGTTAAAGATAATTAAGATGTAAACAGCGGTTCCATCCTCTGATTAGCACACATATAAAGACTCCAAGTATAGGATAGGTCATGTTTCCAAGAATGTATTATGATGTTGCTTATTAGTGACGCAGTAAAAGTAGTTTCTATACTTAATGAACAAAATGCAGATTTCTCAAAATATATTTTTACTTGATTCAACGAAAAACAGTCAATCGCCCAAAGTGATATTCCCTGGTGTGTAAAAAACACCATTGTAGCCAAAGTGGCTGCTATGAGGCACAAATGTGCCCATTGCTCCTGGCTGCCTGTTCTTTCTTTGGTTTGTTGTATTCTATCTGCGGTATTGCAGAGTCTGAGGACTGGTGAAATTCCACTATTTAAAGCGCACCTAAAACCACCAGACAAACTTTTTCCTCTAGGTAGCCAACCCAACATTATTGGAGAAATATGTAAATAAAATGTAAAAAAATCCTTACCTGTGAGGAGATGCATGCGTATTTCCCCCTCACTCCTCCTATCTGTAGATCGATCGCCGCAGTGCTGAGCTCCTCACAGTGTCTGGATCCCAATATTCTTCTGCAGCTGTTCACATTTCTTTTTCCATTGACACACATTGTATCTGGCAGCCTTAACCCATTCAAGACTGGAAGCTAACACTCAATCTAAAATGGTGGCTCCCACAGATGTCAGCAGGATAGGTAAATATATTTTTTTAGGTTTTTGAGCAACTTTGAGCCATTGGGTCAGTTTAGATTTAGGTGTGCTTTAACTTTGTGGGGTAATTAACCTATGTACCTCTTTTGGTGCAGAAATCTGGACCACCAGGTTGGTTACATTTTTCATACCACCACAGAAAACCGGACCACCAGAGGGGTTAATTCTTAGTTCCAGCTGGTCAGGAACAGAGCAGTGTCACTCAAAGGTACTCTGAGAATCACACATTTCCCCAAAACACAGTTTCACTTTCATAAAACAATCTGCTCTTTCCACTGCTGCATCTTAACCCCAGGGCTATGGTATGTGCTACCTACTAGTGGTGGAACATGTCCTTTTCTCTTTCCAAACATTGAGTATTGTGGATGCATGAAAAAGAAAATAATTTAATTATAATGTTGAATACAATGAACAATCATTTAACATTTCACAATAATTGTTTCAACACATGACAGCTTTAAAGCATGAGGTTATTCCTCTAAGCAAAACCAACCTGACAGTCATAAAAACTGACAACATTGTCTTTGAAATACCTACAAACAATTCAAATGTATAGTACTGAAGCATAACCCAAAATCCTCAATAAAATAGGACGTTTCACATTGGCTTTTGAAAATATTTAGTTTAAGGCTGCTATTATCCAGATAACACTAGATGAGTAAGCACTAACCTGAGGGGAAAGGTAATATGAAAGATCAATCTGCCGATTGCACATAACTAGAGATGGTCGAATTTTTCGACTTGCTAAGTTTGTGAGCTGATTGCAAAGCCCCTGAAAAAGGTATCATCACCAAAATATCTGGAAATGTAGAGAAGGGTTGGGGGAACATTTGAAAGAAAACAGTATGGCTCTAGCACATGTAGTTTGTGCATAAATTAAGTTCAAAGTTAAAGTCGAAATTCCGATTTTCGAAATTTTTACTTGACTTTGAACTTAATTTGTGAAAACACTATTTGTGTTAGGGACATACTTTCTTTTTTGGAGTATACCCCCAACCCTTCTCTACATCTCCAGCAAGTTTGGTGATGATACCATGCTCAGGGGCTTTGCAATTAAGTCGAAACCGTCGAAATGGTCGAATTTTTGAAAAAAAATTCGACCATCTCTACACATAACTGAGGATTGACACTATTTCCTGGCCTTCTTCCCAGAGAGTGTGTAGAATTGTAAACTGCTAGGACCTGATGCACAGCAAGGAAATAAATGTGTGGTAAATTGTGGGTATCTTGTAGGAGTAACAAAAAGGGTTAGATTAGCTATAGTAGTTATACCTAAAACATTAACTATATTGAAAAAAGTAATACCGTATATATACTGGAGTAAAAGCTGGGGTTTTCAGCCCCAAAAATTTGCTGAAAAAGCACCCCTTGGCTATTACTCGAGTCAGGGAAGTCCCAGGCATCCTTTGTGAATGTTTCGATGCCTCCCAAGATTGGCTGGTGAGATGTAAACAAACGGCACATCACCGCCATCTAGTGGACTATTTGTTCATTTTTACTGGAGAAGGTGGAACACTCAACTACAAATTCAAACATGAAAATAAGTTTCCGTTTCCATTCCATGTATTGGTCCCAATAATAATAAAAAAGACTTCTTAAATGGAAACTTATTTTTATGTTTGAATCATAAGAAGTGCCTTGAAAACCCATCTGTAATAACAATAAACCTGGGTTCTCCTAACTTTATTGAGGTTGTGGCACTAAGATTCACCTGTTTGATTCCTAGGGGCAATGGGTAATTTCTCTATATTTTTCTCATTTAGAAAACTCCACTATCTGTCTTTGCATTTCCCACCCTCAACTTACACTCGAGTCAATTCATTATCCCAGTTTTTTGTGGATGAAATTGGGTGCCTCTGCTTATATTCAGATCTGCTTATACTTGAGTATATATGGTAACTAATTAATATAATATTTTTAGACTCAAGCAGTTCAGGAGCTAAGCTTACAATGGCATAATGTCGGTTCTTGAGAATACAGTTTATCAAACTCCAGCCCAGGGGCCAAATTTGGCCCTCAGTGTGATAAGATTTGGCCAGCAAGATGGTTTATTAAAAAAAAATTTTTAGAAAATCAATGAAATTTTTGACATTTGATTTCATACATTTTATAGTATTACCCTTTGTTTTATCCAGATTCAATGTTTCAGCAAAAGTTCATTTCCATTTGAAAAGGTTCATCGTTATCTCAGTATGGAAGGAAAAACTGCCTAGACCTTTTTTAAAATAAATATAGTTGGCCTGCAACTTTTTTTTCAAGTTATTAATTTTTAGTGTGTTTGAATTTGACACCCGTGGCTTACATGGTCTTAGATATGATAACAGCATCACAATGCTAATTGTATAAAGTAAATTTAAGTTTTTAATGTTGATCTTAAAATCCATAAAAAAGAGATCTTCACCTAGCTTTGTGCTGTTTTTTTTTTATTTGTGTTTGTTTTTGTTGTGTTGCATGTACCCCTGGCCAGTAGTACTACTGACTAGTGTTGAGCGAGAATATTCGAAATTCGAATATATTCGACAAATATCCGTCATTCGAGAATTCGCAATATTTCGCGAATGTGCGTGCAGATATTCGCAATGGCGGATATTCGTCATATTACGCTTCAACATTACGCTTCGCATTGCAAATGGATATGCGCAATACACACTTCGCTCGTACTGGCTGAGATCACAGAATGAGGAAGAGAAGCTGTAAAGCTGCATTGCGAATCTTTGCGAATCATTGCGGCGCACGGACATGCGCAATGTAAGGCAATAGAATACAGACGAATCAAATTTTATGAATTTAGAAAAAAAATGTGTATATTCGCGAAATTACGCGAATTCGAATATACCATATGCTGCTCAACACTACTACTGACCAGGTCTTAGGTCTTTTATGGCAGTTGTTTTGCTATTACCTTGAAAAATTACTAAAATGTACAAACAGTATTCTTTCTACATAGACTCTGAATTGGCAAGTGTGCAATCAATACATTTCAATGGAATCAAATTGATCATGGTTTGCAAATCCCATAAAGTAATTTATTGGCGATAACCATCTCCAGGTTTGGTTTGTAATTGGGGGAACTAAACCCAAGAAAGGGGTTGCCAGCCCCTGTGGACTTTGAAGGGTAATAATGTCAGTTATAAAGTTCCAGTCAAAAGGAATGAAGTTATACTTTTATTCCAAAAAGAGGTGTACAAAATATATAAAAAATATGCTAAAAGTCATCAAAAAGTCATCGTAAAAAGGACATGTCTCAAATCAGGTCTAATCAACTCATTGAGCTAGAAGGTACTCCAGAATACTTAACAATATGTCGTAAAGTCTCATATGTCGATGATCAACAGAGTTTTTTATCATCCAAAAAATAAAGAGTCCATGATAATGAGTTGTATCCAATGTTTCTCCAATTAAGTTCCGATGCGTTTCGTCCCTAGCTGGTACTTCCTCAGGGATTTTTGGAGTATATCCTAAATAATTATCAGAGATATCAACACTTATATTGAATTATGTCTATTATACATCAGCCAACATGGTCTAATAAAATATTATATACTGGTGTCTCCATCACTCCTTCTTTTGCTTTTTAGATCAATGAATACATGTCCCCTTTAAAGCTTTCCTCAGTGGTATATTTACTTAATTCTAGCCTGTACATCTTTACATCTATACTGTTACTTCATTCATTCTTATAGTCAAAAAATAATTAAAGTTCAAATGTATTGGCTTACGGATTACAAAGCTTGTCCACTATGAAGGCAGTTGTCCGGGGTCAGTGTCCATGGATCCATTCGCTGTCACCCTCCGGGGGCAGTGTCGGTCGAACTCTCAGTACCAGGTGTGGTTAGTGATGTAGGGAAGACACTATTATTGGGGGAGGGGTTATTTCTTTGGTCATATACTACTGGTTTATCCTATCAGTGAGTGACACCGTACACCTTAGACATATTATATTGATTAGATCACATGGAGGAGGATCAGTGAGTAGTGGTCTATCTAAAGTCTGTGCAGTCCGTTCCTAAACATTGATGAGAACCATATATTGTGTTCAGTGTTCATGGTATAAGATAATTAGGTGCTCCTCTTCCCCTTATCAAGGGGTTAGTTTCAATCTTACCATGAGTCCAGGTCGTTGATATTCACCTGATAAGGAACAATCGTTCACGGGTCCTGGAGATAGCATCTCTCTCTTAGGAGTTGTCTACATTGGTCAAACCAAAAAAACGCTATATGTGCCTCTCAAGTGTTGCCAGTCTTAAATCTATTTGGTTTCCCGCCAAAAATCTAGGCACTCGGATTGCACCTGCTGCAGCTTAGGATATACTCCAAGAATCCCTGAGGAAGTCCCAGCTAGGGACGAAACGCGTCGGAACTTAATTGGAGAAACATCGGATACAACGCATTATTTTTTGGATGATGAAAAACTCTGTTGATCATCGAGATATGAGACTTTATGACATATTGTTAAGTATTCTGTAGTACCTCCTAGCTCAATGGGTTGATTAGACCCGATTTGAGACATGTCCTTTTTACGATGACTTTTTGATGACTTTTAGCATATTTTTTTTATATTTTGTACACTTCTTTTTGGAATAAAAGTATAACTTCATTCCTTTTGACTGGAACTTTATAACTGGCATTATTCACCTTCAAAGTCCACAGGGGCTGTCCACCCCTTTCTTGGGTTTAGTTCCCCCAATTACGAACTAATTTTCTTTTTTATGGGATGTAGTGAATCGGCTACCGATTGGTCCCCCCTTGTAATGTATTAAAATCTCCAGTTTGGCTCACTTTGGCACTAAGTGAAATCAAGGTTATTTCATGACATAGCACATAATATAGCAAAAGAAAAGGTAAAGTTTTTATGACTTACAGTATAGTGTAAGTGTTCTCTTTTATGTATTAAAGTTTATTAAATTTTCAAGAAAAATAAACATTGCAATCACAACAAAACAAATTACAATCTGGGTCCCAAATACAGAAATAGTATACATGGGTCGGCCCTATGGCCAAAACTGTAAGCGTTAATGTCCAGAAAGTTAAACAAGATGTCAAACAACCTTCAAATTCCTGTGTGTAGCAACAGGACCATAAAGGGACAATCCATTCCATGTAGCATACAATGAGAAACCCCCACATAAGGTAAGTTTTCTCTTCAATTAATGTTTAGAATTACTCTTGTGCTTGATGATATGCATCTTTATTACATTGATGTAATAAGAGGTCAGTGCCTGATGATTGTTGGTCAGCCCTGATTACACTAGTCATTAGTGAACATTTTATAATTGCATACTAGAAAGAACTGCAGAGGTCTTACACTGTCTAGTGTAAGTTCTTCTGAACAATACTGGCTCATACTTGACCCAGGGAACCAGACAGACCCAAATTAGTCTGGTGGCAGAACCCAGCATTTCCTTTTTTATAAATTTCCTGCTATCACTTCCATACTTAAAGGTTCTTACTGCCTTTTTTTGTGAAATAGGTGAGTGCTATTTTAGAAATAACTCAATATTCAAAGTAAATGTCATTTTGTTATAAGATCAGTGAACGTAGACTCAGTCCTTCTTGGCAACAGTAAAATTATTTTTAGCCATGAAGGGAACACAAATAAGCATTTTATAATTTATATGAATTGAGACATTCTGTTGTTTAGATATCCTAAGTTGATTATTATGTGGTTCACATCTAGGCATCCTTCTGACAACTGCAGAAGCAGTGTCATTATCACAACGTCCAAGATGAATCAAAATTCTCAGTGGACACCTTCCAAAATTAGAATACCTTTAGAAATACACAATCTCTACATAATGACAATCATTACAAAGCAGAAATATGTTCTCACAAAGGGACCATGAACACAGCCATTAAAATTTTTTGTAGGTTCTTAAATGACCTTATGTTCCTCTACACAACTCAACGGGGACATTACAGGCCAATTACTAGTCATCATATACTGCCAAGTACTAATTTCCAACAAAAGCAATTTCCCTTCTGTAAAATGTACAAAGTAGTCCAAATAAAGCCCGAACAAAATCTTAGCTTTCAATAATGAGTTCAATATATAAGTAAACCCTTTTTGTATTGAAGAACATGTACAGTAATGGTATAATAACTGTATACTGACCATAAGTTATTATTTTTCATAACATTAAAATACTTTTTAAATACACTGTTCACAAGTAACAAGAAAACCCGTTAAATCTTAATAAATATCTAAATTTGTATAGCATATTAACAGCAAGATAGTATTAACCTAAAGTATATCCAACCTACAAATATATATATATACTCTCAAGGTAAACTCTACAAGTTATGGGTTGGATGCCCTTTTGTCTATAACTGCTGTAATCTTTCAACATTTTTAGATGGCAGGGATTGATTAAGGCGATGAAAACATTCCTTAGGGTTTTCCGTTCATATTACCATGATAGCATTATACACTTGGTACAGATTTGTCAACCACATGTCCATGTGAATCTCTCACTCTACCACATCACAAAGATGTTACTGATTAGACATATTGTAGAGGTGGGCATAGCTACATGAACTGACATGGGACCCACTTATTCAGTCCAGTGATACATCGCAGCCCATGCCCCAGTAATATAACAGAAGGACATTGATGAGGTCATACTTTTGTTCATTCCTATTTAAAACATGTCCATAGACAAAGTTGGCAATTATTACACCTCTTTTTCCTTACTGATTTGATAGTGAATTAATTTGTGAGCAAAATATCAGGTTTGCTGTGTTTTGGGAATTTCAATCAATCCTCAGACCAAATGTCAATTGGCTTGGTCCTTTAAAGCAAAACTGCGGACACATTTATTAATGTGTACTAAACCTAATTTTCATTAGCAATTTATTGGATGGATGCATTGGTGTGGTTGGGTAAGTATTATATTTGACATTGTGCAAAGATAAGATAAAGATGAAATTGTACAATTTGCAGATGAAGCATTAGATTGTCAAATCAAATATGTTTACCTTATAAATTATATATATAACTTGAGGTCTGTTGTGTAATATTGCCGGTGGATCATGTGATCTGACAATGAATCATTTGTGTTGTTCTATACTATATGGACTAAATAATCATGCAGTTATTATAGAAATAGGTAAATTTTATTTTTATTTATTTTATTAATCTAGGATGCCAATTTTTAATAGGTCTGTTTTTGAACTTTAACCTAAATATTTTACCATCAACTATATGTGGTATTGATGAATAGTTTAAGTACAACAGAAACTCAGCCACTGTGTGGCATAAGAAATCACAGTGCGGTGTTACTAAGTGCTGAGGCGCATAGTGTGTTATGGAGAAAGGATATGGTATAGGGTTGACCTATGCCCTTCAGTTCAAGTGAAAAGAGTCATAATATTTCAGAGGACAGTTTTGTGCCATAAACTTTGTGGGAACAGTTTAGGTAAGTAATTTTTCTGTCCAGCAGGCCACACCACTCCCTAGTTTATAATGAAAATGTAGGTTTAGTGTGAAAGAGCTTGACAGTAAAATATTGCGTTACATCTTCATCCATCATCAGTGCTTGGACCTTACAGATAATATTCTAAATCAGAGGTCCTAAAACCTTATAAACAAGGGGCCAGTTCATGGTCCCTGAGATTATTGGGGGGCTGGACTACTAGAAAAGGGTAGAATTAAGGCCAGGTATAATTAATGACAGGTCAGTATGCTCAGTCCCAGCTCCCATATGTCGGTGTGCCCCAAAGGTGTTTAAAAAGCGGGTATGCATGAACTGGGCTTAAATCACAGCCCCTGTATGTCACCTCCGGGAACCTGAAACGCATAGTTCCTGGTTGCGATTGCTGGGCTGTGGCATCACTTTTTTTTCCGAGTCTGCTTTTCACTGCAAGACTGCATGTTCTTTACGCGGTCTTCAGTGAAAAGATTATTTTTCTCACGGGTTAGTATTAGGGTCGAACACCCGTACTTCTTGCTGTCTAGAAGTGCGAACATCCATGTTCTGCCATTTAACAACTCCCCTCACACACACAAGACCCCTAATAATCATTCCTTCCTCTATTTCTCTTAAGACACCCCCCCCCCCACACACACACATGTTACCCTAAGAAGCATTGCCTCCGCCTCTCGCTTGGCACTGGGAACACAGGGGGTAGTGGCAGCAAAGGCTAGCAGGCTGGATTGCTGAGCCTTCCAATCAGCTTCCTCCTACCTGCCACGCCCCCTGATGATCAATCACGGCCTGTTAGGCAGCTTGCAGTCTGTGACTTCTGTCTGCGGGGTGGGTGCTGGGTGCAGGTGCGTGATACTGGCATGCTGGGTGTCCGCCAGTCAGAACACCATGGAGGGCCTGATCAAGCCTGCAGACCCTAGTTTGAAAACCCCTTTTATAAATGATTAGGTAAACATTCCCACAGATGCACTCTGATATAATGGAAAGCCTTAATAGAAGATTTGAAACTGGCATGACTGTAAACTTGATTTACAATCAGGTCAATAAATATTGGGACATCAACACAATTCTAACATTTTTGGATTTGGAATGAAACAAACACAGTTTGCTTTAACTGCAGACTGACAACTTTATTTAAGGGTATTTACATCCAAATCAGGTGTAGGAATTACAACAGTTTGCATATTTGCCTCCCACTTGTTAAGGGGCCAAAGGTAATGGCACAATTGGCTTCTCAGCTGTTCCATGGCCAGGTGTGCAGATAAAAGATCTAGAGTTCATTGTCAATGCCCCAATATTTATGGACCTGACTCTACATGTAAAAAAGTTCTTGTAGTTTAAATGGCCAGGTGTACCAATACTTCTTTGTTTCTCCTGAAGTGGATTAAAATCAATGAAACACACCAGTGTTATAAATGGAATTTTCTTAAGGTTGGATTTTGTTATTTACTATTACTATATTGATAAAAGATAAGAACTGAACAAATGTGATGTTTTTCTACTTTTTGTTCACAATATGGTGTTGTTAAAGTATTCCTCACCTAATATGTGGAAATGACCCAATATCAGGATCAGGCACATTTCTGTGATGTTTCATTCGCTATAGTTGCTGTGGCTGAGGGCAGCTTTAAGATGTGTTTAAATTTCTGCATGCATATATGATTTAATATTTAAAGCAGTTGTTGGGATTTAGATGAGTTCATGTTCCCTCCATTCACAGGTATATTTAAAAATCTTAGTAATGCCAATAGAAGCATAACTATTAGTGATGGCCGAATTGTCCACAAGGCAGACATGTTCGCTTTCCTTCCCCCGGTGAACAGTACAGGTGTTCGACCCACCCTGTTTACCGGCGGGAAAAAGGTGACTATTCTTCCGCTAGCTGGATCAAGAGCAGAAAGATCCGGCCAGTGGAAGAATTCTTTCACCAGAGATCGCAGTGAAAGAAAACCGGCTAAAACCGGAAGTGACTTCACATCCGGATATCGAAACCGGGAACTGATGTCACTTCCGTATTTTTCTATTCTAATTAAAATTCCGCGTGAACTGGCGGGGAATTTAAATCTTCCCACGAACAGGCGGACATCTGACTTTTTTTCAAGTCCGATTTGCCTGTTTGTGGACAGACCTGGCCAAAGTTCTGCCATCACTAATAATTATACCTAAGCTAAACTGAAATAGATAAATCAGCTGACCAAGCTGCTAATTAACAAAGACATTAGGTTAATCCAGTGGTTCCCAAACTTTCCTTTAGGGCCCCCCTTTTCTATTTAGAAACATTATTGAGCCCCCCCCCCTATTCAAACACAGGTTCAGAATGAGGGCCCACGCCCCCCTGGAATACTTTCGAGCCCCCCAGTTTGGGAACCACTGGGTTAATTCATTAAAATTCTCTACCTCTCATTTCTACAAGCATTGTAGACGTTTGTCTGTATTTTTGTATTATATATATTTAATAAAAGTACTCATTGAACTGTGAAACTTTAAAAAAGTAAAAGTTGAAGAGTGCTCTTATTCTTTAGTAGTGTTGATCCCTAATATTAGAATCCCGAATTTTTATTTAGAATATCTGCACTTCGAGAATTCAAGATTTTAACATCAGTAGTGATGATTGCGTAAATATGTGGATATCTGCACTGTTTATTGCGAAAATATTTTTCACAATGAAGGTAATAATTACTGGAAATCATGAATTCTGAAATGTGGAAAAATTTGTGAATACCAATATTGCCAATGCGTGCTCATCACTGCTCTTTTTATAAGCTTGACTTCTAATGTAATGTAATCGTAAGGGAAGGAATGATATGGAATGATATAAATAATATATGATACTGTTATAAAATATAAATTCTGCAATCTACTGAAGGAAAGATCAAGTCTACCTAATATATTTTACTAGGAGTAAAGTTTTATTGTCACAATAGCTAGTAATGTGCCCTTACCCCTCATAATAGCCTATTGTAAAAAAAAAGATTAGGTGATTGTAATGAACATGGATTTGCAAAGTAAAGAGTCTTTCTTAATAAAATCAGGACCATTGCATTTATGGAAATATCTTACTTTAATATATACTTTACGATCAGTTCTACTCCAACAGGAATGCCTTCTATAGAAATAATAGCAATCCTCTCAAATCTATCATTTCAAAGGCAAGTGCTACTTTGGCACTTTGACCAATCATGTGCAACAAAGCAAAAAGAACCATAACCGTAGCATTCCATTCTTGTTAGGCTTCGTATTTTGCATTGGTTTAAACATTTCATGTAACTTTAGAAAGGATATTATTTAAAATAGCTACAGAAATAAATAATAAAAATCAAAATGTATTCAAGTAAAATTTCTTGCACTCATGCTTGAATGGTAAAAATTGGTAAAAACTACTTGCTTGCAGAGGAAGCATAAATATTCAACTGCCTAAGGCAGAAACCGAAGTGAGGATTTTGCCAACAGTTATATAAATATTTTACCAGCTTAATATTTATATACATTACAGAAGGGCCAAAGCACAGAAAATAAAAACTGGTGTGAAACACTTGTGTACGGAAATATGATACTTCTATAGATTAAGAAGACACCTGTCCTTTGCTGCATATAATATCAGTTGTACTTGTACCACTTGTGTCTGAAAATGACTCCAAACAGAATTTCCTCAATGTTTGATTGACCACATGTGGCTTAACAGAAAATATAAAATGTGTGTATTTGTCAATTGACTGTGGGAAATATTTCCATTTTAATCCTAACAAAATGTAAGCTTGTGTATACATTTGAATACAGCCCAAACCCTTTGGGTTTATAGCTTAAAAATTCGAATGACATGTTTTAAAAAGAAAAAAAAACCTTTATGAGAAAAATCTCTCGCAGCCCCACCTCTGTCCTTGGCTATAATGACGCGTGCCACGGCGCTACCGGAAAAGCCCTACGTGTCTGAGTTCAGTGACAGCCAGGTAAGTCCCTAATTTTGGCTCTGCATTGAGATACACATTGAAGATCTTCTCAATTGAAAACCTTTATAAACACCCCCCAGTGGCCACTCACAAAACACCACCATTGTACCAGCTCAGAGGTAAGTCATATTTTTTAGATTTTGACCATACATATGCTGTAATGACACTCTATTTAAATAGTAATACAGCACCATCTACTGGCTATTGCTGATATTGCAAGTACTGTGATACAGAAAGACTGGCAAATGTGCCAATTAGAAATTGGAACACTCGGGCTCAGCGATACAGCAGGTAAGTATATGTTTTAGAATTGTGGAGCACTTTTCCATCTTCATGCTGGCTCAGAGGTAAGCAAAAGTGTAATTCAATATTTTGTTTTGGTTTTTTCCTCCAGTATATACCTGCTTAGATTTTTCTTTCCTGCACTAATTTCATATTGTCTTCTCGATTGCATGATGCCTCAGAAGAAATATGACATACTGTGAGTGCAGGGCATCATAACCCTGCCCCACCAAGTTTTATGATTACAGCACTCTATATTCTCAGTGTAGAAAATGACAAACGTCAATCAAACTTGTTGGTGTGCCAAATAGTGTTGAGCGAGCATATTCGAAATCCGAATATATTCGACGAATATCGGACATTCGCGAATTTGCAATATTTCGCAAATTTACACTCATATATTCACAATGGCGGATATTCGTCATTTCATGCTTCAACATTGTTTAGCGGCATACATCGCGCATATTTGTGCGCATTACGAATGGATACGTGTAATACGCACAACGCCCATACTGGATAAGATCGCAGAATGCGAACGGCTACACAACATGTAATGCAATAGAATACAGTTGAATAGAATTTATGAATTTATAATGTTAATTAATATGTTTGCGAAATTACACAAACTAGAATGTACCATATGCTCAACACTATTGCCAAATGTTTATCCTTTATCCTTAATTTATTGAAATTCTGGGATATCTTACTCATGGCTTTTATGATTGGTCAGCTTCAGTTTATAGATATATATATACATACAGTCGAGCCCATAATTATTCATACCCCTGGCAAATTTTGACTTAAAGATACTTTTATTCAACCAGCAATTTATTTTTTGACAGGAAATGATCATTCCAAATAGTCTAAGCTGTTCTAAAGCATCCTAATTTATCTGAATATTGGGAACAGCTGTTTTATTCAACTCAACTCTCTGCAGTTGGTTTGTGGACAGTCATGGCTAAGACAAAGGAGTTCAGTGAGGACCTGTGGCTGCACATTGTGGCTGCACACAAGTCAGAAAAATGCTACAAGGCTCATCTAAATGTTTTCAAATATCAGTGGCTACAGTGCAAAGTATTATTAAAAAATACAAGAAGATGTGCACTGTGGAAGATCTCAGAGGAACTGGTCGGAAGCCAAAAGTGACACCTGTGCTGGCCAGGAGAATAGTGAGAGAGGTGAGAAAGAATCCAAGGATCACCACCAAGGACATCCTAGTCAATCTGGGCTCTGCTGGTAGCAATGTCTCAAGGCAGACAATCCAACAGACACTGCAGAGAAACTTGGCCTTGGGCACCAGTGGACATTTTAGCATGACAATGACCCAAAACACACAGTACTGGTTTACTTTGGAAGCAAAAGCTAATATAAACAACATAAAATCTAAATGCATATTGCAAAAATAGCTATAATATAATGTGCAACATGCATGGTGTGTACATGTATATAAATAATTTGTCATTATTGCTCTTTCTTTAACCCCCCGTTGGAGGACCCATAATTTCAGGATTGTTTTTAACTAATGCTCTTTAAAAATACAAAGCATATTCTGCCCGCTCTGGCCCCCTGTACGCATTCCTGATATCATTAATGCTGGAGATGTGGATGCCTTTGCCTTTATTTACATAAAGGCAAATGGCGAGGATACCCTCCACCCCTGCCCCACATTGAAACTGACATCATGGGGTAAAACCAATGAGAAACCTGCAAAAAACTAATATCACAGGAAGGAGTGGGTGCAATTAAGTAATGCAATACAGGCATATGGTTAGGGTCATCACTGAAATTAGGTAGATGGATCCAGTGACGTGATGGCCGAACTGCCCACAAGGCAGACAGTTCGGCCGCGAACAAGCATGTTCGCCCTCCTTCTTGCCAGCGGACAGTACGGGTGTTCAACCCACCCTGTTCGCCGGCGAGAAGGAGCCCTCTATTCTTCCTCCGGTGGGATCATAAGCAGCGAGATCACGCCGCAGGAAGAATGTTTTCACTAAAGACCGGGTAGAGAACCCGGTCTTTCAGTGAAAAACCGGCTCGCAAACCCGGATGTGACGTCACTGACGTCACATCCGGGTTTTCTGATTCAAATTCCCCGCCTTCCCTGCGAACGGGCGGACGGCGGACTTTTTTAAATGTCCACTCCGCCCGTTCGCGGACGGACATGGCCGAAGTTCGGCCATCACTAGTGACAAGCCCAGAGAATGCCCTTGCTGCAGGATAGGGCATGTAAGCTATCCTTTATTGTGGCTTGGGGTTACCAATATTATTTATTTAAATCTGACCTGAGCCATATTTAAGAATAGCGCTAGGGAGAATAAAACACTTGCCAGTAGTTTTTTGCCAATTTATTGAATGTTAGAAGATGTTCTTCAGACCTTGCACTTCATAAGTAGTTGTGACTCTGCATTTTTCTGGGTTTGCTTCTACTTGGCAGACCACTCTTCCAAACCTCTTTCAATGGTTTCCACCTACTACCCTGTTGGTGTCCCACAAGGCTCAGTCCTTGGCCCGGTCCTTTTCTTCCTTTACACCTCCACCCTTGGCAAACTCATCTCATCCTTTGGCCTCCAAACCATTTATATACTTATGATACCCAAATCTACGTATCCACCCCTGCCTTTACTGCCTCTGTCCTGAAAAATATATCTCACTGTCTATCGGCCATCTCTTCATGGATGGCTAACAGATTCCTTAAACTTAACCTGAGTAAAATAAAACTCATTATCTTTTCCCTATCATCTTCTAAGCATCCCCCAACATCTCACTTACAGTAAAGAACACCATAATCTCCCCTATTCCTCAAGCACACTGCCTTGGTGTCACCTTTGACATTGCACGTTCCTTTATTCCCCACATACAGAGCATAGTTAGATCCTGCCACTTCTATCTGCGCTACATCTCAAAGATAGCCCCTTCCTATCCCCAGAGGCCACCAAAGTCCTGGTAGATGCTCACACAATTTTTGCAACATCTTTTGTCTTCCTTTATCTACACTGTCACCTCTTTAGTCCATCATGAATGGTGCTGCTAGACTCTGGTAGGTGATAATCTCTACACTGGTCTCCAATGGTTCAGAGAATCAAATTCAAAGTTCCTGGTACATAAATACACCACTAACTCCCCCCTACACTTCTCTAGTGATTTATTAATGACATCCCGACTCATAACATCCTCACATGCATGGCCTCAAGACTTCTCTAGGGCTGCTCCTACTCTATAGAACACTCTCCCGCATTCCATTAGACTTGCTCCTACTTTTAGCCCTTTCAAAAAATCCCTGGAAACCCACCTCTTCAGTTTGACCCTCTATCTATTGCATACTCTGTTCTCCAACCTGTTAGATTGTAAGCCTGATCAGGCGGGGTCCTCAACTCCTACCTGTGTTTTATCTTGTGTTGCATCTCAATTGCAATTTAATGTACAGCATTGTGTAATATACTGACACTATATAGATAAATGATAAAAATAATAAAATCTCCAAAATGTAAGGGAATCTAATCATAGTCCGTAGAATAATTTTTTCTATTGGAAGCTATCTACTCCTGGAGAATTTACTCTTGATGTTACCACAATTAACCCTCTCCTTCTCTACCAAAATGTAAAAAAAGGGGGTTGCTTGGAGGCACACATAAGTGAAACGTTATATAGCATTGCAATGTTGCTATGATATTTTGCATTAATTGTAATGTTTTGTTGAAAGTTTATATTTTGTGCTGCCTATGACTACTTTTACATTTGCTTGATGAAAAAAAATATATAATTCTGAACAGTAAAAACCACTTAATTTGTTTTGAAATGCTATTGAAAATGTGCAATGTGACAAAAGTTATTTGCTACCTAAAGTGTTTTTCATTGCTTTGATTTTCCAGACACTTACTTGTCTTCATTTGCATACTTAAAATCTGTCCACTAGAGGGGTCCCTTTAACTTTTTAGGAAGAAAGTAACAAAATGCTAAGTAGTTAACTATCACATTGTATTGTTATTTATATTCCTAATAGACTTCTACAGCTGCAAAGTATGTTGTAATAAAGAATGTGCTACCATGTGCTACCATGTGCTACCATGTGCTAAAACTAGAAGTCCATTAGTATGTTTTGTATTTTTCAGCTATTTTATTACACTCAGTTTAAAAAAGCTCTTTACGTTTTAAGGTACATTCACATATTAAACTATTTATTTTGGCATTTACAAAATAATTTATTTTTAGTAATCTAAAAGCTTGGTGTGAAATCTAAAGTAAATCTTCAGGAATGTTGATAACCCAAAACCATAATTCTGAATATGTGAATATAGTTTTAAAAAGCATTTAGAATGCAATATAAATAGCGCTTACACTTTAAATTTTATTCCAAATGTGATCTTCAATGATGTTGGCCAAGACAATTCTTAAATGCTTTTGTAATACCTCCATATGTGTATAAATGCAAAGGGGTTGCTCGGAAATCAATGGCTTTCCTATAAATTTTGGGAAATGTGCACCTCTAAACACAATCTTGTATATATTTGCTAAAAGCTTTCTATTGTGATAACTTTAATTGACAATATAACAATGGGTATATTGAAAATGTATTACAATTAATAGCATACATATTTTTGCTGCAACCAGTCAGGCTTTGAGACTGATCTTCCATTTTTTATTTGGGGCAGTCAACTTACTGCTGCTTATTTCTTTAGTAAGCTCATGTTGAATTTCTTATTATTATTTCAATTTACTACAGCCTAAAACAGAGTTACAGAAAGCAAATATGCAAGTCATTCATCTGACCACAAGATACCAAGATTAGTTGCCCTTTCAGACCCCCCTATAGGTGCACTATATGAGAAAGAAAACAGGTTTTACATACACCGTATACAATACTGTTATTTGTGACTATAAAAACAACCAAATACTTTGTTACTGTTTACTCCATTGATTTTAAAACCATTGAAAGTAGTAAAAAAAACGTTAGCTTGATTTATAATTATATTACATTCCCATTTTTATATATTGTAAACTTGTAAATATATGGTTACAAGTTAGGAACTTAAATGGTTTTCAGTCAAGCATAATTAAAACATTTGCAGGCATTTAAAATCATACTTGTTTCTGTACATGCACTGAACAAAAATATAAATGCAACACTTCGGTTTTGCTCTCATTTTGCATGAGCTGAACTCAAAGATCTAAAACATTTTCTACATACACAAAAGACTACTTACTCTAAAATTTTGTTCACAAATCTGTGTTAGTGAGCACTTCTTCTTTGCCGAGATAATCCATCCCACCTCACAGGTGTGGAATATCAAGTTGCTGATTAGACAGTATTGTACAGGTGTACCTTAGACTGCCCACAATAAAAGGCCACTCTGAAATATTCACAGTTTTGCCTTATGGGGGGGGGGGCAGAAAACTTATGGTGGTGTGCCCACCATTTATCTCACACAGTGCAACACCTGTCCATCGCATAGAGTTGATCGGGTTGTTGATTGTGGCCTGTGGATTGTTGGTCCACTCCTCTTCAATAGCTGTGGGCAGTTGCTGAATATTTTCATGAACGAGCATATCTTGATCTCTTCCAATGTCCCCCATATTAGACACAATGTAAATGCAATAAAAATATCACCCCCCCCCCCCCCCCCCCCCCCCCCACTGTCTTTGAATAGAATTTTATATGTGGGACTAGTGTTGATTGCAAATATTCGACTTGCAAATTTTTATTTTAAATATTGGCACATTCGATAATTCAAAAAGATTTAGAATACAGCGTCAATATCTTTGTTATTGTTGATATTCAAGATTTAAGATCAAAGATCTAAAACATGTTCTACATACACAAAAGACCACTTACTCTCAAATTTTGACAAATCTGTGTTAGTGAGCACTTCTTCTTTGCCGAGATAATCCATCCCACCTCACAGGTGTGGAATATCAAGTTGCTGATTAGACAGCATGAATATTGTACAGGTGTACCTTAGACTGCCCACAATAAAAGGCCACTCTGAAATATTCACAGTTTGAGGCACAAAATTTACTTATGATTTGCTTTTGGTTGAGACTAATGGTCTGTTGTTCACACATTAGTGTAAGGCTAAAGCAGGGTACAGACGTGAAGATATGGGCCAGATCAATGGCCGCTTTGATGGCGCACTCACAGCCATCTATCTGGCCCCCATTGCTGTTTTTGAGCCGCTTGAAAACATGACCGTTAATGCGGTCGATTTCTGTTGCTTTGCCTAGAGGCCTGCCTGACATCATCACGCTGCTGCAGGGAACATCGGACGGCTCGAATATCGAGCCCTGTACCCTGTTTAAGGCTCAATTCACATGGTTGTTTATTAACTGTGTCAATTATCACTCTTTAAAGCTGGCCATACACCTTTAGAGCTCTCTGTCAGATATCCTTTAGATCTACCAACAACTATGTAGTGCCGGGTCCTCTGCGATTGAACACAGGTAGACTTGATTGTTTAGAAAGTTAAAAAACAAAAGGAAATCTAATGGTGTATGGGGACCCTTAGTGCCATTTTGTGTCCGGAAGCAGAAAGACATTGTTGTTTTTTGCTGATTATAGGGTAGTTTTTTGCACAAATTTTTATGTGTGGATGGATGTGAAGAGTATTCTCATTTAAGTCAATGTGAATTGTTGAGAAGCCAAATGCAACATTAGGGTCCCCATACACCTTTAGATTTCTCTGTCAGATTTTCTTTTAGATCTCCTAATGTTTTATCAAAACCATGTATTTTAAGGGACTTTCTAAACAATCACGTTCAATCGCAGAGGACCCTATACTACATAGTTGTTGGTAGATCTAATGGATATCTGACAGAGAGATCTAAAGGTGTATGGCCAACTTTAGGCATTCAATAAATTACTAAAAACCTCACTAATTTAAAAAGGACAGCAAAATTTTTTTTTTAACCATTTTCATAGACTTTAAAAATGTGATAAATAACTTGTCGCATTTCCAATGTTTAAAAAAAAAACAAAAAGAAAAACCCCTGTGTGAATAGATGCTAACAGCACTAAGGAGCTTTCTTGAATAATATTGGTGCACTGCTTTTGGCAAAGACTTTATTTGTAAACAAAATAGTCTAGAGTATTGTGTATGTTCTGATAAAATGATATGCAGTGTGAAAACTAAGCATGTAACTTATTAGCTAATTACTTTTTCTTACATGCAAGCTCCCCCACAGAACTGTGTAGGTCCCTGTTCCCAGAACCACATATCCGGCACAATAGATGGAGCTTATAACACATCTCAGCATCAGTCATCACAGTGTGAAGTGTCTGAGATAACAAGAAACACAAATACTGGCATCAACTCATATTAGCTGTACGCTAATCACAATGCAAATTTGTTTTCCCTCTGGCATGAATCATTTATGAAACTGGCTGATTCATCAAAGTGATGTTTGAAGAAATTACAAACCTAATAATTAATTAGATGTATTCCCATGCTAATTTACTTTTTTTCTGCAGCCTGGTAAAAATGACAGTAGAAATGCCCACTGATTTCAACAAATGTACTATAATACCATGATGTATCACCATGTTTAAACTAATAAATAATCAGTAAATGTTGAGATTTAGAAGATTTAGATTTTTGGTTATTTTGTATATACTTGTGGAAGTTTAATTTAAGAATTTCGCACTTACCTAGAGGCGGGGAATTTGAATCTGTCCGCGAACAGGTGGACGGCGGACTTCTTTAGAAGTCCGACCCGCCCGTTCGCGGACAGTCCTGGCCGATGTTCGGCCATCACTACTAATAAGCTTACTTATCTTTATTAATGCATCTTTGTATGGAAGTATTTTAAGTCACAGTAGAGATAATACATGGTTTTACATTCATCCAAACTATTTGCAAACAGTATCTCGTAAAAATGTGTACACCCCTCACATTGTGTAAAATAGTTTATAATATCTTTTCAAGGGACAACATTGAAGATATGACACTTTGATACAATGTAAAGTAGTCAGTGTACATCTTGTATAACAGTGTAAACTTGGTGTCCCTTTAAAATAACTCAACACACAGCCATTAATGTCTAAACCATCAAAAGTTGGTACACCCCTAAGTAAAAAATTTCCCATCTGTCCCCAAGGTGTCAATATTTTGTGCGACCATCTTTATTTTTTGCATTGCCTTAACTTTCTTGGGTAGTGAGTTTATGATGGATTGCAAAGTTATAGTCTGGAAAAAACATTCATATCATGTTTGACAGGTGGATAACATGTCTGTTGATTCTACTGTAAATCTTTTCAACTGATGTCTTGTAAAGGACAAATTTTAGCAAGGTCCATCGGTGAACAGGTGGATTGGACTTTTAGAAAAGTCCGACGTCCGCCTTTTCACAGGAATATTAAAATTTCCCACCTGTTTGCAGGGAATTTGAATTAAAAAAACGGAAGTGACGTACCTGGAATACACAGTTCCCAGTTTCGATATCTGGACATTACATTATCGTCACATCCGGTACCTGGATAGCACAGTTCCTGGTTTCGATATCTGGACGTGATGTCACTGACATCACTTACGGTGTAAGCCGGTTGTCTTTCACTAGAGACCGGCTTCACTATCTGGCCTCTGGTGAAAGAATTCTCCCACTGGCCGGATCTTTCAGCTCCTGATCCGGCCAGCAGAAGAATAGTAACCTTCTTCCCGCCATGAAAAGGGTGGGTCAAACACCCGTACTGTTTTCCAGGAGAAGAAAAGTTTTGCTATGTTTGCGGACAGTTCAGCCATCACTACTGATGACTGAACTGGCCATCCCATCCTGATAAACCTTTTTACTCACCAGGTATTGGTTGTCCCAAATGCTTTAACATACAAGACTACATTATATGGTAAATGTATTGTGAAAGAGTACTTAAATTTAATTTGTTAAGGTGCCCATACACCTTTAGATCTCTCTGTCAGATATCCTTTAAATCTATCAACAACTATGTAGTATAGGGTCCTCTGCGATTGAACACAGGTAGACTTGATGGTTTAAATGTCCCTCATATTACATGGTTTTGGTTAAACAAAAGGAAAACTTAAGGATATCTGACAGAGAAATCTAAAGGTGTATGGGCACCCTTAGTGAGTTAGTTAGACAAAATGCAGAAAATAGTTTTTAGAGGTGTTCTTTACAAGCCATATTAAAGTGGGGTGCAACTTCTACAACTCCTTTTTGTCTGTATTTATTTATCCTTTATTTAACACAGTAAAGAATAAAGAAACACCTCAAATGAAGGACAGCTGCCAAAATGAAGTAATCTATATGAATAATCATATCTGCATATTTATACGTTAAAGTCAGTTATATGAAATACACATTGTGATTTCAATGTTACTATATATGTTTGGAAGGTTCAGGGACTGTTGGGTCCGCATGTCAAGCAACATGGGGGCCCACATTTCCCAATGTGGAGACTAGGGGCTCCGTTGGGGACTTTAACGGCACAGAGTAAATCATAAAGTATAGATTTTAAACATGTTTTATTTGTAAAGATACCAGATGGTCAATCTAGTGATCATATCATCAAAGAGGACATTACAGTGGATGCAGTGTTCAAATCACATAATCAAAGTAAGAACAGTTTTAGTTACATAGCAATTCTGACCACATAATGGATGTATGTAGAAACCATATGGGTACAGACAATAGGGTAACATCATCTTGACGCGTTTCGCTGTTAGGCTTCATCAGGAGAAATATTGTGTTACCCAATGCTACAAAATGAAAGATCAAAGA
>CM070033.1:59974155-59992739 GCA_036250615.1 Ptychadena robeensis | reverse complement strand
CCCAGTTTGGGAACCACTGCACTAGGGATAGGTGGTTACTAAAAGACTGCACACTAATACAGCCTGAGCTTTCCATTAATGATGCACATACTGCCTGGTCAAAAAAAGTCACCACCTGGATTAAACTAAGAAAATAGGTACAGGTTTAGGTTCAGCAACAGTATGTGCTCAAAGAATGAGGTCAGCTGACTACCTGAATATACTGAATGAATAGGTTATTCCATCAATGAATTTTTTCTTCCCTGATGGCACAGGCATTTTCCAAGATGTCAATGCCAGGATTCAACAGACTCAAATTGTGAAAGAGTGGTTCAGGGAGCATGAGACATCATTTTCACACATGCATTGCCCACCACAAAGTCCAGACCTTCACCCCATTGAGAATCTTTGGGATGTGCTGGAGAATGCTTTGCACAGCCATCAGAACCATCATCAATTCAAATTTCAATTCATTTCAATTCGTTGAAAAAGGAATGCATTACTGGATAGAAATAAAGCATGTGACTCATTGCAGAAGCTTATCGAAACAATACCACAGCGAATGCGTGCTGTAATAAAAGCTAAAGGTGGTCCTACTAAATATTAGAGTGTGTGACTTTTTTTTGGTAGCAACTTTATTTTGGGCGAGGCAGTGTAAACATATCTGGGCACTTTAGAAAACACTGATATCACATTTATATGTTTGCAAAAGAATTTCAATTATTACTTGAAATAGGAAATGATAAAGGGTAAGCCACGTTCATAAGCTGGTCTGCCACATCCCAACAAGATATGAAAAGAAAGAAAACCTATGGTATTGCCTTTAAAGTCCCTAAATCCCCAACCATTTGAACTGGTATGGAGAAACATATCCTTTCTTTCTTTTCATAAAACTTGAAATAGTTTGAGTAGGAGAATTATTCATTTTATAATAATACATAGCAAAAAAGTATTATTTTTGACACAATGACGTTATTATGTATGTTGTGTTATAGTACATTTAGTTGTGTTACAATATTCACTTTTAATTAGAGGTCAATAACACTAGGACAGTTTTTATCAGTTCTAATGATCCCTAATGACTTTGAATTGTAATTTAATTAAATTATTTTCAATCATGATGAGTTGATATCATTTTGCAATATGTTTTTAAGGCTTATATCTCTAGAGACCAGCTGTTCAGAATGAATATCAGTATGAAGGCCTATGCTCATTATAAGGTTTATTACCTTTTATTAGCCTTAGAATCATGGTTATTTTATTAAAAAGAAAGCCGTCCATCAGTTCAAAGGAAAAATTAATATTGTGTTGCCTTAAAATTAATGCATGAAGTACAAAGAGCTGTGCATTTTTAATGGTCTTTACAACCTTGTTTTAGATTCTTACAGTGAATTAAAACTTTTCTAAAATTATACATAGTGATCTATGAAAAACAGAGCAGTTCAATATAGAAAAACAGAAAAGGTTCCTTTGTGTAAACTTCTACTGTTATTAATCAGAAAGTGAAGGTTATAAGCCCGCAAACCTGCATCAGGTTTCTATATACTTTGGTTTATTCCTGCAGTTCCAATAAACTGTTTAATTTAATATTTTTCACACTATAGGACAGTAAGTCACATCCCATAGTTTTGGAGATAAATTTAAGAAAAAACTAAAGAGTCTGGAGGCACAAACATTCACATATAAAGTAATCATGTAGAAGGTCTGTGCAGCACACTATATCCAGCCAAGCTAAAAGGCCAGTTTCAGGAGGCAAAGTTTTGTTCTACTCCCTCCAACCAAGCCAAAAGGCTAGTGCCAGGAGACAGAGTTATTCCCAACAGAGTGTGCAGGGCTTAAAGATTTTTCTGAACTCACTAACAAACTCATGGAGAGACACATTTTTTAATATGGTACTAACAACTTCACATGAGCACCTATTAACATATTGGAGGTAAGATGAGCACGTGTGACATAATTATTTTACGACAATGTAGTATGTTAATGTAAATACACAACTCATGCTTTTAAATAGCCTAAATTCACCCAGTTATTACACAGCTATTTATGTATGGGAGAAGTCATATTATATATGCTCAACAACAGATGGAACTCACAACAGTATTAGCTAAGTGAGTTAATGAATTTATGATGATGAATGAGTTGTGTACATTCAGCATTGCAGTAATACAATTATGTGACTGACTCATTTCTTCTCCCATATGTAAATAGGTGTTCATGGGTTAGTTGTTAGTGCTATATTGTAAAATGTGTCTCTCTAAGTTTGTCAGTGTGTTCCTGAAAATAGACACATACTATAGTTTCAGATGTACACCATATACGGGAACTTAGGTCTCCCTCTTGACTTTTGGCTTGGCTGGATAGCTAAATGCAACAAATGACAGCCTCCTGGGATGCAGAGCTATTGCTCCTGTGCAGTTTGAAACTGAAAAAAAAAGAAATCAAATATTCGGACCATATCATGCATACACATTTTCCCATTGATTTAAATGGGAAAAATGCATCTTATAGGCTGCAAAAAGTTACCTGTCAGGGCTCTTTCACTCTCCAAGTGTGTGTAGGCCTGTGGTTTACCATATACACTGATGCACTGTGTGGTGCATCATACTTTTTTTGCATTGCTGTATACAGTTTTCATGCTTGGCTTTGTGTTTGGAATAGACTTGTATTAGAAATAAAAAACACCAGCGCATCAAAAAACCTTGCGCATAAAGTGTTCATTGTCAACAGTGCAACTTATGCATGCATTATGTTATTAGTCATAACATATTTTTTTATTTCAAATAATGCTTTATAAAAATACAAAACTCCAGAGACTCCTGTGTGTAAAGTATAGCAACATTGTGACTTAATAAAATCCACATACATTATCCAGTGAATATTTAAGACTGTAGCTGTCTTAATTCATTGCTTATTACTCTACCATGACATTAGAATTTTTTTTTCTTAGAGGCTACAATTAAATTTAACTAAATTATGTACCTGATGTGTAGATTACAAACTTAGCATGTATTGTTCCATGATTTTTAGTGTTTTTTACTATAAACACACAGTTATATATTTTATTTTTATGTATATGAATGGCTTCATGTTGACATACTGTAATAACTAATCCCAGTATAACAGTCCTTATACTGGTGTGAATATATAGCCAGTAAGTGACTAGTGATGAGCAGCATAGGCAATATTTGTATTCGCAAAATATCCCACTGTCACATGAAAACTAAAAATCTATTACCTTTCTTGCGCAAATCACCACTTGTACATGGACATACTGGGAACCCAATGCAGGTAGTTCTGGGTACTGTTGTAAAAAATCTTGTATATTCGTGATAATGAAGATATTTGAGATCTTCCTGAATTCTCAAAATGCCGATATTCACAATTAAAATTTGATTCCTGATTAACATAATAACTGACTACAATTGATTATAATTGTTCTGTAAAGGTGGCCATACACATCAACTTTTACTCGATTGATCTTAGATTCCATTGGCTTGTGTTATTTAAATATCAAGTCAGTCAACATCAACCTCCACACAGTGTGAATGATTCAAACTCGATAAATTACTTTTTAAAGTACCTTGTGCATGCTCCATAGTACCATTGGATGCTAATCCATAGAGAACCCATCAGATACATGAACAATTAAATGAAAATTACCAACATGTCCAATCTCTGCTGCTTCTAATTTATGTTCCATTTCCATCACTTTTGCTTGACCCATTCAGGTAGATAAGAAAGGAATCTTAAACAATCCATGTAGAATATTGAATTTTATTTTTGATTGAACAGAAAAAGAAAAACGGAACCATGCATGTGTTATTTTTACTGTTATTGTTCCTGGACCCTGAAAACAGAGTGTTTCAGGCCTATTAAGCTTTATCTCTCCCTCACACTATTTCACATTACCCACTGATCTCTGTGTACTCTGGTTTTAGTCGGCACACTCCTCTTGCTCACAGCCTTTGTCTACTTATAACTTCAAAACTTTTCGTCAGTATTCTTCATTCTCTAGAACTCTCTAACACATCCTATTAGACTAGTTTCACCATTCAGATCTTTACAGTCACTTAAAATACAGCCTTTCAGAGCTAATTATACATCTTCTTTTCCCTGGCTATTCATCAACGCCCACTAACTACAGCAAATGCTATCTTCCTTATCCATTGTATGTGTTAGATTATGAGTTCTTATGGAGGACGACGACTAATGGAACTTAATTATATATCATCTCTACATAAATGCTGAAAGTAAATAAAAAATAATGTCATGGACAGGACCTCTTTTTCTTCTGTATGATCTCTTTGTACTTATTGTAATCTGTAATTGACACCCTTTTAAGTATTGTAGATTGCTGCATACTATGTCGTACTGTAAATAATGGAAAATAATAATAAATAATTAATAGCTCTATTAACTGTTCTATATTTTCACCTGGAGAATTATAATTCTATAAAGTGCCTATCTTCCATTACTGTGAAGCCAAGTCATCCACCAGTTGAAGGAATTCATGTAAAAATCTTAATACTGATCATTTAGAAGTTAAACATCTAGCTTCAAATAAGAAGAAAAAAGAAATGAAAAATTGGGGTAATCCAGTTTCAAAAGTTGTCCATGTCAAAGAGAAATCCACAATCCCGCCAAAATAAAACCCCAAATTATAAATACTATTGTATTGCTAGTAGTTAGCATCCTTCTGTTAATTGCCACTTATATACAGTATTTATATGATCTTATGTCATACCCAGTGCAGTATGAAGCTCAAATCTGTTTGTTGTTAGTGTTGATCGTGAATATTCTACTTGCAAATGTGTATTATGAATATCGGCACTTCGAGAATTCGCAAAGATCTGGAATATAATGCTAGATCTTCGTAATTGCAAATATTCAAGATTATTCAAGATCACATCAATTGGGAACCATCTCCAATATTTATCATCCATTGATACTGTTTAGAACCCAGGTGCCCTTTGGGTGTTCTTCGGCGGCCCCCTGTGGTCCTCCAATTGGGAAGAGGAGGAGAGGCGATAAACTTACCTGATAGTAGTATGCAAAAGCCGGTCAGTGACCCAGATGGTGCCTGAGAAAGTCCCTCACGTCTCCTCTTCTACTCTAGTGTTGGCAGGGAATCAGCAGACTTGTGAGTGCCTACGCTCCCACTATCCACCAGTGAACGAGGGGTGATTGTATATTATATGTTGCAGAACATAACCTGAGAATAGGGGCAAATAACCTTAGAGTCAAAGGTTAATTTCCGTATAGATATCATCAAAGGCTTTGATTATATCTATGAGGCACATAACCTTTAACTATGTATATGACTATTTATATCTTCTAGCTCTGCCTGCTGTCATTCTTTCAATAAAAAATGCTTATACAAGTCAGTATAGATTGAAAATGCTATGTGCGGCCATTTATTTAGACTGTCATATGGATTTTTGTGCAAACAGGCAAAAAAATTGCAATATTTTGTGAATACAAATATTGCCTATGCTGCTCATCAATATTTATCATATGCTTTCCATAATCCTCAGCATCACCAATGACAGATCAAAACCTTTTCTTTACCTCTTTGTTAACTAAGAAAGCCCTTCCATCACAATATGTCATGTCATAGGTCCATGATAACCCATGTTCAATGATTTTGGCAATCTGAATGAAAACATTCAAAAGGGCAAAGGAAAAACTGTGTAGGAAATCTCTAGATTGAAGTAAAATATAACAATAGAACTGGAATGTGTTTCTTTTGCTTTTGCCAGCATATAAATTGTTATAATATGTTAAAATATATCGTAGTTTTTGTATATACAGAAAACTAGACCTCAATAGATCTCTATATCTAGACTTCACGGTATGTATCAGCCATACTTTTCAAGATTTGCACATTGTTACAGTATAGATGGAGCCTACACTATGAATTCTGTACCTGGCAAATTGATTGGTTGTGCTTTGGTACAGCCTGTAAAATTATTTCATCAATTTCCTTCACAGTTTCCTGCAGAAAATAACCTAAAATAACCATTTAATGTCCAATGTTTATGCAGCAGATACATTTCAATAGCATTTCTTCATTCTTTGGATATATTCAGTGTTGGTTAAGTCTTATCAAGCTAAGCTCAGCATAAATGACTTTTAGGGAATCTTTATAGATCATATTTATACTACATACAGTATGTATAAAGCCCAACTGAACACATAAATAGTTTTAATTACCTGTAAAAAAAATTCCAGTCAGGATCTCTGTCTCAGCTCCCTATTAGGCTAGCTTTCCACTGCATTATCGGCACAGTGCACTACGTGGACCTTCTGCCCGGCGGAGCCGCTCAACGATGTGGGAGCGGTAAGCAGGTAATATGGGTGGGCTCCATCAACATCCCCATCAAGCAATGCGATCAATGCAGTTGATCAATGGAGGTGCCGATGGAGCCAATAACACCGTGGAATCCTAGCCTAACTGGACAAAATGAAAGTAAAAAACTGATACAAACCATTCACCACTGATGGGTGTGTTTACAATGATTAGTTTTATTAAGGAAAAATAAAATTCTTTTATTGTTTAAAAATTTTTTATCATGATTTAGGCTTTGCTAGTCACTAATAAAAATCCCATCTTAATAAATCATTCCATCTTAAGAACACCTTACGATTTTACCATACAATTTCTGTTCTACTAACTTTTGTTCTACTAAAACCATGTAATCCTTTTCTATCAATCCAGCAATGTTGGTAGTTATACTTTGTTCAGGGGCTTTTTTAACCTCCCCAGCTGTTGAGACGAACCTAGTTCATTCAGTGTTTGGGTTCGTCCCAACCACTAGGGCAGCAGACATCAGGTGCACGCAATACATCTCCATGTTAATTGAGTTGCATCGGCATTCCAGCCACCTCATTAATGACGCTGGCTGTGTAGACAGGGGCGGGGGGAAAGTGGGAATTGCATCGCTGTTAAAAATGGCGCGGTACGGGGGGTGCGCTAGGGAGGTTAATGAACTCACAAATAAACTAGTTGAAATTGGGAACCATCACCAACATGTATCATCCATTGAGTATGTATACAGCATCTGTAGATCATCAGCTAGAAATTATGCATTTTTCTGCCTATAAGACGCTCCGGCTCAGCGCCATCAACTGTAACATTGAAACAATTGCCAGACGGAGCTCCATGTGTCCATCAGTGTGGGAGTTAAAGGAGATGGAGCAGCAGTCTGACTGTCATATGGAGCAAAGCTCTACATAGACAGATAACTGATCTCTGTCTAAGCCAGTTGAGCTGTCAGCGCTGCCCCAAATAAGCAGATTTCTGTCCCGTGGACCCTGTGGATGGAGGACAGCCCCGCTCAGTGGCCAAGATTGGGGGAGACTCAGAAAGAGTTTCTAGGAGCTTCCCAGCCTCTGCCGACACAGTCAAGCTCAGTGCTTGGCTGAGCAGGCAGAGGGAAACCATAGAAAGCACTTTTGGCAGCAAGTGGTCTTGAATTTGCCATATAAGATGCAAGCAGCCCCTCCCCTCCAATTTTGGGGGGAATAATGAGGTGGAAAATATTGTACATTTTAAGCATAAAAAATACATTTGATAAAAAAAAAACACACAAGTAATGACTGGTAAGCTGCAATAGGACTATATACTTTTACCTTAACAATTAGCCCATATATAAATTAATCTAGATAGGGAAAAAATTATATTTTATTTAATTTCAGAATATTTTTCAGCAGTGTCTATACATGTAAGCAGTAACAGTGCCACACTGGATTTATTGTAGAGAGAATAAACTTCAGCTCTTTTTACACTTGAATGAGTTTTTGATTTTAAGCTTTTCCTGAACAAATCAGTACTTTTTCTTTGTAGCTTTGACAAGTACAATGCACACGTTAAAAAGTCACAAGCTAAAAGGCTGAATGTCACAGAAGCAGAATTTCTGAAATCACTGATCACTGACAACATTATATATGCACCGGTGGAAAAAGTCAGGCTCTTTGAATGACACAAAACCTTAATGATAAATCATTTCAAATTGATGCATATTTTATATTATCTTCAGATGGAAGAAACATTACCCATAAATGAATGAAAATACAGCATTTGGTGAAATAAAAGAATAGAATAAGCCAAGGTTGTAGTTTATTCTTCATAAAGACAACACCATGTGTGCTCAACTGTGCTGAAAAAAGAACACAAAAGGAAAATTGCATTAGGTTAGATGCCTACAGCTGTCATGGTAGGTGAATGCAACTCAAAGGGGAATATATGATTAAGGTTGTTTTGGTGATTTTTAAAAGTTCTAGCAACATGTGTAAGGTGCAATATTGCTTATTTTATAATCAAAGTCAGGATCAAACTGACAAGGTTTTATTTATGTAAAGTATATGTAAGCATGGAATTTCTTTTATTTGCTCTTTTGGTCTAAAGCAATGGTTCCCAAACTTTCCCAGCAGGGCCCCCCTTTTCTAGAAAGGAGCATTATCGAGCCCCCCCCCCCCCATTCAAACTACGCAGTGTCATATTGAGGGACATTTCATGCTAGCTGTGTTTGTGTTGCAGTATCATTTACTAGTGTGAAATGGCCCTCGAACTTTATTTGAAATACAAAGCGTACAACTTATTTTGGTTTTCACCCCAATCATATAGAAACATTAATCATTCACATAGAGACACTCACAGTATACTCATGCAGAGACATGAATCATTCACATAGAGACAAGACCCACACAGATGCAGACACACACAGACAGATAAACACAAAGACATCCACATTAAAGCACTCTATTTACTGAAGAAGCTTGAAAAATGCCAGTGGAGGAGTAGAGAAGTGTTTAAGGAGTGGTTTTGGCCAAGGACAAGGTTACCCAAGTATTTTTTGCTCAAAAACACATGAAAAGCACTCTGCAGAGCTTTCACATTAAATACAAATGAGACATGAGGTGTTTCAAAATAATGACCGAAATGTGCACTTCTTGATAAACAGCATATGTGGCCCTTTTAAAATGCCCTCAAAAGCTCTCATTATTTCTTAAGCCTTGGCATGTTTGAGGCACTTAAATGTGCAAAACCCTATATTTTAAACCACCATTTGAATTGCACCTGAGGCTTATTCCACCTGGTTGTTTCTGTACCAAGCCTTTAACCTCTAGAGTGACTGCCCCAAGATAGTTCAGGGTGAGTTTGTTTACAAACAAAAAACGGGCATCTCTGGAGGTTGGCTTTCCCGACTATCCTTTCAGGTTCTGCCTCTTTTGGAGTCATCGATGACAATGTTGCTCTTCGTCCTTACATCCTCCCTCTGCCCTCTCTACACCCCCCCCCCCTCCCCTTCACATGTGAAGCTGGTTAATTTAAACTCTGTAATATACACTCTGTGATCTGTTTTGATTGCCTGTACCACACTTTTTACAAGTATGTGATTCAGGCAGAACACCCAGAGGGTTGAATAAGCCACTATCTGACAGATAGGTAGGTGTTCAAAAGATGTCATGAAATAGCAACACTTGATAGATTACAGCAGATTCTGTCCTTTTTGTCCTCTGTCCTTGGTATTTTTTAGGTGCATGTGAATTTTTTTACAATCAGATCCTTCTACTCAAAATCATATCAGAATTTGCTTATGCATTTGCATGTTCATTGGAAAGCTCCTGAAATGGTGTTGTCTAGTGATGATCGCGAATATTCGGATTCTGAATATTAATCGCGAATATCGGCAATTCGGAAATTCGCGAAGATGGTGAATATATTGCAGAGTATTCGCATTTCCGGATATTCTGTATTTTTTATCCATTACACATGCCTCTCAATGCAAGTGGACGAATGGGAAGGCTGCAACAAGAGTTTAGCAACACCATCAACAGTTTTTTAAATGAATATTGGGGTGATGCGAATATTGTGAAAATCGTCACTTTAAAAATTCGCATACAAATTTGCGCCATGTTAAACATATATTGCGCGCAAAATTTGCAATAAAAACTGCTAATATTCGCAATAAAAAAAACCCTGAATATTGCCAAATGCAAATGCAAGTGTTGTCGCCGGAATTGTTTGGGGAGGGGGAAAACAGACTACAGAAACATAGAGTGAGTGAGTGAGTGAGTGAGTGAGTGAGTGAGTGAGTGAGTGAGTGAGTGAAAGAAGCATTTGGACTTTAAGGACATGTTTCCAGATTATCTAGCAATACCATGTTCACAGATAGAGATGGTCATGAAATTTTGACTAGTTCACTTGGGAGTTATTGCAAAGCCGCTGAACATGGTAGCATCACCAAAATTATTATATATGTAGATCTGTTATGGGAACATTCCAAAAAAGATATTGTGCTAATGTGTATATTTTGCTAAAACTTAAACATACTTAAACTTCAAGTCCAAATTTCAACTTGAGTTGAAACATTTCTTGACTTTAAACATTATTTATGCAAAAACTACATGCACTAGATAAGGCATTAACTAGTGAGTTAATTAGTTGACTTGATGATTCTAGAGGAGTAGTTGACCTTTTCTGATACAGACTCGACTAGTCACCCCTGTGGGTGTACTGGTCAGGAAAAACATAAGTATAATACCTTCCTCTTCTCTGTGTAAACTTCAGCTGCATGTAGTGTATACCTCTGCTCTGACTGGCTGTATTGCAGTGAACAGGAGGCGAAAAAATAGCCTCCCTTCTCCTCTCCTTCCTGCTAATGAGAGGGACAGACTGCATGACAGCCAGATGCCTTGCACAGAGCATGCCAAAGAAGATCTTTAAAAGTGGAGTCATTGCTTGTAAGGCTATGTTTCCACATAGGCGTTAAGCCGCAGCACATACGTGACCAACGATCACATCTGATCACTCCCATTTAGATGTATGGGCTTGTCCCCACTTCAACGTGGTGGGCGGCCGATCACGGCCATAGAGGTAACTGTGACACACAATTTTAACCATGCCCATGGAAAGTGAATGGCGGGGTGGGGCAAGATGTCCTGCTCCACCTCCCACTTCATGCATGCAATCTCTGTGCCGCGAGTCTAATCAAAGGAGACCACAGGAGATCACTGTCTTTAATGCCCTAGTACTGCAACAATTCTTTTTGTGGATTATATCATGTTTAGGGGTTTGCAATTAACTCAATCTCAGCTAGCCATATTTTTGTTAAGGTTTCACAACCATAGCAAATCACTGAATTCTAAACAAATGCAAACTGAGTGTGTGGAACATTTATTTATCCCTATAGATGGTATGCCAGGATACCTAGGAAAAGAAGAAGGTGCCAACTAAGGCAATCAACCAGTGGTATAGAAGAGTGCCATACCTGGGAGGGGTATTTCATTTTTGAGAATCCCTCTTAAGGCATCTGCAGTGCTAAAGGGTATGCAGGATTGTAGTACTCATAGTAGGGGCTGTTTTATGGTCAACCATTTGCCATTGGAATAAACTTATATTGAAAGCATTCATTGCAGGCTAAAAAAGGTATATGAGGAGCACTTTGCTATGTTGTTTTCAATAAAACCGTTTAACGGATATCCGTTTATGTAAAAATTATATTTCCTAAAATTAGAAATACATTGAAATTCAATTTTGCTAAGCTCCTATCATTTTAATTCGGATTGACTTAAATAACAAATATATATATATATGTTACATGCATATAGATGAATTATGCAATGCAGGCAAAATGTAGAATAGCTGGTTAATAATTCATTGCGGCATTTATTGATTTTCTGCTGCTTATTCCAGTCAAGTCACAGCACAACACTGTACAGTACAATGCTTATTGAGTCATAGTATGCCATATGACATTTCTGACATTTCTAATGTCACTGCTAAAGAAGTAAGTAAAGAAGTTAAAAATCCATCCATTACTCTGACACTAAGCCAGGACAATATCGGCATGGAGGTTTTATGTTCTCTTTAAGATCTGGGTTTTCTCTGGAGACTCTGGCTTCCTCCCAGAAACACTTGTGAGTTTATTGACCTCCCCCCCAAAAAATGGGAGATTAGATTGTGAGCTCTTCTATAAGACAGCGATATGAGTATATACTTTGTAAAGTACTGTGTTGGTGTTCTACTTAATAATATATCAAATTAATATTATAATACTGCAGATTTATCCCTGTTGGAAGATATTATTAATATTCATGGCCTCTTGACAACTTTGAATATAGTATTTTCCTTCATCTGCAGTCCTATTGGCATTGGCCACCATTATGGGATTCTCAGCTAATGTGTCACAGAGGGGAAGACTAGCAGAGGCAGAGGCAGTTCTGCCAGCACTGGGTCTGTCAAGGCTATCCTTCTGAGTGTTTACCCGAGTGTAACTCAGGGTAAGTTTGCCTACCCTGGAACCACCTCTTCTGCATCATTGATGATGCCAAGAGGCGGGGGAAGCGCCATTGGCCTCCATTTAAAGGAGGCGGAATATGATTTTTTCAGCACTGATGATGCAGGGGATGTGAAGGGGGAGGGCTGAGAATTGCGGTGGATTATATTGTAATTTTACAATGTAATGTAACGCCAAATGCCCAGGGGTATTTTATTTTATTAAAGGTTTGCTTTAAGCAAATAAATATATTTCACAAATGGTTTAACTTTATTATCCTGGAACTAGTAGGACTAGTAGTAGATATTTTTCTTTCTCATGTATGGTTTCAGTAAGTGTATTTTCTGTGGCCCCCAGGTATCACATAAAATCTGGATTTGAGCCTATATTGGTGCTATAAATGTGTACAGTAATATGTGATTTTTTTTAAGGTCTGCCAGACTTTGTATTCATAACTCAAGCTGAACTGACATGCTTGACATGTAAAAGTGACTGAAGGTATGATGTTTCTGCCAAATAGAGTCAGTTTACTGCCTTTGTACTAAAATCGGAGTCTATTCATTTTAGACAGCAGAGCAACAGAAAGTGTCATCTGATCTATGTCTCAGATTCAATCAGCAGAAACAAAGCCCTTCAATATACCTAAAATGTCAGTGGTATGAAAACTTCCTGTCTGCTCCTGCAGAAAGCGTACAAAGGCAGTCCTGTAATTACATCTGATCCTAATTTACACATGTAGTTGTGTAATTAATACTTCCTCTGTGAAGCAAGGGGATCATTTGAGCAATGAGCTTCTAACTATAATTTGAGGAAAGTGATAGAACTTGTGTGCTCACTTCTGAAACAGGAAAGCACTGTTTGGCTGCATTTGATTATAGTGTTCGTAATTGTGTGTTCAGAGTAGGCTTTGTGCAGTCAAGAGAAAATAATATATTGTTCCATCCTTACATAAAATATGACTGTGTTTGCACTTGTCTAGACATGAGAGGAGAACAATGGTAGGATCACATAACGTTCGATTTCAGGTTAAGTAATGTACCTTATATGTTGGCATCAGAAAACCTTTTTGAAAGTAGCATACAGGGGAAGTAGTAGGTGTATTTAGACAAAACCTATGTTCGGTCATGTACACAGAGAAAAAAAAATGTAACACAGCTTTACAGAACATAGTTATTCTTCTCATTGATAACACATTCACACCATTGCATTGCAAAAACATGTTTTGGTTCATGGGTGAGTTTTTTTAGTGTATGTGGCTTGGCCAAAAATACAGCAAGGGAGACTTTTTGTGCATTGTGGCAGATTAGGCAGCCCATTGTAATGGGCTAATTTAGTACATTAAATGTGCTACACTATACACCCAGCAGTGGATCATATTGTAAAAAGTAATGTGTCATCACGCGCGGTCAAATGGACAAAAAATTGGGTCAAAATCGGCCGGGCACCCTTTGTGTGCCAGCACTCAGGGTATGTCTGTCAGGTCCCCCTGGCTGCTCGGGCTAGTGTCAGGGCCAACAACTTCGGAGGGAAAGCTGCTGCTGGCAGATTCTGTGTTCTCAGCTCCGTCAGATCCCCCCAAAAGAAATGCACAGGGGAGTCCAAGAAAACAGAGGAGACATACCTGTACTTTGGACTGGTCCCCATCCAAAATATTTAAATCGATCTAAGAATTACGGAAATATCCATAATGGCTTAGATAAATTTTGGCGGCCAACTTCGTCTCTTTAAGCTTTAGACTTCCACCCGATTTTTCAGGCTGAACAATAAAACACTAGGTGGGTCTTTAAGTCTTTAAGTTCTCAAAGTTATATCAAGCAGTTACTGCCCCCCACCAGCATGTCACCACTAGTGGTTCTTCCATTAACATCTTTCTGGGCACTGCCTATGTCCTGCTCTTCTGTCACAATGGCCTACATAAAGCAAAATAAGACACCAACAGAAAAAGTACAATGCTGATACAGAAAATGCAGACACAATAATACAAATATGACCAATTTTGACAAAATTGCAACAACAAGGCCAGTGATGCCTTTTACCCCTAGTGCTCTGCTTCACTACCTCTACCTCACTTCCGCCCTTTTTCTAGTCTGACCTCTACTGCCTATCCCATCCAGTTAGGCACCCTGACACCATGGTGCCCAGGCTAAGCATGTTAAATATTTTTGCCCAGGCTTTGAGAGACCTTCCTTGGTTTTAGGCAGTGATTAATAAAATTAAACTTTGTACTATTTAAAACAGTTAAGCTGAATTGATTGGTGATATAAGAATGTTCAAACATTAAATATGTGTGGATTGCATAAAAAACCTTCTGACACAGATTCTGAAGAAGAATGTAGTTGAAACGCACTGACATCATACATCCTAATGGATGGGCCTGTGTTACAAGGAATTTTCTTAGTAGCATTAATGATTCAAGCACAGAAATATGTAAGTCTATGATCTGGTGGTGGTGATCTAAGAACATTCGGCTCTATAAATGTATAGGACACTTTAGTGATATTCTGTGTTGTGTTGTCTATATATGCATTGAGTATTGTTGTTTTTAATTGTGATTCACTTTTAAAAGAAAAAAAGTTTGTATGACAAGATTTTATCAATAATGTGTTCATGTTATATATACCAGTTTAAAGTATCACTTAACACACAAAATCTTAATTTTTCATATATTCTTAGATGGGCACCATAGATATGATATTTGTCATGTACTTCTCCTCTGTATTTTATTCTTTTAATTTTGTGTAGATTAGTTTCTATTAACCAGTTCAATCCATGTAAAAAAACAAACTCTGTTTACTAATTAAATTTTCATATAATTAAATCATTGAAGTGAGTATTCTGTAATGCTTTATCATCTAGTCAGCATCATTTATTTCATTGCAAACTAAAGGTTGGTCATCTTCAAGTTACTCATTTTTTTATCTGTCATAGACAAAATTTAATTCCTGGATACATGTTCTAAGAGGTGTCAGTGAAAGGTAACAGCTAGGCAGCCAATATGGGTTCATCACTAGTGATGAGCAGCTTAGGCAATATTCCCATTCACAACATTTCTTACATTATTCTACAAATATTCAAAGTAAATTCACAAATTCAAGATCTCCTTTCATTACAGTTTGGAAGCATTGGCAGTTGTGATATGATTAATTGCAATGTGTGCTGTCACAGTAATATCTAGTGGCAGAATGGGAAATTGCAGCAAAAAAATTTAAATGACATAAGACTACAACACTAAGAAGTAATTTTGCGAATTCTTTGCGAATATCAGCCATGAACTAAAACAAAAGAAAACACAGGTTCACATAAACAATTCTACCTTAAGCATGTAGAAAGAAAACACCAAGCATGGTCTAATTTTGTATAATTGAAACTTCATGATAATGATCTTCATTGAGGGGTTCAAATGCTGAGGTCTGTATCTTTTTAAAGGCTGCCAGATATTAGGTTCAACATGAAGGTTAAAATAAAGTTTTCTTATTACTAAGTTAACTGAAAACTAACCTGTATTACCATGTTCAAGTGGTTCTTATTCGGTATAAAGGATTCAAACAATAATTTTGTGACATCAATTGACATGAGGAATTTGTACATCTTAACATTATATTCAGAATCAAAGGCTTTATGTAGTCAGTAAATTCAATATGAACTTCCTTTTGATGCATCTTGACTTTTAAAATTAATCAGTACATATTACCTCTCATCCCTTGTCCTCGTTCCTAACTCATCATTGTACAATTCTTTCTATATAATGTTCCAGTCTTTCTTGAGTAGTCTCTGAAATTATCTTTTCAAATTACATTACACGCTAAAAAAACTGAAACTTACGCAATATATTTTGTTACTATATATTGGAATGGTGTTTAATGGGTAAATATTATGCTTGTCCTGGGTTCAAGTAGATGCAAACCATAGCCCTGAATATTGTAAACAATTGCCAAATGTATAAACTACTATACCATTTTACCATCGTGTCTTGCTTTTCTATTGCTAGGTGCTACCGTCTTTTTGAAACAATGTACTGTCTGCATTATATGCTGTAGAGATTGCTTACTTTACAAAGGTTGCAAATCAGATGTAATGCTACAGTGCTACAAAGGAGGAAAAGATAGTCAGAGACTGGAGGAGAGGACCAAGCGCAGCGAACATGAGATCGATATTGCTGGAGGTTAGGAATAAGATAAGTAAAGACGGGCTTGAATGGATTCAATGGAATTTGCTCAAGGATTTCCTCCCACAGCTTTGGATCAATGACTCCCAAGTCTGTTGACCATTTCTCACAGGCCAAGGAGAGGAAGCCCCCAGAGAACTTTGATATGTCAAAGAAATCAGCTGACTAAGAGAAGGGGTATGAGTATGAACTGAGAGAAGAGGATGTAAAAGAGTTAGGCGAGCTTGGGCAGTATAAGCATGACTTAGTTGGAGGTTGAAAAAGAGAATGGCCATTTCAGAAGAAAAGGGTGGAAAAAAGACAAAAAGGGTCAATGGGATTGAAAGCGAGAGATAAGTAGAACTAGTATAAAAGCAGTAAACTAAAATGCTGAAAATGCACTTTAACAAATATTTTCCTTTCATTGCTCTGGCACTTCTGTAGAAAAGCAGGCCCGTGGGTAGTGAACACAGGAAACACACACCGTTAAAGTTTAACAAGTTAACTTTACTGGAACGTTTTCAGCATACAGTCCTTAAAAGTATTATGGTTCTTATCAGTCTGGCACCTCTTGCTCATCATATGGCAGCGGTATGACACAATGTCTCCAGGGACGGGGCGGCGGTCACCAGAAGTCCAGGCCAAATACCAGTGGCCGTGTCAGCTGGCAGCGGCTGGTGGGTTTTTGCACCGGAGCACACACCAGCAGGCTGAGCGACCTGCACGCTCTGTTCACCTTCCTCACATGGCTGGGTTTTTTACTCCCCTCCTCAGCGATCAAGTCTCCATCAGGATACTGTGACAGGATGAGAAAACAGGGGTGTGCCTGTAAAATGAACCATTCATTAGCAAGAACCTTTTTGGTATAATCATGAGATATGAGGTATCCACTGTATGCTGCTAAGCAAGTATGTTACTAGCTTTTGCAGTAATTTGGTTTTAAACCATCCTAAGCAAGTGTGATGTTTTGAGGATGAACACTATTACATCAGTGTTCAGCAGGTCCATAGAGCTCTGCACTGTTGTAAGGGATTGGTCATGTTTATTTTTTGTTGCTAGTCACTCACACAAGTTTTGATTCTGTGCATTCTTTTCTAATCTCTTAGGAGGAGAAGACAGCACCACAAAGTAGGAATTCAGTTCAATTCAGTGAAGTAACATAATATGGTAATGCAGATAGATAGATAGATAGATAGATAGATAGATAGATAGATAGATAGATAGATAGATAGATAGATAGATAGATAGATAGATAGATAGATAGATAGATAGATAGATAGATAGATAGATAGATAGATAGATAGATAGATAGATAGATAGATAGATAGATAGATAGATAGATAGATAGATAGATAGATAGATAGATAGATAGATAGATAGATAGATAGATAGACATTACCAATTTTTAAAAAATCCTCCACATTTTCTTTTCAGGAAAATACTATAATTTAAACAAAATTATGGAAACAGCTGTGCACATTTTATTGTTTGAATGTCTTGTCCATTTGAGAGGAAGAACCACAAGTCATGAAGAGGACAGCCAAACTTATGAGGGGCCCCGAAGCTCTTGTTATCATCACGTTACACACATAATAGGCCCCTTTGCAACATATGGAATACAATTAAGTTCACATTTTCAGTAACTGGTCTCTGTAGGTTTTAATCCTGATATCCCACCTGCTCTTAAATGTCATTACTTCAGCAAGTTATTTCATTCTTTACATGTATGTATACTTTACAGAATCACACAGCCTGCACTATTGACATGATTAGTACAATGCAATGGAAACAGTTGAAGGACAGGACATTTTATCCAATTTTCTAAGACCTAGTGAGACAAAACTATGTAGGATCACATAGCATGGAAAATATGACTTGGCATTTAAAAAATATTATTTACATTATCATACAATACAACATGAACCTTTTAATTAAACAGCAGTTCAATGCAAAGGGTGGGGTATACAGTTTTTAACAGTAGTTCACATTGAAGTGTGTATTCAACAGCTTACTATTATACAGTCATAATTACCAGCCTTAGAGACAATGCCAATAACCATGTCCATGCTCTGTTTTCACCTTGCCCAACAAGTTGCCCTATGGATGTCTATAGATTTATATAAATAAATACAGTGCTGCTTGAAAGTATGTGAACCCTCCAGACATGGTCACTGTTT
>CM070033.1:59871637-59924449 GCA_036250615.1 Ptychadena robeensis | reverse complement strand
AGACTATAAGGCTTTGCTATTGTCACTAACTTCCTGGGCTTGAGATTCACCTCGTGCCTCAAATGTCAGATTATTTTACCTGACAGGCACATGCCATATATAAAGATATAAAACATATAATCAATTCCTTACTTTAAAAAACAAATTCTCTACTATATGCACTTCTCATTTTATATTCCTCTGTACTCAAATGTAAAGATCTTTTTGTCTGCTGTTCTTTAACTTTAGGTCACGATGAGAATGTATTTCTGTAGAAAATGTATATAGTTATCATGATATTTTATGCAGTTTCCTTTCACAAATCAATTCCTATTCAGCCATTGGAATTCATTAAGTTCTTGTTGCACTGGATATTGCATTATGACCTTGGACAACCATTGCTGTATAACATAGCTTTTTCTGTTTTACACAGTGTAAAAGAAGTCTGTCTATAAAGATACAGAATATAAAAGTTCTTACCTTGCATTTTAAAAACCCAGGAAAACAACTGTTTACAGTTGTCCTTGTAAAAAAAAGTTTAAAGCAACTAAACTAAAGTAATTGAAATGTTTTTAGTGTCGTAATGTTATGATTAAAATTAAAAAATGTAAAAATAATTGATTAGCAAAATAAAGTGTATGGAAACATCCAAATGATCTCATGTACAGTGAGTTGGTGACTTACCTTTCAATTCCAAGGTTTTAGATGTGAATACAACACTAAATGAACAACAATGCATGACTGTAAACGAAGGCAGGAAAAGAAGTTTGCCTCGTGGTGGGTTCTTTTACTATGTCACGGCAAGCATGCCAAATAACAAGGATGGTGGTTAATGACTTTAAGTCTTTTATTGTCTAAAAGATTACAGGAAAACCATGACAAAAGTCACCGCAATACAGGAAATATCTGTACAGTCAACAACAGATGTCAATGCAAGCAGCTTATAAGATACTTAGATTCTGCTCATAGAGTTAATGTTAACATGGACTAAAGCAATAAGTCTGTAGTCAAAAGCTCCCACCCTGGTGGTGAACTCAACAACAGCTAGTGATGATTTTTGGTCTGCACACCCTTTGAAGACTCACCAATATTTGTGTTGGGTCTCCTTTGATACTCGGAGGGGGGGGGGGGGGGGTATATGCTCACACATGTGATATCAAACGGAAATTCCACAATAACACAAAATGCATAGCGTGTCACCTTACAAAAAAAAGTATCTTTAACAGAGATTCCACACCCATGGTTAAAAATCTTAGTCTTCATTTGTATATATATATAGGCATATGCCAAACACAACTCTCCTAAAGCTGCTCCTCCTTCCCTTACGCGTTTTACCCTTGCCCAGAGTTATTTATATACGTTTCCAAATTTTACTATGAACACTTCCTTCCTGCCACAATGATAAATACACAGTATTTAGTAATTAGTTGCTTGACCAGGTGTTTGTGGTCAGGGGGACCATAGAGTTAACAGTGCGGTCCAGTGATGCATTCACAAGGTGCCAGTGCATGCTCATACAGGTTTGCCTTCTGAACAAAATCATTTTAGCCAGGCAGTGGCATATCATAGAAAGCACTTGAATGTTAACAGATGTCTTTTCGATGCAATTTTCTATAGAGGAGCACACAGATGGACACCTCCCACTGTTGACCATTACTTCATTTTATAAATTACAGACAACTGGTCTGTTCCTTGGCATTTAAATAATACATCTTACAAGGGTAAAAAAAAAATTCATTAAGAGTGATGACATTTCCTCCCAGTTTTAGGAAAAGAGGATTTAATACCAAACTTCAGCCTTGGCTCCAGGGCTACCACAAATGTTCTCTTGTTGTTTTCAAGAAACATCTGACAAATAAACAAAATAAAAAGGAACAAATCTGCAAAGCAATAAATTCCAGGAAATGTGAGCTCTGGATAATGTGGAAAATGTTTACAACACTGGGATTAATTTTTGCAAAACAGATATAGACATTTTGCATAGGAAGAAATGTGGCACAACCTTTGTTTATGTAATTTAGGCGCAATAAAGAAGGAAATGTTTATGCTACGCACAATAACTCACAGTAAATCATTTTGCATATACTTACAAATATTTTACACATCTTTTATTTATCAGGTGAAAACATACCACAAGAATATATGAAATTTGAATTATTAACAAATAAAGATGGTTTCTGCAGATAGGGTTAATAGCAATAACTATTTTAAAGAAACATGATGTAGACAATACAATACATATGTCCTTCGGGCACACATATATAGAGCATTTTGTTTGTGAATAATAAAGCACTGAAAGATATTAATTTCTTCTGACATCGAAATGGTAACAGACCGTCTTCTGCTATCTCTTGGGAGAGACGGCTGTAAAGCATATCTAAACCTAGAAAAAAATCATGTATTGCATTTTACCGGAGATACCCATTGTAAGTTGTGATGAGCGAGCATTCTCCGCCAAATACGTGTTATGCTTGAGCATCGCTGTGTTTGGCGGTACTCGGACGAGCACCTTGCTGTGCTCATGTCTCTTTTCACAGGTTGTAGACCGTCAATCAGATTGGTGATACTGCAGAATTGTCGGGATTGCGGTTTTATATCTAAACATTGATGAGATTATTAAATATAAAACTATTTCTAATTCTAGGTGTTTTTGGGTAAATAAGTGTGTGTAGGTGATTTATTTAATGTCGGATGTTGCTGTTATTTGTGATAATATTTTAATTATTACAGATAACATAACAACAGTTTTTACTGTATTTGAAAAGTGTTTCAGCGCTGGTGTTAATGCCTTGGAAGGAGTAAAGGATTACTACAAACCATTCCTCCTTTCAGTTTATTATCTATAACTTTTTTTTATGGTTACAGATAACAAATATATGTTCAGTATAGGAGATGGAGACAGGAAAAAGAGCTGTCATTTTTCATGTAAAATAGTTTTTTGGGGGGGTGGGGGGTTTGGACATATTTTCGGCGGTTTGGGTGGTGTCTGTAACGAACAGTATATTTATTCAAGATCAAGACAGCAGGATATCATTCCTCTCTTTTCTTCTAAATTGCTTAGGACGGTTAAGCTAGGCACACACGGGTAGATTCGGGTGCAATCAACCCCGATCAATCACAGCGTGGTGACGTCACCACGCTGTGATTGATCGGGGATCAATTGAACGGAAATCAATGTGCACCACTTGGGCACATCGATTCCCGTTCAATGACGACCTGTTCTCCACAGCTTGCAGCATGTGTGAATCACAACATGGGCTGCGAGCTGGGAGGAAAGGCAGGCAGCCTCACAGCTTCAGAGAGAGAAGTGCTGGCTCCACCCCTTCACACTAGCAGGGGGTCCAGGCTGCAGCAGCTGCTCCAATACTTTGCATGGGGACTCATGGCTCTATTCACTCATGGATCATGGATCAATAGAGCCCGTTTGAAGGAAGGCACATGCCTGATTTGCAAACAGATTAGAGTAAATTCAAACACCGTGAAAGCGCAAGATGATTAATTGTACCCAAATCTTTTTACAGATCTACCCATGTGTGCCTAGCTTTAGGTTCTACAGTCCTTGTGGATAGCTAGGAACAATGACCCTCATTTACTTGAAGATTAGGGCATTTACTTGAAGTAAACTATTGTTTTGGGGATAATTCATTGTATTGGGTAAGTTTTTCTTTTACATTCCCTTACATTTTTCTACTTTCAAATATTTCAATCCATGCATAGTTAAAGATTCACATCCCCAATTCATTTAGTAAATTAGGGTCAACATAGCTGATAGGGGAGAAACACATGAAGTGGTCACAGGAAGTTATAAACTAAAGGCCCCGTACATGTCTAGATTTTCCGTGCATTCAAAAGATTTTAGCATGATTTACAGAAACTGTGCTTATCAAACAGTTATATCAAAACACTTTTAACAGTAAAAATACATGCCAGAGGGAATCATATAAGAAAAGTTCATTGTTAGGCCTAACCCCAACCTGATAGAACACCTTTGGGGTAAATAAAAGAGCTGACTCCAAACCAGCTTCTTCTGGTCAAATTGAACGCCATGGAATATAATAGGTTGTGTGTAAAGGAAGCCATACCAACATTAATTACTGATGTAGTAAATTCTGGTTCAATATAAACTCAAAATGTTTACTCTTTAAAAATGATCTGCAGTTTCTCTTTAAGGTGTTTTATGAAAATGTTTACAATAATTTCAGAATAGTTTATTATGAGCAGTATAGACATTGAAGGTCATTCCATACCTAAAATGTTCACTGGCACTATAAATAGCCCTTTTCTTTTATCATACTCAATAATCTACAACCATTTTTGTTATGATTTATGGTTTTGAAGTCAGATTTTTTTTTCATATGAATTTAAAGTTGGTATTTTTCAGATCATATTGTTCCTTCTTTTTCAGCAGTAAACAATATAAAGAAGAATATTTGCTATATACACCTCCTGCACCAGTGAAGCTGAAAGGCCTGGGGTAACAACAGAAAGTAGAAGGAACCATTAGGTGGATGCCCTGGCAGGATGACTAATGTATTTTCAATCATTCCCCCAACGTATCCAACCATGAAAGGCACACAGAAATGTGAAATTGCTACAAGAGATATACAGAAAAATGGGAAAGGATAAAGTATAAACATTTCTCCAAAGCTGTCACACCTGCATTTGTATTTAAGCATATGCATACATTTGTGGATTTCACATAATTATATATGCAGGCAGAGGCAACGTGAGAAAACAATGCAGGAGGCTTGTAGGACTAGTACTTTCAATATCACTGGTTGTTTTTGTTGTATGTTTCAGTTGATTTCTGTCATTTACACAATTTATATATGTAACCATTTTAGTTATCAGGACTATGTACATTGTCAAATGTACATCCTCAACCAACATCCCATAAATATAAACAATATAGGAAAAGGAGTTAGCAGTCTCTGCGGAATTTAAGGTATAGACCAGGGGTGGGCAAAATATCTCCCATGGGTATGTCCTAATTTGTCCTAAACGCTCTGGGTGTGTTTTTCAGCATTTGTGATTTCTGCTCCTTTGTCAAACAGAACACATTGTGGCCCCCATGTTTGCCCACCCCTGGTAATGACTAAAGGTATTAAAATCTTTAAAACTTTTTATTCCTGTATGCCTTGACAAAATTAACAATTAAAATACAAGTGTACAAAAACAAGGAGAGTAAAATAAAAATACTAAAACATATAGGTGATCAGACATGATGGTAAATTCCAGTTGTTCCTATAAGTATCTGATGGGTTTTCTAGGTTTTTTGATTGTTTTGTATGTGATCTATGGACCATGTGCACTAATGTAAGTGAAGGAATCAAACGGTTTAAAAACGATCACACTGTACTGTGTTGCAGTCACTCAATGTTAGACTGACATGTTTGCCCACCCCTGGTAATGACTAAAGTTATTAAAATCTTTAAAACTTTTTATTCCTGTATGCCTTGACAAAATTAACAATTAAAATACAAGTGTACAAAAACAAGGAGAGTAAAATAAAAATACTAAAATATATAGGTGTGTATAAAATACCCTTAGAGTTGGCACAAATGATAAATATGCACAATCGAAATATAGGGGCACACCTTTACAGCCAGTGTCCTATCAACACGTTTTGCCCAGGATTGGGCTTTTTCAGGATGTAACACAGAGCGCATATAACCTACACTTAAATACAAAAGTAAACAAATAAAAAATGTAATAAAACAGAAACAATAACACAGAGATATTGTAAGTCCAACCAGCAGGTGGTCCCAGGAGAGCACTTGTGCCTTACCATAAGTATATTTTCTTGTAAGGTATCAATGTCTTCGGATAATTTACTAGTGTTGAGCTCGAATAATTGAAATTGTGAATATATTCAAAGAATATCTGCATATTTCGCAACAGATAAAAGCAATTTCAAATATTCGAGATATTGTGCATTGGGAAGCCATGTATTGCGAATTTATATTCCCAAAGCAAAAATAAATACCACATATCACCATTTATTTTGAAGGTAATCATGATTTTTTTCGCAATGTATGGCCATACACTAGAATGCAAAAATATATTCACAATAATATTCAAATCTAGATTACCTTCAAAATGAATGGACACATGTGATATTTATTTTTTAATAAAAAATCGCAATGCATGGCCATAAGCTTCCCAATGCATAATATGGCGAATATTCAACATTTGCGTATTGTCGAATTGCCAATATTCATCTAATATATTTGCAATTCGAATATGTAAGCTCAACACTATTATTTACAAGCTACTGACATGTATGACAATGCCAGAGATTAAGGGGGAAATAGGCCAAGCATCAACCAAGCTCAGTCACAGTGGCATCAAAGGGATGCCAGCTTTATATTGGAACACGGAAATCCCAAATAATTGTACATAGCAAATGGGAAAGGCCAGATAAGGTATACCTTGAAAACAAAAACATATACATTTAGTCTAAATAGTCACATGGAGGGACTCAAGTCAAGGGGTCTGCATGCTTCATTTACCGCACTCAGCCTCATGTCTGAGCTACTTGTCAGGGGATTTATATAGAAACACTGTTTCAGTGCATAAGGCATTTGTACAGCAACTCTAAAGCAGGAAACAAGCAAAATATTTGCTATGCATAACCCCAAATCAAACTAGGTTATGGATTTTTGGTGGCCTGGGGTTGCAGGTCTTTTTATCCTTTTCTGGTTCTCCCTATGTGAAACTTGCCAGCACCTTAGCCAAGGGCTCCTCATGTGCTTTTTCACGTTCCTCCACTGTCAAAGCTGCTGAGTTTTTTTCAACATCATTAATCTGGAACATATTTCATAAGCCGCTCTGCAGAAGTTGTGGAAATGTACGTATTAAGCTAGATATTTCCATTTAAACTACTTAAAACAATCGATTTTAAGTAGATCAAACAGAAATCAATTCCTGCACACCTGGAACATTCGACCAAATGTAATCTAAAATTAATCAAGCAGTGATCAGACATGATGGTAAATTTCAGTTGTTCCTATAAGTATCTGATGGGTTTTCTAGGTTTTTTGATTGTTTTGTATGTGATCTATGGACCATGTGCACCAATATAAGTGAAGGAATCAAACAGTTTAAAAACGATCACACTGTACTGTGTTGCAGTCGCTTAATGTTAGACTGACAGTCGATATTGAAATCTCATAGGTTAATCCAATCTAAGATTGATCATGGACTTTGTATGGCCAGGCTTCATGCTCCTGTTGAGCTAGCCAGGCAGCTGTTCACCTCCTGCAGGGGTTGCTTAGTCTGTATTTTCCAGCAAAATTTGTTGTGCAAGCAATTTTTTTGTTCAGCTATATGTGTATATCTTCTGTCACAATCAAGGACTAAAGCACCCCATACACCTTACAATCTTTCCATACAATTTCTGTACAATCAAATTTTGTTCTACCAAAACCATGTAATATGAGGACCTTTCTAATACTTCCAATCACTTTGTATTCTATCAAGGAGGTCACTATACTACACAGTTGTTGGTAGATCTAATGTAGATTGTATGGATCGATCTTAAGGTGTATGGGGGGCTTAAGGTAGGTTTTGTAGAACAAGCATAATTGCTATCTACAGTGCTAAACCAAAGAGGAGAAAGAAAAAGAAGGCAATTGTATTATATTGTACATTGTTTTGCATAAAACAAACAAAACATCTGCTTGTCCAAGCTAAGCTGAACTTATTAACAATGTTTGGTAATTACACTTGTGGTAGTCAAAAGGTTAGCACCACATCCCATTTAAGAAAATTCACTAAACACAATCTCAGGTTGCTCTCGCCATCCTGAGCAGGGAAGGGCCAAACCCCAGGGATTTTCAAGGTCCTGACCTAGACGTTCTACGATCCACCATTCAAAGATCTGGTTTATGAATACCAATTGGAAACTCCTCCCTGAACATGGTCTAACTATATATCAACTATATATTGATTTTGACTGACTGACTTATTTATTTATAGACGTTGAAATAAATATTGTTTTATCTGTACTCATTTGGTCCAGTGTTTATACTTCAGCACCTTAAAAATCCCTGGGGTCTGGCCACTCCCTGCTCAGGATGGCGAGAGCCACCTGAGATTGTGTTTTCTAAACTGAACTTATGTCACATCCTGTCCAAAGGAAGTCAAATATGATTTCCAGCCCTTGTACCTTTTTAATACAGTAATAGACCTTTAGAGAAGAGAAAGTACATTTGACCTGTGGCTCACATATACAAACTCCGAGCACAACTCAGACTCATAAATGTAGTAATGTCACAAAATTTGAGAAGCATATACACAACAGTGAAAAACACACAATAATAACGTGTAAGAATTCCTTATCTATACAAGTATACTTTAACACTAGTTTGGAGAGTGCCTTACCCCTCTGGACACTCTGTTCAAATCCAATAGTTCAAAAAGTACAGTATGGGTAATTAAAACAGATTGATGCCCTTCACATCTATGGCGTCATCACGCATGGCGCCGGTGATGTGAGGGACCAAGACCAACATGGAGTGGAACTCAAGATACACTAACTACATATCTGCTAACTAACTCGGGGCAAATCTTACTAACTCTTAGGAAGTTAAGGATTACATAATTAAGACAGTGTTTTCATTTTTACAAAGTTAATTTGCAAAAAAATTCTAACACCTTTTTGTTATGTTTCTTAACATCTTTTTTTTAGTTATTAAATGAAACTTTTTACATCTTTATTTTTTTAAAGGCAGAGGCATAATGGAAACATTAAAAACAGTCTTTTATGTACTTGTGTGTCAGTTAATGAGCATTGCACAAGTCATAAGAACATTTATTTTTATGGTGCAAATGGCTCTAGCTGTGAGGCTAGCATTAGTTACTGTAACATAACACCACCCACTGAATTTGTCTACATGTAGACCGTTTAGAACTTCATCTTTCTTACTTACATTTAATGACATACTTCTTTCTGTCTGCATAGCAAAAGCTAAAAGCAATTACAATTACCACTAAAAAGTAGAGATACTCCTTAAACCAATATTGTTTTTAGGAAATGTGACATATTAGGGAAGACATTGAAAAGCGTGATGTACTTTGCAGAACTCACACATAAGAAGTACATTTACCGCATACCATGAAAGGAATTAATGGCAGCCATAAAGGATGTTAGAACAAGCACATAAAATTCTAATGTTTACGAGGCGCTAAGCTGTAAAAAAAATATTCTAAATAAAAAGTTTCTCACTTAATTCAAAAAAACTTTTAATTGCGACACATGATGGACTCCAAATGTTTGGAAATATTTACTTATATGTTGCAAAATGATTTGTGTTGGTTTTTAGGGGTCTGTACGGTTGAAATAGAAATGATCTTGTTGTAAAACATTTATAATATGCATATATCCAAATCTTGCCATATTAAACCATGGCAGGAAGCCAAAAAGCCAAATGCAGCTTACTGTTATATGTTATAAGCCAGTGTTACTCAACATGTAACAACTTTAGTGGTACTTGGCAGGATTATCAATGTAAAAGGATACATAGGTTGCTTAGTTTAATGCCTTCCTACTGTCTAATATGCCTAGTAGCTGTTAAACATTTGAGAAAATTAATTTATTTAAGATTTGGGCACTTTAGTGACAGCTATCATCCATTAGAAAGAGTGTGGTGATTTATCAGAGCACCAGAGCTGTATACGTGATCTTCAGAGGAGAGAATAGCATCTTGATTAGGCTAGATTTTTTAAGAAACCAAATAAATATGGATTTCTGCTAGATGCCCAGGAGAACAGACAAGAAACACTGTAAATAAAAGTTTTAGTGATAAAGTATTGTGAAAACTTCCATCTGTCACAGTACACAACATGTAAACTAGAGGGACTTTGCTTCAACTTTAATTACTTATTAATTACATTATTGTGTATGGCAAGTAGAATGAAAAAGGTTATCTAAATTTGCTACATTATTAGCTACACTTTTTCAATCATTTGACATTTAGATGTTATATTTGTGGATATAGCTGGTTATACTATTGAGTGCATTATAGTCCACCATTAACCAGTTTGTGAGCTGATTGCAAAGCCTCTGAAAATGGTATCATCACCAAAAATGCTGGAAAAGAAGAGAAGGGTTGTGGGAACAATAGGAAAAAATCTTGCTCTAGCACATGTAGTTTTTGAATAAGTTCAAAGTCAAATGTCTGACTTGACTTTAAACTTCATTTATGCAAAAACTATTTAAAAAGCCATATTGTTTTTGTAGTATACCCCCAACCGTTCAGGGGCTTGACAACTAACTCGAAATCGTCGAAATGGTCAAATTACTAGTGGGGGGGGGGGGGTTGGGGGCTGAGAAGCTATGAGAAGATTATCACTACCAGCTGATCTCTACCAACAAGTCATGTTAAAATGCGTAAAACATTTTGATACAGTAACAAGATAAGGGTGCGAAGTTTTGAGATAAACATGAAAAAATTTATTTTAGGCCTTATCTTCTCTGCATCAAATCCCTGCATTTTACAACAACCAAACATCAGAAGACAGGGACTTTGGCACATGGCATTGTCTACAATGTGCCTGTTTCTACAGTTTGCCCACAACACACTGTATCGTACCAATAACAACATGGATGCCAGCTTTAGTTCACTTTACATGGCAAATGGGAATTCTGCTATTTGAACAGCAGTAAATGGAGTGTTCAGTTCAGTGCTCATCTGAATTGACATGAATTATTACTGGGTGGCATGACTGGCATTGGAGTTACTTCTAAGGACAAAAATATTGTTTCTGTAAACTACTTGGTAGGTGTTATGTTTTAATAAAAGACTGTTGTCAGGATCCAAACCCAGGGATGTTTCAGCGTATGGCTGCATGCTCTGTCGGCTGAGCCACTTGAATGTTTGACATAGCACCTTGTTGGATACCTTGTACAAAGACACCTGGTTACCAAGTTCTTGTTGAACCCTGAACCCTTGTGGCCCCTCTCATGTACAGTTGCAAGAAAAAGTATTTGAACCCTTTGGGATTATGTGAAGTTTTGCATGAATTGGTCACAAAATGTGCACTGATCTTCATCAAGTCACACCAATAGAAAAACATTGTCTGCCTAAAATAATACTACACAAACATTATATGTTTTCATGTTTTTATTGAACAAACATAAAAATTCACAGTGCAGGGTGGAAAAAGTATGTGAACCCCTAGGCTAATGACTTCTCCAAGTGCTAATTGGAGACAGGAGTGAGCCAACCTTGAGTCCAATCAGTGTGATGATAATGGATGTGTTGCTGAAGGCTGTCCTGCCCTTTAAAAAACACACACCAGTTTTAGGTTCACTGGTTTTTAGGAAGCACTGTCTGATGTGAACCATGCCTCGCAGAAAAGAGCCTTTAGAAGACCTACGATCAAGAATTGTTGACTTGCATGAAGCTGGAAAGGGTTACAAAAGTATCTCCAAAAGCCTTGATGTTCATGTGTCCATGGTAAAACAGACTGTCTACAAATAGAGAGTAAACCGCCCAGGGAACGCCTCATGCTCTGTTCCCCAGATGCGGTTGCTTTATACAGGCGCTTAATAGGTTGTTAATAAACGCCCATGTAAATTAAACCTAGCTCTGATTTCGCAGTGTGAAATAGAAGCTGTATGAAATCAGATAGAGCCCACATCATCTTCTGGCTGACAGATAAATAGATCAGATAAATAGATCATCCTACCCAGCCTTGTTATCTCTGGACCAACCTTTTCATAAATTGTATGTACAGCACTCTTTTTGTACAGATTGTTAGCCATAACCTGTCTGCATTGCCCCAAAAGAACAAGGACTAATGCCTGGCATACACCCACAGACGGGTGCAGACAGACGAGCTCCAATGAGCTCTGGAATGCAATGTGATGACGTAAACACGTTGCATTCTGGGGCTGCTTTAATCGGCCGGCACCCTTTGTGTGTCGGCCATTAGCTTCAATGAAGACGCCGGTCTTCATTGAAGTTAATGGAATCGGCCGTCCTCGGCTAGTGAACATCCGACATGTCCGTTCTCTGGCCGGCCGAGCTGTGGGGCGACAGGGATCTGTGGGTCGATTTTGCGCCGACCGACGGCGCGAGCGCGCAAGCCCGTCGGTCAGCGGAAAAATCGGCCGCTAATCGGTGTGTGTATGCCAGGCTTAAATGGCAATGTCACTGGGTCAAAAAATTAGACCATATTGGAAACAAAATGAGACCATGCTGGTAAAGGTTGATAAAGGGGGAAAGGAGAAACAAGTAAAGTCAAATATAAGCAGATTAAGCCTCATCTTAAGGAGGCCTATTGGAACATAAACTATTCTACAGTGGTATTACAGGGATCCATGTATGTTTTTAAACATGTCTGGATGAAGACATAAAGGAATCTTATTTTTAGTTCTGTTCACAGATTTTTTTAACTGAATACTACAAGGTCCTAGAGAGGAGGAGCAAGGAAAACTGGAACACTACAGTATAACTATATTGTGAGACAACAAAAAGGCATTTTCTGCATGTCATGTTATAGCAAATGTAAATGTTATTTCTTCTATTTTATATAAATCCCACCATACCAAATCTTCTTTGTCCCTTTAGCAATTACAATGACTGAGAAATCATTATGGCCCTATTCAGCTTGGGTAAACGCAGGTCAAGAAAAAGTTATATTTAGTATACAAGTAAACTTAAGTGATAAATGAAGTTCTGTGTGCATTGGAAATGTAATCAGACATCTTCACAATGGAGAGAGAACATTCTTCAAGACTGCGCAGAGAACCTTGGGGAATTTTTAAACTTTTAACAGATGGAACCATTTATGTGTCATTCCGGCAGGACACATCTCAGTGTGGAAGAGTATAGATTGGACTAGCAGGAGTGATTCTCTCTGTGGACAAGCTCAAATCTCTTGTCACATAACTTTCTTTCCAAAATTGATCTAAACTATTCACCACAGCAGACTTTCTAGTTGTCTTAAATAGATGTAATTTTTATGTTTGCATAAAGAATTGCAATAAAATACAATCTGCATTCAGGATCATTTGTCTGCCTGTTTTGCTTATTTATTTTGTCTGTGTAAATGACGAATTCATTTCAATGAATGATAATTTACAACTTATATACAACACTAAACATGTATACCACGTTAAACCTCATATGCAAATAATATATCTGAGCATTACAGTGCCTATTATAACTGACTGGAACAATTATCCTATGTTAACTAATTTAGTGGGTTTACATAATTAAGCAGTTCATGTAGAAAATACAAACGCATAGTACCTATACTGGAATATAGGCTGATACCACTCCCCACACTCCTACCTAAAAGACAGGTAAAACATTTGACTCAACCAAAAATACTATGGGCTCAGTTAACACTGGGCTTGCTGGGAGGTAGGAAGATGAATAATTCAATCTGGCACATAGCACCACTATGAAAGTGGTGGTATTCCCCATAGTCTTGTATCCACTTGAGGTTGAATGGGTCATTCTCCATTAGGCCACTAGGTGGAAGAATAGATCATTTAAACTGACAACAAAACTCAAAATTTAGTTAAAGGATGTGATGCGCCAGCTGCATGGAGACCAGTCTGCTGGAATAAGAAGGGAAAAACGTTGCTCATGAGTATATAAAGTTACACAGAGAAGTTAATTGTTAAGATTTTTTTTTCTTTTGAGTAAGCTATCCAGTTAACTTTCTGGATGCTGTTCTACTGCTGATGCTACGGTTGCCACAGTTTCCAATACTTCTGCAGACCTTACTTTTTTTTTAAAAGAGGAGAAGGCACTCAATTCTTGTTTCTTATTGACATGCGGTTGTGAAATGTATCTTCTATCAGCTGGGAGCTTTCCAACAACTAGAGGTAACATCATTCTCTACAAACATCTGGCCTATAAATAACCAAGATATGTGAATTATAAATGCAAAAAGGCCAGTAATATGTCGGCCAATGACGACAGCAAACCAGAACTGCTTGTAAATGTATTGGTTATTTTAAATGAAAGAGTTCTTGACATATTTACTAATTAAATGAAATTAATGGCTATATGCTACACTATATGCTACACCAGGGGTAGGCAAAGTACGGCTCGGGAGCCACATGTGGCTCTTTAGCCCCTTCAGTCAGGGACTTGTCCTTCCTGCTACCTATTCTGTAATATTTTTCATACATGTCTGCCCATCCCACTCCCAACAGCAAAACCCCCGCGCTATCACCAACAATTCCGCAATATGCCTATAAGGGGGCATTGTGATTACCTGTTAGGGGGGCTCTGTGGCTTCTAATAAGTGGGGGCTTTCTGTTTACCATTAAAGGGAGGGGCTCTATGGCTACCTACAGGGGGCTTTTTGGCTACCTACAAGGGGGGGGTGGTCTGGCTACCTATATGGAGGGGGCTTTGTGGCTACCTTTAAGGGGGGTCTGGCTCCCTACAAGGGGGTGCTTTGTCTACCTATATGGAGGAGGCTTTGTTGCTACAAATAAGCAGGGGCTCTCTGTCTACCATCAAGGGAGGAGCTCTATGGCTACCTTTAAGGGGGGCTTTGTGACTGTTATAACACCATGCAACCCTAACTTGCCCAAACTTTCCAAGGAGATGCAAAACCATTGTTCACAGGGGTTGTCAGTCATTGTTGTCACAGTATATTGTAAGTAAATTTTTTTATATAATATTGTTATTAAGTATGATATAAAGTTTTAAGCTTAACTAAGATTTATTAATTTTATTAAGTTACTTTTAAAGAATGTTTTGAGGGAAAGAAGACGTAATTTTTTTATTTTGATAGCACAAACCCCCTCCGGCTCTCAACATGTATTTCAAGCGCTACACCGTTGCGATTTGGCTCTTTGGTTGAATAAGTTTGCCTACCACTGTGCTAAACTATATGCTACACCTGTATTGAAAAAGACATAATGTCACTGTGAAGACCCCTCACACTGACATCCTGACTCCTGCTGCTTGTCTGTGTGTCATAGATAATGGCAACTGGCAATCAGTTGCAACAAATACATTGCCGAGTCCTGGCAATTAGTAAATTAATTGTATATGAACTGCAATGAATGATAATATTTTTGCAAAAAGTTACAGCATACCTTTCCCCATATGATTAGGTAATTATAAGATGAAAAAAGCACAATGTAAAATTTATGAGAAACTAAGGTAGAACTAAAATGGATAAAAATAAGAATGTCTAGTAGCAATACTCCACCTTCTCTGCAAAGGAAGGACTACAATGAAAGATGGAGGGACAGTGTGGGGTATAAAGTACTAAAAATCCTTAGACACAGCTGTCAAACTTGTATTACATTTATCCAATCTAATGACTTATCAAGAGTTATTGCTCTGTCCTAATGCCTCTTTCATGTGTCCGGTGTAAGGCCAATCTGTGACCCTAAACCTGAGTTCACATCTATTTGTAGTGGTGCATCACATTTTTAATTCATTTTATTTCTATTAGGTTATGTTTTGTTGTGCATTGCTCATGTTTGACAGTGTGTTTTGCATGCGTTGGGCATTGGTGTGACTCGTAAATCCCAACCAATGAAATAAGAGGACTGAGAAGATATTGCTCAGGGAGGTGAAAGTCATGCACTAAAATGCAATACAATACATGGTTACAAGCTTTTTCGTGCACTGCAATTCACATACATTATAGCTGTGATACACATAACAAACAAATACAAAAAGCATGCATAAAGGAATAACAAACACCCTTAAACCTTTTCCATTATTGCACACAGGTGTGAATCAGGCTACTGAAAAGAATGTATTCATATGTTTACCAACATTGGGCAATGCACATGTTTACACATAGGTGTAAACTGGGCCACAAAGGAACCATCTCTCAACCAAAAAATGCCTATACCTCTTGTTCTAAACTTTATATTAACATTCTCAGTAATCTTAAAATCACCTATAGTCACCATTCTTACTTAATGTCTGTTGCAGCAAAACCCCACAGTATAGGGCCGAAATGTGAAAATTGTAATTGTATAATTCTGAATGTCCTACATCACTGCTCCATTCTAATGATGTTGCACCTTAGTGGGGAAGAAAACCCAGTAGCTAGAACCCCAGTGATGTTCAAGAAAGACATACTTATACTCTGTATACAAAACAGAAAACAATTGTTCGGCACCCTCTAGTGGCCACTTGCAATATTGCAGTTAATCAAGCCCTGGAATACTGCTAAATATGGAATCTATCCTATAGGTCTATGCTACTCTACCATCATGTTGGCTCATAACTAAAGACACTCATACACCTTACAATCTTTACATACAATTTTGTTCTACCAAAAATATGTAATATGAGGACCTTTCTAAACCTTCCAATCATTATGTATTCTCTCAGGGAGGACAGTATACTACATAGTTGTTGGTAGATCTAATGGTAAATGTATGGAGTAGTCTAAAGGTGTATGGGGGCCTTTATTAATATACTATATATATATATATATATATATAATATATTTAGCAATCTAGTAGCTAAAAAACAACCCCTCCTATGTCAATGTCATTATTCCAATACAAGAATTTTTCACTTTGAAAATATCACACTAGAGCACAGATAGGTATAATTAATTTCTGTGTACTTTAAAAAAAGGAAGTTGCAGTTACATGAAAAAAATCTACTTATACATCTGTGAAGGTTATCATTCATCTATGAATTGATTTGAATTAAACAAAACAGATCTACTTGTACATTTTTAATCTACTGATCTAATAAACCTACAAATGCACACATGGATACAGTGGTGTTAGATTCTCAAAAGCAGTCCAGATGTAGATTTTTCTCAGAGAGAAAACACATGCTCTTCTACTCAGTACAGGAAAACAACTGCAGTGTTTAAAGGTTTCATGTTATTTTTGGAAGAACTGCTTGTGGCAGAAAGTACATGGAAGTCACTGAGGCCTGTCCACTTGTAGCGCTCAAAGTGTTTCCTGAACAGTCCTTCTTCACTCATCACCTCAGACAGCTATTATTAAAATGTGTGACTGGGGCCTTAGCTACACAATCAGCCTGTCAATTACCTTTTGCCCTGCTCTGAAAAGAAAGCTGAGAAGAATAAAACTCCTCAGCTGGGGGTTTTGCTAATTCAACTATGTGACCTACTCTTTGCATTCAAAATCAAATAAATGGTGGCTGTCTCTCAATTGGTTCCAACAATAGTAACTGGAGGTGTAGGTGTTTCCACTGCGGGGAATCTTCACTCCAGCCTGCTGACCCAGAACTGCATTTACTGGAGAAGTTAATAGCAATTTCATTCATTAAATAGAAGAAATAAATATCAAACACAGGAAAAGAGGAAAGAAAGGGATTTTATAAGATGAAATAAAAATGGAGCAGTTACATTCATACTTATCCTACTGGAAAATCAATACATAATAAAGTAACAATAATAACAGCAACAATATACTTGTATGATTCATTTATTGATGTGTTCATTATTAAAAATAAACATAAAAAACTATAACAAAGATAATCTCATTATAACATTTATTATTATCATCATTCAGCAAAGTCGCTGAACAAATTCTGACGACTGAGACTCATGATTATAAGATCTATTACATATGCTTATTTGTTATACTATATATGATGTGATGTAATAATATTATCAAATATCAAACAGTTAATAAATATTAGCATTATGTTTCAATCTCTTTTTTATGTTTTCTAGAGCAATACCCAAGACTTTTCACAGAAAGTAAAGGCACGTACTGAAAAACTAGATAAACGACTCTCTTTAATTGTGTGTAGATCATTTAGAACCTTTGTCAAGCACTACAAATAGCTGTAGCTTAGTTAGAAAATTGTTTCCTGACTTCTTGTTCCCATGATGCCCCATGTGCCAGTATATTAAGGGTGTCAGCAGGGCAGTAAATAATGAGAAATCTCACTAGTGGGTAGATAATAGGCACCTAATCCTCCCAATTCCCAAAATAAGCTCTGGAATGATTGAATATATATTTATAAAATAATACATTAAATAAGATTTTAAAATAGGACTCCTACTGTCCTATTTTTTCATACATTATTAATGTATCAACTATTGTACAGTACTAATAGGACAATATTTAGGAAACATGCTAACTAATCTACTAAATTATAATAAAGTATTTTACTGGCTATAAAGTCTGTAAGAGTGTCTTGCCAAAGAACATATATGATATCAATTGAACTTGTGCTTACATTTGGTAGAAACATTTTACAGTACTTTTTATATTCTTTCAAAAAAAAAAACAACCAAGGTAATATTTGGCTAATTGGGTCCATAAAAAAATACAATTAAAACATTTATCATGTATATCTCTGACAAACATTCTTTTTGTTAACAAAATCTAAATTATTAAGTTTAAATACAAAAAAAACTAACCAGTTTATACTGCTATTCACCAAATACAGGACATCATTTTAGGACAAGCAGTTTAAATAAATATAAGACAAAAATAAGTAAGATACTTTACTGTATGGCCAAGAAAAGTATTTGTCATTGGTTACTCTTTCCATATTTAGGAAATGTTTTGGATTGGGGTTATAAAGGCATTTTTTAGCACAGAGGGAAATGCTCTATGAAGAAAAGTGAGAGGTTTGTAACAGTGGTATGCGTCATTCAATGCTCCTGACATCTGTTAAAGACATCCTCTGCTTACTGATTTATCATTGTTTGTGACGGAAGACTATCAAGTCAGCCTGAAATATTTCTCGAAAAACTTCCTGTGCTATTTGTTAACTTGCTGAGTGAACTGTCCATCATACGAAACACTTCTCCTGGCAGTCACTTTCATTTGAATTTGACTGACCGAGAATGGCTGAGTTATTTGTAAAGAACAACAAGGCTTTTCATTCATAATTTCAGTGGGAGACTGGTGCTAATGATGGGAGTTTGAATAAATTGGGACTGTGGTATTCAGGGCAGGAAGAAGCCCACTGACTATCAAATGAGAGGAGGGGCGTAGGTGAAAGTACTGTGTGAGAAAGCAAACAATTGAAATGGGATCACACATGTATTTGAATACAAATCAGTCTTTTCCAAGGTGCTGCTGTGCTAATAAGATGACCACAGGAAGAAAAGAAATCACACTCAGATACTATATTCCACTATTTCTTTTTGCTCTCATGTCAGCTTCTCAGACTGCGATATCTGGACATAGCTTGCTTTGTATTACAAGGAGTAACTGCTATTTCTTTTGAACCTTCCCCATGCTAGGGTCTTGTTTTGTTGTATTTAGAGACAAAGTCAAAAGTTATTTACCCCACTTAGAGGAAAATTAAATCAAAGCTTAAAATGTTTGGACTCGTCTCACAACAAATGTAAAATATTTTTTTGGGGGTATAAAGCTGTGGTTGAAAGATCCATTAGATTTTTATTTCCATAGCCAATGGTCAATACAATTCCCATGGTATGCTTTATGAATTATATGCAGAGATCTTGCTGCTATAAACATAAAAAGTTACCATAAACTAAATGTAAACTCATAAAAGTATTTGGTTTTGAAAAGAATGAAAGGGTGTTGAAATTCCTTTATTTATTTTTTATTTAATCATGTTTTTTTAGCTATTTATGTCACTGATAAGGACATTCTACCTACAAGCAATGTACAGAAAATCAATGGAAATTCTAAACGGTTGAGTTCATATAGGAGTTGATTTTGAGGAAAAATCTTTCAATGGCTAAAATTTCCTCTTGCTTAGGACAGATCTGTTTTAACTTCCTTGTACCTCTGACACATAAGTGAAGGGAAATCTCCCTACTCTTATGCAGAAAAACATGTCTCGCAAAAACTAAAAAAATGCAAAAACTAAAATGTTTCAACATACTATTTGTATGATGACCCAAAGGCTTGACTACATTCAGACACAGTCATAAAAAAATGGAGGTCATCCTTTCTCCTACATGGGCCGTAGCCTAGTTTAAAGAGGAACGGCTATCTCCATATGACAGATGCACAAGTACCTCCTGTTTTTACAGTTACTAGTTCCCTGTCCCCTTTTTGAGGTCAGGAAGTTGATTGAGGACTCTTCTGTTAAACAAAGGCTAGAGCTCCACTATGCATTAAATCCCTGCATCAAACGCAAAGTGCACAAGGGCCTACCATTAACAGCATCGGTCCCCCCCTCCTTCAGCTTAATGTCAACGCAGCCCATCTGAGTCCACAGAATCCTTACCTTACAAAAACTAAAATGTTTCAGTAAACAGTATTTGTACTATTTGTCTGATAACCCAAAGGCTTGACTACATTCAGTCACAGTCATAAAAAAATAGAGGTCAAGTCAGAGACAGCCAAACATTTACATATTTTATGGCATTCAAAATGAACGCTTATATATTGTATTATTTCAGCGTATCTTTAGACAAAGGAAAATTACATTTGCATATAAAATGAAAAGGTAGGACCATTGTTTTTTTATATCAGTTCACATTAGGTATGTGTCACTGTAGGGGAAAGTCACCACTTTGTACTGGGAAAAGGAGTTATGGAAAATCTGTTTTGGAGACATCGGTTCTGGGGTCAACTATCTAAAACTTCCACACATGGAAGATTTCCTTAAAGTTGTGTCTATAGAAAACAAATTTAAAGGAAATCTTCTCATTAGGACAAAGACAAAAAGAGCTAGCAGTAGTTTTTACTCTCTACATCTTGTCCGTAGTTTTCACTCTTCACATCTTGTATAAATCTAGAAAAGGCAATGCGTGCACCCAACAAAAAAGGATATAGAGTTGATGACAGACAGCTCAGAATTTTATATAGCATACTAATAATTTATATATCGCAGTAAATCTTATTATAGTATTTTAGGTTGTTTTTTTCTGGATGGAAAGGGGGTTGAAACAGGAGAAATAGACTTTTACAAACCAGTTTTCTGTCCATTAATAACAAGAGTTTTTTGTGGAAATGTTGAAGGCACATTTCAAAGTTTAAAGATGGCCCTAGTGCTGACATTTATTTTTTATTACATCTCTACTGTACTGGATCATTCTATTTATTTTCTCATGCATGAGAGAGACTGGATTGTTGTGCACTTTACACCTGCAGCACCTCTTAAGGTAAGGATTCTATCGCACTGGAGGATTGACTGGATATGAACATCTTTGATGTATCATATAACACATATTTATGACCTCCAGAATGTGTCCCGATGAAGCAGATATAACGCCATGAAATGTGTAAAGTATGATCTGTCTTTCCTTATCATGCTATTGATGTAAGCAACATTGGTTTCAGATGAGAACAACAGGCACAAAACTTATCTATGAAGGTCAACTGGCAAAGTAAAGGTAAGGGAGGTAATTATCTAGAAAAGTATAGAAAGACTGCATCATATACGCAATTTCAGTTATGTACTATATGTCTTAAATACATTTTTCTTGACTATGTAAGAGAAAAAATATAATTGTACTGAAATACAAATTTTTGGGCACAATATTTATTTCTTTTTTGTTCTCTCAAAATATACTACCGGCTACAACGCAAAACAATTGAAGAACTAGAAAAATAAGATAGAAAGATCTAATGAATTCTACATATAAATACAACAGATATACAAATGCTTTTCTGTGCTTTTAACATACACATTTTAGAAGTCTCCAAATCCTGTTAGTGGGTGGCCAGGTTTGTTTATAATGCTATAAAATACTCAGGGTGCATCCATGTAATCAGTGGGGAAATTGCACACTATAGAGAGCCACTGAATGAACCAATTGATTTCAGGTCTTCGGTGAGGTTTATCAGTGCTATGCTTGGTTAGAAACAGAGGAAACCAGTCTTGTTGGCATGTCCTTAATCTATAGCAGATTATTGCTGTGGGGTTTCTGCTAGTACATTCATATGTTTTTTAAACACAGATGTAAAACTCTAGAAAAAAAAGGACAAATAGCCTAGCTGTAGAGTGTTTGCTGGTGAGAAATCAAGAAATAAAAGAACATCAGTTATAGAACATTTTCTTTGGACTGGATTGCCCAAATCCTTTTACATTTTAAAGCAAACAAATTTCAGAATGTTAAGTAATATTTTATATAGCATACCTAATAGTGGAACTGAGAAGTTAAAGAGATTTCACCTAAAATCCCATGATGAAAGTCTCCACGTTATAGGCACACAAGGGATGTCCAGGGCTATGCTTCTGTCTTTGTGTGCCTTGAATTTTTTCTAGTTATACACGGTATATATGAGATTAAATGTATTTTATAGCATAAATTGCCTTAATGTGCTTACAAATATTCCAGTGTTTGCATTTTAAGAATTGTATGATGAAGCATTATAACCAGCATAATTGCTAAAAAGTTCGTTTGCATTATGATAAATAAGTAATCAGTTGGGCTATTTTACTAATATATTGTATTTAGTTACCCTAAAGCAGGGTCTCTAGGCAAAGCATCAAACATCGGCCGCATTTAAGTTCATGTCCGATAAGGCTGTTTTCGAGCAGGATTGATTTGTCCTGCTCAAAAACAGCGATGGGGGCACATTATATGGGTCAGATAGATGGCCGTGAGCGCGCACGGCGCTCGAAACGGCCATCGATTAGACCCATATCTTCACGTCTGTACCCTGTTAAAGTAGTCAAAACATGAAGGGGTCTAAACTGCCCTAATAAGGATCAGCTTAAATTGACATAAATTGATCTTTAGTATTGTCACCATCTACAGTCAATCAAGTGTATAAGGGATTTGTTTAAAAAAAACAATATTATGCTACAAAGGACTACTACTAGTAACATTTTCAACTGTCCTGGGGACAAATACTACATCAATCCCCACCTAGATTGCTGGCATCTAGTCTACATCTTGTGTGTCAACGCTTTTGCCTTAATTGTTTTTGTCAAGGAAGAGTAACCACAGTTCTACTGTAGATTTAGGAGGTCTTACTTCCCTCTGTTTCTCACTCAGGAATATTAAGAGCAGGTCTCTGTGGAGGCCATACTATCTATTTTAGGACTCTTTGCCCTTGAATTTAGACTGTATATAGATGTCCCAGGGTCCCACTGATATCTGGTCTGGCCTAGTGGACTGGACCATACAATAAGCATGCAGCGTGGCGGTGATTTAAGTCTATCACGGCATCCTTTAGGACATGTACTATTTTGTTGAGAAACGTCCCTGTTTCCATCTGAAACGAAGACACTGTTAGGCTCACATGTGGCAACACCTAGATATCATTCATGGAAGAGCGCCACTGTAAACCTGCTGCATCATAGAAATGCTGTCCTCTTTGGGGTGTCCTCTAGAAGTCCTTCAGGTTTTTACCATCCATTTTCTATCTCTCTTGTTGTCATCAATTGGACTAGATCATCGATTTCACAACTCATTTTGAGCATAAGAATTGTTTGTCCTATGTATTTTATCTCCCATGCACCAATATGTCCCAGATAAAGGCCATTATGTTTGGGGGAAACATGTTGGATCATTAAACATCAATGTGCTCAAGGAAGAGTAGGACAATCCTTTTTGCATTCTGCAAATGATCATGTTTAATTATTTTAATAATTTCTTAATTTTTGTGCCTTACAAACCCAGTAACCAAATGGGGGGGCTATATGGGAACACCCGCTCTGAAGGAGACCCCTATATTTCCACATTAATGGTTTGTTTTTTCTGGAACATACAAAAAATTACATTAAGCAATATGCATCATTCAGCTGTTTTTTTCTTAGCTAACCACTGCATTTTTGCTACTTATCATTGCCTCATTCCTACAAAAAAAACACACACCTAGAAACACCTGTCTGTCATGAAAAGTCAGCCACTGCAGATTTTACCTGCCACTAAACTTTTAGTTCAGGGACAAAACCTGACTTTTAGATATGTTAATCTTGTGCTACCTTCTCTGCTGGACTCCTTAATTAATATTCTGAAGTCTGGTCTTTAACATCGTTCTCCTAGCAGTGGATTTAAGGTAAGGACCACTCCACAGACAAAAGCACCATAAAGGGTCTACAGCCCTGGAAGATGGGATAAGGTAAGTAATGTAGTATACCCAAGCAACCAAGTAGGTGTTGTCCCCTTTCATTCTTTAATTCATGGTGCTGTACACATTAATTCTCTGTCCCTTTATACCAGGGACAGGAAGGGTATAAAGCTACAGATCATTCCAGTGACAGGAAACCCAGAGGAGTCTCTTGATGAGACAGCCACAACTGGGCTAGAGATCGAAATGCGAATATATTCGGCGAATATTGGCTATTCGAGAATTCGCAAATTTCGCCAATGGCGGTGGATATTCGCAATTTCGAATATTCGCCATTGGGATGCTTATGGGCATGGATTGTGAATATATATTTCCAATGCGAAAATAAATAGCCATTCAATGACCATTCATTTTGAAGGTAATTGCGAGGCGATAATAATTGCGAATCAAGTTTAGCAATTGCAAATATTCGCAAATATAGAATCAAATATTAGTAGAATTATTCATAAAATATCGCAAATTCGAATATTACCTATGCCGCTCATCACTACCAGAGATCTATGACCGTTTATACCAGCTTGTATGCCTCTTTTGCTATTAAAACATAGTTGTAGTTTGTTGAATTACTGTCGATGGTTGATCCCTGAGCCTGTACCGGCCTTATTATGCCCCCCACCACCATCAATCAAATAGATAGCACTTCTGCAACGATATATGTGCCTTTTGCCCATTATTTCAGTGGTATTATAACAGAATATTACATTATTTTGGCAGGTTACATTAGCAGGCAGGTGAAGTTCTGTAAAGTACTGAACCACATCTAAGTACAGTGAAGAGTAATCACTTTAAATAAGTCGCCAATTGCTGTGACACTCAAAGAAATTGAGATATCTTGGCTAAAATAAAACTTAAGTAAAGGTGATTTTCAAGCACTTAGTCAATAGGAATGTAATTATTTTAGTCATTAAAAGTTTAAGCTTTCTTGACTGTGTCATACAAATGTACATGGCATGCAAAGTATTTAATTAAAAAGTGGAGACCTATGAATATGAAAAAGACAGCTTACCAGACTTCTTTTCAGAAATAAAATGTTTGGTAATGAAGAGCATGTAGAACAATTTCTGAAATTCTAATCTTGGCAATCCTTATTAATAGTAATGAGTGGCATAGGCAATATTCGAATTTGCGATATTTTGCGAATAATTCTACAAATATTCAATTCGATATTTGAGAATATTCACAATTGTGAGTGCATTATAATCATTACCTTAAAAATAAATGGTCACATGAGGTATTTATTTTTGCATTGCAAATATATATTCGCAATCCATGGCCATAAGCATCCCAATGCGAATATCCGCTGCCATATTCGCAAAATTTGCGAATTCTCGAATAGCCAATATTCGCTGAATATATTCGCAATTCCGATAATCAAGCTCAACACTACTTATTTAAAGGCAAAACTGTATCATGTATTTACATATTTTCCTGCTTGGTGCAACAAAACCCAGGACTGCCTGTTAACCTACCCTATTTTCTAATGAGGGCTATATATATATATACAGTGGAGGAAATAATTATTTGACCCCTCACTGATTTTGTAAGTTTGTCCAATGACAAAGAAATGAAAAGTCTCAGAACAGTATCATTTCAATGGTAGGTTTATTGTAACAGTGGCAGATAGCACATCAAAAGGAAAATCGAAAAAATAACTTTAAATAAAAGATAGCAACAAAAAAGCACTGTGTGACAGCTGGAATATGACTATGAAAGAGTGACATTTGGATTGAAGGTAGTCTCAGGGGCTAGTTAGAAAATTTCAGGGCTGGGCTATATATTCATTCTATTATAAGTATATACATTTATACACCTATACAACATACACCCCTGTTAAAAATGTTAGGTTTTGGGAAAGAATTGGACCATAATAAATTGTATTCATGTTCCACATTTAATATATGATACAATTAAAGCTATTTTACTCACAAAAAAACTCTGCACAGCCCACCCTGCACATCCACATAGTCATCAATGGCGCCGGAAATGTCAGGACTTGAGACACCTATGCATGTATTACATTTCAGTTAAATGGTGATGGACCCCCCTCACAGCATGGATCCAGGAAGAAGAATGAAGGATGCTTTCACTGGAGGTAGCTGCCAGCTCCACTGGAACAGGAAATAAATTCATAGCCTGGTATGTGTTTCAGCTTTTGGTAATAAAAATTGGGATTACAGCTAATGGGGGGGGGGGGCGCTAATGTGGTTTAAAACTCTGTAAAATTCAACTGAAAACAATCTGTGAAGGGTACAGATTATGCATAAATAAAAACATACTGTACATTAAACATACAAGTGTGCATTGTCTTCCATTAATCATTTGTTGAAGCACCATTTGATTTATTTACAGTATTCAGTTTTCTTGGGTAGGGGTCTATCAGCATGCCACATCTTGGTTTCTTTTTATGCAAAAGCACACCATATCTGTCAGATAGTATCTTTAAAGCCCCCCATACACGCCTGTAGCTTAAAACCTAAAGTTGTAATTCAGGCCAAAATCGGCAGCCAATTCTATCAAAGCCATTACGGACATGTCCGTAATTCTTAGACCGGTGTAATTACTTTGGATGGGGACCGGCACCCCTTAGATGTATGTTTGGAGTCATTGTAGAAAGGTGGATTCCCCTTTATCTTCAGTATTTTAGCAGATGCCTGAAACATTGTGGGCCAAAAGTAACTGGTATTTGGAGCTGTTCCCACCACCATGACCAAAGCCCCAGTTACAGCTGAAGGAAAGTAAACCAACACAACTGCTACCACTATGCTTGACTATGGGTATGGTGTTCTTTTGGTATATATATTTATTGTGTTATGCATCAGGTGTTTCTTGAGTTATCACCTGGAATGCCTTTCTTGTTTACTTTGTCTCTTTGTTTTCTATCTGCTGAAAGACATTACATCTAGAAGGGGTTTTGTTTTTCTTCTTGCTCTAAGGCAGCAAGAGAGCATCCTGAACTCTATAGCTGGGCATACACGGGTAGATTTCTAAATAGATTTGAGTACAATCAAGCACAGTGCGCACTCACTTCATCTATTAAGAAATCTACCCCTTGGGATCTGATAAGAACTGTCAACTGTTGGACCTTATACAGTGTGGCGTGCGCCTTTCCAAATCATGTCCAATCAAATGAACCTACCATAGGTGGACTGTGCAGAAAGTTGCAGAAATATGGATGATCAGGGGAAACAGGATGCACCTGAGCTCAATTTTGCGTTTCATGGGAAAGGCTGTGAATACTTATGTACATGTGCTTTCTCAATTTTTATAATTGTAATAAATTTGACAAAATGTTTTTTATCATGTTGTCATTATGGGGTGTTATGTGTAAAACCCTGAGGAAAAAAATAATCCATTTTGGAAAAAGGCTGTAACATAACAAAATGTGAAAAAGTGATGCGCTGTGAATACTTATGCATTGCATACACCAGTCAAACTTGTCCCACGGAGCAATACAAATTGTCCATTGAGATTGTTCTTTACATTTATGAAAGCCATAGATTTGTCTTTTATCTGACAATTTATTTCACATGTGTTGTTGTATTACACTTTCCTTGTTCCAGATTGAATTTTAAAATAAACGTAGAGTTGTTTCTATATGAGACAGTTCATTGTTATATCTAATGAGAAGGAAAAACGTCCTCAGTTTTTCAATAAATATCAAGGTTAGCCCACAACTTTCTCCAAGTTTCTAATTTCAGCCCGCTTTGTGTTTGACTTTGACACCCCAGTACTACACAAAAGCTCTGTATTTGCCATCTTACCTTTCATGCAGCATAGAGTGGGTACAGTAAGTTTAGAAATGCAATGAAAAAGAAAAGGAATCATCAAAGATAGCATGTAAGCTGTCAGTGTTGCCTTGACCCTTTTCATTTACTATGAATATAAACATAGTGGCATCCAATCCTTTCATCAGCTTTGTCGAATGCTCATTTCCTCTCATCAATAAGCAGTTTCCAGAAAATTGTCTCTGATATGCAAATTCTGACATTGTCAAGAATTCACATAAACAGCTAAAAAGCTATTTTATTTTTCTTCCCTATGCAAATCTTTTAGATTTGTGTGTGCTTTAAAAGTTGGTAAACTTGCAAGAGAAAGGACACAGAAACATCAGGTAATTTCAAAAGCTCTGGGAATATGTGGCCAGTTTATGCCACGTGTTCCGTCCACAGGTCTAGCAAACCACATAGTCATCAATTTTGTTGCTTGGGCTGTTATCATTCTTTCCAGAAACTTCCCAAAACTTTAGACTTGCACCTTAGTATTAGTATTAAGGCCCCCACACACGTACCAAGTAGGGGCCAACAGAGCAGGAGAGATCAGCTCTGAAATGCAGAGTGATGACGTCATCACGCTGCTCTCCAGAGCTGACAGCATCGGCCGGCACCCTTTGTGTGCCGGCCCTTAGCTTCAATGAAGATGCCGGTCTCCATTGAAGTTAACGGCATCGGCCGGCATTGGCCAGAGAATAGCAGACATGTCCGTTCTCTGGCCGGCCATCGGTCGATGGCAAAATCGGCCGCCGCTCGGTGCGTGTATCCCCAGCTTTAGTGTTGAGCTTGAATAGTCAATTTCGAATATTCATGATATTATGCATTGGGAAGTTATATTCGCAATACAATATAAATACCACATGTAATCACAATGTGATTATAATTGCTGCTACAATTACTTCTCTAAACGCTCCTCATCTGCTGCTTCTCTCTGCAAATCTCCACACTGGCTTCCAATCGTCCAGAGAATCAAATTCAAAGTTCTGTGCCTTGCTTTTAAATCACTCCACACCTCCTGTCTGACTTACATTTCCAACCTGATACATAAATACACCCCTAACTGCCCCCTCCACTCCTCCAGTGACCTACTAATGATATCCCTACTCATAACATAACCACTTGCACGGCTTCAAGACTTCTCTAGGGCTGCTCCTACTCTCTGGAACTCTCTCTCTCGTCCCATCAGATTTGCTCCTAATTTTGCCATTTTTAAAAAAGCCCTAAAAACTCACCTCTTCAGTCTTGCCTACCCATCTTCTTATTCCTAACATCACCACCATGCCAGTGTAATCCCCCACCTATTGTATACCTCGTTCCCCAACCTATTAGATTGTAAGCCCTACCGGGCAGGGTCCTCTACTCCTTCTGTGTCATAACCTGTACCTGTATGTACTATCTTGTGTTGTATCTCCACTCTAATGTATTGTACAGCACTGCGTAATATGTTGGCGCTATATAAATAAATGATAATAATAATAATAATTGCGAATATATTTTCGCAATTCATGGCACACACTTGAATTGCGAATATTCATAAATACCGAATAGAATTTTAGTAGAATTATTCACGAAATATCGCAAATTCGAATAACCCCCCTGCCGTTGCTGATGCCAACATCTCGTCCAGTGCTGTCCTGTCAGTATAGCACTGGACGAGATTGGGGCCGCCCAGCGGAGATCGGAGCCCCGGCAGCGCAAACTTACCGCTCCTTGCTGTTCCGGTGATTCAGATCTAATGCTACTGCAGAAGAGCGGACCAAAGGCCCCCCCCCCCCCACCCCCCCTTTGAGCACCCTGATGGATGACGCCGTCGGCGACGGGAAATTCATAAGTAAACTCGAAAAGTTTCAAGTTTATTCCTCAATGTGCCCCTTTTGAAGTGAACCCTCTCTCCCCTGGTGTGAGTCACCAGGTCCATCACACCAGAAGAGAGGGTATCCAAGGATATTGTACTAGATCCATTGATCAACGTATCCAATGACAATTCAAAGTAAAAAAAACACACAAAACACATTTCCAATTGAATTTTAATAAAAGAAAACCAATAAATACATACTGTTTTTGGAAATCTAATCATACAAAAGAAGTATTTTAGAGATTTTATCATTCAAATGATACCTTTTATTAAATGTATTTATTTTTTTGGTACATAATTGTGTGTTTCAAACATTATTATATTCAGGATGTTAAGAATCCTCTAAGTATCCACCAAATTTACTGTTATATGGGTTCATATACAGTAACCACATTTCCTTTATGTGGTCTTAAAACAGGTAAATCTGTAAACAAGAAAACATGCAGCCTGCCACGCTAACTGATACACCTGACCCAAAGGTCACAGCAATATCTTTCCCTTCATATCTTGCTCAGTTTCAAAGTCTTCAACATCAGCAGTTTTGATAAATGAGCTTCAACCTTATTTCCACAATGCACTGTCCGAGGCATGGCTTCCTCTGCCGTTAGTTAGTTTATCACATCACAAATCTATATTATAAAAATAGAAGTTCTTTTGCTATTTTCAAACCATGTATTTTGTCCAAAATTTCCAGGTATCCAGGAAAAAGGAAAGCTACAATAAACAAATAAATTGTCAAATAATTTACTACAATGTTATTATTAAAGAAGGATATAGCACAGTAAAGCCTCCTTAAAACAGAAGGTATTTACATTTCCTAGTCCATCACAAATCCCAAAAGTTTAGGAAAAGCTCCTACCGGACAGGAGCCAAATCAGCCAAATGCACATCCAGAACCACTGGTGTGCAGTGCAAATTAATTCTTAAGGTAGCCATACATAATTTTTTTGTTCGCTTACCAAATGATCATTCACCGTGCTCAGGCTCAGACTGATCGATCCCGCAATTAGGAAATGACGATCGAACAGGGATCTGACATGTCAGTAAATTTCTGTTTGATGGGGACAATGATTGGCACAGAGTGATCAAAGGGGACAATGAATGGCACAAAGTGATCAGAATAAGACATCCCCCTGAAAATAAGACCTAGATGAGATTTACCTTGTTATGACAACATAATACATTGCCATTACAAGCAATAGATACAGAACTTTTGGGTGTATTTCACAAACATGTTTAGAACTTGGTGCTCAGGGAGACAGCAAAATGGAATGCATTTAGTGACACTGACCTCATCAGACTTTATAGTCTGGTGTAACTTAGTGGAATTTCTGTAATATAAAAAATATGGTAAAAACAATGTTCATGACTGACTGTATCCTGCTAACCACCAAAAGGCTGAATTCACTAAGGTTTGAGTAGACAGGTATTGTTTTCCTACATTTTTGTGACATATTTATATTCATCACATTTCCAATTATCGCAATGGTAAAGTGTGCATGACAAGTCTAAAGCTACATTTTACCTGCTTTATTGATGGCTGTAGCATGCCATTAATATCCTTTTGAACAATTTGTATAACATTGTAAATTAACAAAATAAATATAGAATATGAAATATGTTGGGCTTGTGAAAATGTAGCCAGGTAACAATGTATGTCATAAATGTTAGCATTATTTTTAGTACTCGCAGACAATGAACAGACATCGGACAAAAACCCTACTACAACCTTCTTCTTGCTAATCTCTCTATATATGTTCATCATCACTAAAGCTGGGCATAGACGGGTCGTTTTCCCGTTGACTGCCAAGCCCATTACTTTGGCTGGGAACTAAGGGGATCGGATCTGAATTTATAGTCATGTCGGCTCACTGTGCATCCGACATGCGGCAGATTCTCGGTTAATATGACCACTTGGTGCACCCAATTCCCTGCCGACCCGACCACCGATCGATTGCAGGAACGCGCACAACATCCAATCGGATGCCCAGCTTTACACACTTTAACAGTCTGTTTACCTAAGCTTTCAGTTTGTACACTAGAATGTAACATTGCTCTCCAATAGACCCTGAGTAGTACTTGTTATTGTATTTCACATTTGTGATTCTTGTGTACATAAAAGTAGGCTTAATGCTAAAGAATAAGGTGTGTGAAATATCAAATATCTAACCTCATGTACCCACTCCCGTGGGGCTCTAACTCTCTCTTTGTCCATATAGAACACTTAAACCAGTAATTACTGCAATGTGTGCAGTGTGCTCTCCATCACATATATCAGATGTACAGGGCTACTATGTATAGACCAGTGGTGCCCAACTGAGTTAATGTGGAGGGCCACAAGTGCGGCCATCTAGCACCTACTAAAGGGACGCATCTATAAATTTTCGATTATACAGTGACATGACAAAGCTTTTTTTAATGTAACCTTTTCCCCATGTCACCTGTGCCACGTCACATTTGTCATGTAACCCTTTGCTGCTCGGGTGCCGGGTGCACTTTGCCGTGCACCTTCACCGGTCACTGCCGGTCACCCGTTTTCCGTGTCAAACACTCTTCCAGTCCACAGCTCTGCCCGCGGTCACCTTTTCCATGTCACCTTTGTCGTGGTCCACTTGCCGTTAACATGCCCTGTGTCACCTTTGCCCATGTCACCTTTGACATGTCACCTTGCGTGTCACCTTTCCATGTCTCCTTTTCCCATGTCTCCTTTTCCCAGCTCGCTATCTCCCTTTCCCACCTGTACCCGGTCACCTTTGAGCACGTGGTCCACCTTGCCCGGGTACACCTTTCCCCAGGTCACCTTCCGTGTAACACCAGGTCACCTTTCCCGTAGGTACCCTTTTACAGCGGTCACCTTTTCCCAAAGTCACCTTTGCACGTGTTACCTTTCCCATCGTCACCTTTGCCCGCGCGGTAACCGCCGTGCCCGTGTGTGCACCGTTTGCCACGTGGTCCCAAGCCCTGCCAAGTCACCTTGGCCCAGGTGTCTCCTCTCCCCCATGTCGCCCTCGCCACAATGTGAACGCGCAACATGTCACACCTGCCCGCCAGTCACCTTGCCCACAGTCCCTCTGCCCACGTCCTGCCCGGTCGTGAGCCCCACCCCATGCTCAACCGGTGCCCCAGTCGCACGCTCGGCCCATGTCACCTTTGCCCATGTCTGCCGTCTCCACGCCATGTCACATTCTTAGGGAGACATAAAGAAGTACACGGGTTCTTGTCTGCTCCTACACGTACCCAGATCTGGATCAGCAGCAGGAAGTGGCGGAGAGGGGAGTAGCCGCCTCCGTGCTGCTTGATGTGTTAGTTGACAATGCGCCATCAGTCCAGCCAGGAGGCTTGAAAGGGAGGGCTCTCTAAGCTCTGCCTGAAAATCCCGGGCGAAGAAGCGCAATTACGGGATCGGCGGGCAGAGGGGAGAAACCTCTGGTATAGACAAACTCATCTAGGTGGTAAACACTTTTTAACTCTGCCATATCCATTCGAGAACAATAAAAGCAAGCAAAGCCTGTTGCCAAGGTAAAAAAGAAAGGGGCATTCCAATTGACTTGTTACACAATAGGGGAAGTTATGTCCCTAACAAGAGAAAGTCAATATAAAGTCAGAATAGGAAATAAATAGGAAAGCAGCCCCTCTCAATCAAATCAAGACATTTTGCAAAACATATGCATTGTATTACACTAAAAAGTTCATTATTTTCACTATCTGGCCTAGCCTCTACTGTGCATCATATACATATGTGTCCCTGATGCCCAATGAAGGGCTCGGTCACGTAGTGCCCTTGATTACAGCTGAATTATTGTAAACACGGTGATATTGTGTCCATATAAAACTTATGGGCATGACACATACAATGGGCACTTGTCACTTGATACGTCCATTGATTTACAATGCATGTGTTCCATGTCATTCATGCGGCATGTCACAGGCACATGGGCTTGTGTATATAGGCACGCCATAGCCCATAGGAAACTGCAGGCAGAGTCTTCACAGCACCGAAATCCTGTTTTCGGCATGTGCAGAATAAGGGAGATTCAACACAGTAGAGATTAAAATTCTGCTTCTCATTTGACCTACTTTTGCATAACAGACTTCTCTAGCTCTACCCCTACACACTGGAACTCCTTTGCTCTTCCTACTATCCTTACTCTACCTCCCTTTAACACATTAAATAAGGTTTAACCTCCTTGGGGTTATCCCCGAACCCAGTACGGTGACAGTTTGTCCTTGGATCAAACTGTGCCTGCGCCGGGATAGGGCATCTCTTTGATGGCAATGATGTGTAGAGGGGAGGGGGGGAAGTAGTGTGTACTCCGTTGCAATCTCCCATACAGCGCCATTTTGCGTCATAAACAAAGGTGCAAATCAGTCGTAATTCCCAGGAGGTTAAATCCCCTCTACTCTTTATTGTTGCATACCTATCTTCCTTTCTCTACTAAACAGTGCCAACTAGCCAGAGTTTTCCCTGCACATAATATACTTTGTCCCTCCACAACTTGATTGAGTGTGGTACAGGGTAGATTTTCATTACCAAAAGTAATAACCCCAAGCCACACTTGAGATTGCTTACCTGTTCCAGAAGTCGTTTGGCATCTTCTTCCTGGATGCATGTCCTCAGTTTCCTTGATGATGCAAGGGATGTGGTGGACTGTCAGCTGCATTCGCATGTATTTGCCAGACCAGCATAGGCACCTGGGTCCTCGCATCCCCCACATCATTGATGGACTGGTTACAGCAAGTGGGAAATGTAAACATTGTAATCAGACATAATCATACCGCCAGGGAGGTTAATATATAATAAAATGGTGTACAACTATGTACAGAATCCTCACCCTATGGTAAATGTGTACATTTACAGAAGTTTAACATAACTTATTTCTTTTATTTGTAAAGCTTAAAAAAGTGTAGATAAATTCCTTTTCATTCCTTTCCCAGTGCATGAGCAGCAATACAAAGCAAATTGTCAGGAGAAAACATGACAATAAAAACTGAATTAAGAATCTTCAGACAAAGCTCAAAAATAAAGTTTTGCCTGAAGCTGTGCCTATGGGTGACAGACTGTCACTGTTCTGCATAGATTTAAGCTATATTTAGCAGGCCTCGATGTACAGTATTCCTGAAAAGGTTAAAACACACATGTCCATGTTGCATATTGGGGCAGATCCAATGCCATTAATCATCTCACTATTTTGAATAACTTGGCAGCGAGAAGTTGTTTTGTGAAGGGTGAAACAGGAAACTAGCAATGGAAACACACATTACACGTTTGCCTGCATTCCTCTATTTCCAATCTCTCTTCAGGCCTCTTCTTGAGGATCATTTGAGAACATTTTATAATTAAAGAATGAGGCTTGGAAAAAAATCTGCTCTGAATCAAGACATGTGTTTTATCATGGCATTTACTCTGAATGCTTTACCTTAAAAAGTTATAGTTTGCTGAAATGCTGCTTATTCTTTAAACATGGATCACCCATCCAATATTATTTGCTGCTGCTACTACAACTACAAATGTAAAAATAACAAGATGTGAGTGATCTGTTGTGAGAAATGCATACTTGAGATTCCTCCTGTACAAATAAATGTTTGGTTTTTAAGTTAAGATTTTGCTTTAATTTTGACAAACCTACCACTATGTGTATAACTTTAGTTCAACTAGTGCAAGTAGTCCCTAGAATCCCCAGTGATCAGACATTGAATAAAGTTGATTGTAAAGGCAGAGGGAAAGTTCACAGAAATGGAACTGGCTCTTAAAAGTCACTAACAAATGTAAAATAAAATGTTTGATGTATGGCTTAAGGTCCCCATACATTTTACAATCTTGCCATACAATTTCTGTACAATCAACTTTTGTTCTACCCAAACCATGTAAAAGGAGGACCCTTCTATTCCTTCCAATCACTATGTATTCTATCAGGGAAGCCCCGGCACTACATAGCAGTGATATATACCTTCCAATCACTAAGCATTCTATCAGGGAGGTCACTGTACTACATAGTTGTTGGTAGATCTAAAATACATTGTATGGAATAATCTAAAGACTTCATCATGACTGTTGACTGAACATGACTGTTCCATTCTCTAATTTTACAATGCCAGGAAGCATATCATTGCATTGCCTTACATTTACCTGCTTTTGTCAACAAATGTCCATCTACCACCTATATCCAACAGCAGCAGCTTCTACCACCCACCAAACAAAACAAGTGTCTGGTCAAAGACTGCTGGTAACCAAACATGAATAGTTCTATTTCCATGATATATTTACATTTATTTGGCCTGTAGGACAGTGGGTCCCATTGTTTCCTCAGCTTACATACCTGGTATCAGGGTTTCTAGCCTGTGAGGGGTCCTAGGCAAGTAGTTGTTAAGCAGTGCTATTGGAGAAGAGAAAAAGGAGGAACATACTGCTGTTCCTCCATCCCCTTCTTCCCCACACACACTCCACAACCGCCCACCACCCACTACTCAGATCGGTAGCAAAGCTGTCGTCCTGGACAGGGGATGGGGTGGTATTGGAGCGGGTGCTTTTCCTCTTCTGCCACCTCTACACACACACTGCTTGGATTGAGACAATCTGAGGGAGTGCTATTGGAGAAGAAGAAAAGGAGGAACACTCTTGTACTCTTCCTTCCCCCTCCTCACACACACTGCCTCCAGACTCCACAACCCATGCCCCAGCGATCGCTCACGCTGCTTGGATTGGGACGAGGATGTAGGGGGCCTATGTCAGGGAGGGTGCAGAATATGCATGCCATGGACCAGGATGGGCCCCACTAGATTTAATGTTAAAGTAAAACTTAAGTTTGTTTTCATATGAAACGGTTTACTGTAAGATCTGATGAGAAGGAAAAACCTCAATTGAAGAAATGTTTCAAAGTTGGACTGTGACTATAACCAAGTTTTTATTTTGGTCTACTGTGTTTTTGAGTTTGTCACCCCTGTATTATAACAACATTAGATTGCTTTAGTTTAAAAGTTCAACTCACAGGAAGTGACAAATACACTAAAACTAAACTAATCTTAGGCTGTGTGCATGCCCATACCACCTGCCTGCTGTTTGGGCGCTGTGCTGGCAATACAGCGTCCTATACATTTTTATTGGCAAACCGCTCCTGGAAACGCAGTATGCGCGCGCCCCCGGATCCCCAATGCCTGCCAGTTTTCCATAGTGTAGACACAGCCTTAATAGTTTTCAACTACACTGCACGTTGTATGCCCATTTAATGTAATGTAAACATTTTTCACATTGTCAATATGGCCAACATGCATAACCATGGATAGGAGTGCATCAGGCCTTAATAATTAGTTCATGTCTAAGGTGTAGAGAAAAGATGTTTAATTCATCTGAACATGTTCCCCTTTAGCAACTTATCCTAGTGTGTCCTCAGGCTCCTTGTATTGAAGTCTCTAGTGACGTCATCCCTACACAACACAATATTTATGTCCTACGCTATAAGTGCTGGAGGAATGGACGGTGTTCAGCTAAACTTTAGGTAAGTAAAACATTTCTGTAAAACATTCTGATGTTTGATGTAAGGCATAACCTCTTTGATGTAATACTTGTCATCCTTCACATAAATAAATAATGCAACACAATAAAAAATACATTTTTCTCTGATCTAGCCTGTTCATCCAACCATACATTAAAATCCTTTAAATCTGTAAATTGCCTATAGCAGGCACTAAATAAAGACAGGGCATAAATTGCTGATATTGCGTCATCTCACTTTTTCTACTTCTGCCCATACTATTTTCTCCCATCAGATCCTCCATATGCCAAAAAAACATCATTTGAAAAGCTTCTTTGCTGATACCTACTATCTTAGGAAGAAGGATTTATTCATCACTCATATCTATCATTTTTCATGTCCCAGCACATTTATCACTGAGAAGTGCAATGTAATGTTATATATGGTGACACATAAACAGGCCTTGAGAAAAAAGCACACCATTTTCCAGGTGCAATATCTGAAACAAGGTGTCATTTCTGATAAATGTCAGCTTTGCCAAATGTTTGCTTCAGATACTACAGAGCTCTCAGTACCTCAGTAAGTTATTTTCTAAATCACTGGATAATTTACAATAACAAGATCATTCAAGTGTGGAAATTCACTTCTCCGTTCTAGGCAGAGGATAATTTGATGTAATATTGAAATATACATGATAATTATCATCATTTAAATGTATATTTGTTTATATATACAGAAGATTAACAGAGAAGAACTCATATTTGTTGTTTTCATGCTCGTTGGGTATGTAACGATCTCCAAAGCTTGATCAACCAAGTTTAGTGGTATAAATCTATCCTATGGAGAAGAAAATGTAGTATAATGGTATGCTAACTGCTGAAAAAAAAGACACAATTCACTGGTCTTTTAAGCGGACCTACCACCAGAAAATTATGATTACATATAATAATAATAGGGAGGAATGCATGAATAAAACAAAAAAAACTCACCTGTAAGGAGTAATGTAAGAAGATTCCCTGCATCTCTCCCTCACTTCCTGGTCCTGATGACGTATAGCCGTGGCAAGATGTCACAAGTGCAAAGTGTTTGTCTGGCAATTCTGTCATCTCAGCTCATAGAAAGTAAATTGAGGGAAATTCCCATAGAAAACCACTAAACACTACCAGTTGCCACCCACAATATTGCAACCGGAGTTAACCTTCGGAAGCTTGGCCAATAAATATTGAATCGCTCATACAATTCCACTGAGCAGCAGGTGAGTATATTATTTTAAGATCGTGGAGCCCTAAGCCACCATCATATGAGCTCAGAGGTAAGTCAAACCTTAATTATACATATGTAATTTTTACATATTGAGTGAACATCCGCTTTAATGGAGCTAAACAAACAAATAAAGATACACTAAACATAAGAATACCCTCTGAAAACAACACCCTTGCATTTTTTATTGGTTTTCCATTTGTTACTATTAAAATTTTTCTGTTTTCAACAAGAGGTTAAAGCACCTCGTCCATTTACACAGATTATTTTAGCATATATCTATTACTTTTCCTAAAGAACCTTTAACCTACAAGGCTTCTGCCTGTCATACAGATCACTTTATTGATTCTTTTATTCCCTCTTGATACACATACAGTATGAATATGCTGTTTAGCAATTTATTGTATTCAAAAAATAATATACCAACACTTTATTTTTACTTTCTTGTAGCCCAACTCTCCCCCACCCAACATTTTAACAAATATGTTAAAATGAATGGGAGACTATTTAAAAAATCGTCTTATAGCCACAATTGGGTTTCTGCTTAAACAAGATATAATTTTTCTGCATAATAATCTTATATTAAGGCAATCATTGATTTTAGAGGGCAGTTGGATGTGCTTTGGTGATCTCCCCTAAAGCTAAATTACCTTCACAGCCCTAGAAAGCTAACAAATGTAAAGATACCTCTGCTGAGGATACAGGATTTATACAATGGCGTGGAGAAGAAAAGATGAGAGTGGTAACTGCCAGTCCTGCTTTATAACAAAGTATAATGGGAAATGTCATGGGTGTAGCCCCCCCCTATGGGTGCTAGAGTTATGGGTGCTAGAGTTAAGTGAGGTAAAGGGTTAACTTGGTGAGTGAAGGGTTAACTTGGTTTTCTCTTGGCAGGTGCAGCTTGTACATTTTCCCTCCAGAATTTAGGCGGGAAATGTATCAAGTCTGTTCTGCCTGGAGATGACCTTTCAGCTAGTGACTCAGCAGCACCTGCCATCTACTTTGCAACATTTTGGAGGGAACATGAGTCATCTCTCTGGAATGTTGGGTGTTGCCAAAAGGTATAAAAGGGTTCAGCTCTCTCAGCTCAGGGTCTCTCAGTGTGACCCAGAGTTTCCCCCCTCCTGGGGCCCTGTAGGGTCTGAAGCATTGCCAGTGTTCTGGGTTCAGTATTTCCTAAGGGCCCGAGTCCCTCTCTGAGGGCACTCTGCGATACTAGGGTTAGGAGACTTTGTTAAAGCTGACCCCCTGAGCAAAGCGCTAAAACTCTGCTGTCAAGAGGGACGACATACAAGGCCCAGCCAGCCTTTCTGCCTGCTGCGGAGAGAGCTGTGGACAGAGACGTGCCGGAGGGATTGATCTGGAGGCCTGTTGCTGGGGTTCGTGTATAGCCAGGAGAGGTGAGGAGTCAAGGAACCCGTTTGTCAGCTAGAGTCAGGCTAACCTGTTGCCTGGGGTTCTGGGAAGCGCTTACTAGTTCGAGAAAAAGGGATCTGTCGGTTACTAGAGATATCGTGCTGCTACAAGAAAGGCGCCATATCACCAGATCGCCATGGAGCTTTTGAAGGGTTTGGGGGGAAACTGCAGGGGAGGTTAGTTAAAGGCAAAGAGTCCACCTAAAGGTCAAGGTCAAGGGTCAGGAGAAGTCTATACTGAGGAGAGGGTTCAGGAAAAGTTACTAGAGAAGTCAGCGTCAGGAGAAGTGTGTCAAGCGAGGTGTCCTCGTTCAGTCTGGTCTCCGTGGTCAAGCATACATGCTCGTACCCTCCCTCTCCATTAGTAAGACTTCCAGAGTTCAAAAAAGTAAACAGCATCTACACTTCTGTCTCCAAAGACTTCTGCCCAGTCCCATCATCACACTCAGCAGGACCAGTCGGTCTCATTGCTACATGGGTAAAGGTCTACTAAATGCACAATGTCTTCAACAACATGATCTGCCAGAATGATCAGATAAGAGCATGTCTTTCTTAGCTAGTGAAATAAATGTCTGTTTAAGAAACTTTAATATTAGCTATGATCTGCATAATAAGTTGACACCAATCTATTTTAATAATCATTGAGCAAAATGAGTAAAAAGTCCACATTATATCCAATAGGTCTGTTCACATGTCAAGTGATGCCCAGTGCATGTAAGAACGCATAGGTATGAACCAGTCTATGAACAGATGTCTAATGCTGGGTGGCGTTATGGACACACCAGCGTAATAAGTTCATGCGGTTTGCCCACTTTTTGTGCGCTGTTTGGCTCAGTTTTGGGGGTGGTATTTGCCATGAACAAGAAGCACCCAAAAACACAATGTGTGCATTTTGTTTAAGCTACATAATGTTTAATCATTTCCCATGAGGAAACCCAGCCTAAGGCCTAAACTTCACTGAATCTTTTTGTTCCCCTCCTCTGCAAAACCCTTCCATGTAAACAGGCAAAGAGCACAGGAAGTTACCAGGTCACAAGATTGGTGACAAAATCAGCAGTTCTTTTTTCTTTTGCAATTATTAAGCAGATATTACAATAAGCTTTCAATAGTAACAGACAAAGGTTTCATTCACATTATCTGTAGGGACTCGCACATTGTCCCACATAGATATAATATGGAAGCAGTTTTAGTGACTGGATCCCCCAACTGCCTCCAAAAGTGTGCACTCTTTGCACACTGCACAGTAGTTGCAGCTTCCCAGTGTCAGCCACTCTGAAACGACCTGTGTAAATGGAGCCTCTAAAGGAACAAACAAGATTAGTTAGGGTTTACATTCACTTGCCTTGTTGTATATAATATACATTTACTAATAACCAGTTCATCCTTTTTTGTTTTAGTAGTGTACTACCAAGGACCATGGAACCAAAATTCTTAATTTGATATGTAGCTAGATAAGGGCTCATGGGCGTTCTTTTCTATGCATTTACATTTGAATAACATGAACATATGCGTTAGAATAGCGGTTTTGATGTAAAACATTGTTTGACAAAAGAAGACTGGATTTGACCAACTTTGGCTGAAGTTCAAATGCAACTCAATAGAACATGCTGTGTTAGCTTAATGGAACACAGGTAAACAAAAAATAGGTCAATGTTGCTTTTGAGCTGATTATGTACTCCTCAATGAAAGTCAATTGTTTTTGATGACCAGTATTTGACAAGTGTCACAATTGTAAGAAGACAATGACCATGAGCACTTACCCATAAAAGCAGATCCCTGTTCGATTGACATTTTGTTCTAGCGTGGTCGATTGCTCAAGCTGGGCAACATTCAATTCCAGAACAATCAATCGCCAAAAATGCGCATGATAACTTGGGGCGCAGTTGCAATACAGGAGAATGGCACGGGCCCCCCATCCAGGGAAAAGCCAGGTGGACATCTCTGTACGACATTACCAGCTCACATGAAACAGGTAAGCAATCCTAAGTGGGGCTGGAAGCTATCACGTTTGTTCATTAAAACCTAACCCAACTAACACCACCAGGGTTGTTAATTTGCCATCTTATGTTTAAATACATACCTGTCAACCATCTTGTTTTGGCCGGGAAAGTTGTGTTTTTTATGTCACTTTCCTGGACAAATCCCAATTTCAGGAGGTTGATGGGACAAAATGTAAACCTAACAGATGTTTTGGATGTTATTTACTATCATTCTAGTCCGGAGGCGCTATTGACACTTGTTTTTATCTTTTGAAGAATAAAGGACTATGTTCTATTTTTACCTATGGACTTCACAATTGGACTCTATTAATCTCTTATTGATTTACTTTTTGATACACTGTTCTGCTACTCTGGCCATGCTTTGATTGGCACCTACCAGGCCAATTTTCATTATTTTACCCAAAATCCCCACATGGGGTAATACACTTAAAGTAGGATGGCCTCGATAAAGTCCCCTTGTCCTTACTCAGGTAAGGAAAAATCCTGATGTTTGGGGAGACTGGGACCTCTGGTCTCTCCATCCATCAACCCCCTTTTTGCTATATTGTTTTTGGGATGTTGGCCATTTACCTACCGGGGCTTAGTGGTAATTCCTTTGTAAAAAAAAAAAAAAAAATCCCAATTTCAATAAATCCTGGATTTTCCTGGGATTTTGAAATTGGGGTAACTTAGAAGGGAGGGGGCGTTACTCTCCCTCCTATGTTCCCAACCCACTTGTGCAGATGATGTGCGGGGTGGGAAGTTAGAAGGCAGAGTAACACTCCCACCCTCCTAAATTAGCCAGCTACTAAATTTCCTGACTTTGGCACAGCAGTGGCAGAAGTGACATTAGTGACCTCACTTCCTGTGATCTGGTATTAAGTTGACAGGTATGTTTAAAAAATTCTAGAAATACAGTCACTTCCTGTGATCTGAAAATACAGCAATGTTTATCTGACTACTAGACCATCACATCACATGTTTGCTTTCCTCCTTTTGCTGGCAAACAGTATGGGTGTTTGACCTGCCCCTTCGCCGGTGAGAAGAAGTTAATTGTTCCTCTGTAGAAAGAATTTTTTCACTAGAGACTGGAAGAGACCAAAGTCTCCAGTGAAAAATCAGGAAAAAAGTTACATCACTTTTGGTATTTGGATGGAGACACTGTGTGTTCCATGTACCAGCAGTGACGTGACCCAATTCAAATTCGCAGCGAACAAGCAAATGCTGCAATATTTAAAGTGTATACTTTTGGAGATAGATACACTTATACACACTAATACAACCTCAGAGCCCACAGGATTATGTGTGTCACCTTACCTCTACCTCTAATACAACCTCAGAGCCCACAGGAATATGTGTGTCGCCTTACCTCTACCTCTAATACAACCTCAGAGCCCACAGGAGTAAGTGTAACACCTAACCTCTAGTTTACAAAAAGCATAGTTGGTTTGTGCAATATTGCCATCCATCCATCCACATCATTACCACCCATCCATACCAATGTGGGAGATTGTAGATATTTTGTACACTTGCACATTGTGTTCTGTGTTAGGTACCCGACATCTACCAGCACAGACATCATCAAACCCTATTGTGATTTGCAATTATAGATACACCCTACCTTCTACAGCTAAAGTTTTATTTTTGTATTAGTCTGACAGTCACAAATAAATTGTGTGCAATTACATGTGCTTTCTCTCAACTGCTGAAGGACAAGGAAATTGAGGAGAAAATAAACTGTTGACTTCTTTTTCACAGCATTTTCATTGTGAGTTTTCTACTCTGTTTTTGAAACAACCAGTAACACATTTATTATTTTTTTATTAGCTGTCATGTATAACACAGCTGTAATCTAACCGCCATTACTACATAACAATTATTGGTACAAATATTACTGCAATCAAAACATTATCTACAGATTTAAAAGGAAATGCTTAAGTAATTACCAGAAATTAAAAAAGTCTAAAACAATTATTGAAAGGATACTTATGCAGAATATAAAAACAATGACTGATTGGTCTGCTAAGAAACTTAAGCTGGGAACACACGCATAGATATGGGCCAGATCAATGGCCGCTTCGAGCGCAATGCACGCTCATGGCCTATCTATCTGGCTCATATCTAATGTGGCCATCCATGAGCGGCGATGTCCATTGCTTTGCATGGGGCCCATGGGGGAACTGAATTCCAAAAGATTCAGTGCAGTATATAGTCTTCTAATTTGTTATGTTTTCTGGCTGATTGACTGAGATCGACTGTGCGTGATGACGTCATCATGCATGGTCAGTCGTGCAGAGAATTGGCCATGCATCCTTTGTGTGCCGGTCATTTCTTTGGATGGGGATGCTGGGATACGCCCAAATGTAGCTTTTAAGCAAACGATTTGCAGCTGATTTCATGATTGGCCAGCAGTGAGCATGCACGGTGGTCGATCGGCAGAAAAATCATCCGCAAATCTAAACGTCTAGGGCCAGCTTTAGTACTACAACTAAAAAGTGATAATAATTCAAAGTATATAATATACAGTGGACCTTTGAGTTACAAGAGACTTAACTTAAGACCAACTTGAGTTACAAACCAAAATGTTAAGGTACAGGGTTTGGGAGTTTCAGAATGCATTATCTGTATTTTCATTATTTCTTATAGAAAAAATAGTCTTGACTTACAACCAACTTGGCTTAAAACCAACCCTTGGGAATGAGTTCATAAGTCAAGGGTCCACTGTATAAGTATTTTGTCCTGATTGTCAGTCCATATATTACTGGTGTCTAATCATGGTAATATACATGTATAACTTTTGTACCTTTACATGGAATTTGTAAAGGTCTTGTGATTCTCACATTCTTGCCAAACTGACAAGAAGGTAGTAGTGAGAATTCAACAATTCATACATTTTATTTATCTGAATGTTCATGTTCAGTTTTGTGGAGAATCACACATTTTAGGGACCCATGTAATAAAAAACATGTTATAAAAAATTGTGGTCACCTTCACTAAACCTAACACTAAATGAAATATGTTGGCTACTACTTTTTGGCCTTGTTTTAAATAGCTGGTTACCTGGTTGTTTCTTGCCTTGGTAGTTTAAATATGTAGTAATGAACTGGAACAGTAATGCAGTAGGTGGATTTAGAACCCCAGATTTGCATATTAGTTCTGGGATAGTAACTCAAAAAGTATTGAATCCCTTAATCTGTTTAAAAGTCAGACAACTTGAGAACATTAGTAGTAGCAACCATCCTGTATCACTTGATTGACTTCATAGCCAAACAGTAGAGATGGTCGAATTTTTCAACAAGCTGACTTTGTGAGCTGCTTGCAAAGCCCCTGAACATAGTATCATCACAAAAAAAAGTAGTTTTTGCATAAATTAAGTTCAAAGTCAAATTTTTACTTGAATTTGAACTTCATTTATGCAAAAACTATTTGTGTTAGAGCAACATTTTTTTGATCCCCTGTTCAAGGGCTATGCAACTCATTCGAACCATCGACCATCTCTAACAACCAGTCCTGAAGGTATTAGACATAAATACCCATAAATCCAGACAACCAAAAAACTGGCCGATAATTTAAGGCAAGGGCTCTTGTACTTTAACTGTTATGAGATCCAAAAATAGCTGACAAACAAGACTGTTTACAGAACAGACACATGGTTACCCATCACATACACATTGGCAAATGTACTTTGGGTTCCTATTAGTGATGGCCGAAATTTGGCGGCCAAGTCTGTTCACGAACAGGCGGATCAGACTTTTAAAAAAGTCTGATGTCCACCTATAAGCAGGGAATTTGAATCAGGAAAACCGGAAGTGGCGACAGTGATGTCACATCCGCCACCTATAAGGCATAGTTCCTGGTGCCGACTGCCAGATGTGATGTCACTTTCGGTTTTCGGAGCCAATAGTGAGCTCCTTCTCGCTGGGGAACAGGGCGGGTCAAACACCCATACTGCTCGCCGGCTAGAAGGAGTGTAAACATCCATGATCACGGCCGAACTGTCCATCCTGCCCATATTTTATAAAACTTTCCTAGAAGGCACTCACTTCTAGTTGTTACCCTGACATCCTTTCTTTATCCAAAGTAAGCATATGATTTGTACAATTTCTACACTTTTCCAAATTGTCCAGGTCAACACTAAACATCTCTGGGGAATGTGACTTTAAAATGGAATTAAGAATTTTAACACTTTTACCAATGTATAACTTTAGCTATTGCTTGAGAAACTATAATGTGTTATTCAAATAGGAATGGAGCTTTAATTTTTATTTTTTTACTCTGACTCTGAAGTATATTTTGTGATATACTGGATGCATTAAAAACAGATAAAAGAAAAGTATAAAAGGGCATGTTACTATTTCCAAGCACATCCAAAAGCATATGTTTATAAAAGATATAGGCTATTGACCACATTGCCCTCATTATAATCCAACAGTGGTTGTGGTAACAACACTTTACATTAATAATACTCTGCACCAGGAGTGCTGAAATGCTTATGTGCCAGCTACTTCGTATTCCCCGTCCGTCACTGTATTACCAATTTTATGCCTTTAGGTTCTGCTGTAGCTCTTGGCTGCCGCCTGTCAAATCTGACATTATTGATGTAACTCTAAAAAGTGACAATAGTATCCAGTCCCAAAAGACCTGTACTAATGCTTGCTTTTGGTGTATATGTGTCCTCACAACATTTTATTTTGGCGTTTTTTCCCAATTTTACATTACATTGGTCAGGAAGACATGGCTCAGGATCTCCATTGTACACCAACTTATCTCAAAGTTGTTTGATCAGTTTGAGGTCAGGGCTCCTCAAGTTATTTTTCTCTCTTGTAGCATGCTTTACACCACTTCATCGGATGCTGTGCATTGCTATTGGCGATGTTAGCCTTCCATGCACATGCTTAACCCGATGGCCCGATTCCTGCCCACATGGTGTGATGGACAAAAAAAATCAATATCGAAGAAGAGACCAAACAGAAAAAGATTGGATGTCGTTTTTTTTGGTTGATCGTTCAGAGATCAATATATCGTTATTGGTGACCCTAGATCGATTCCTTTTCCATCGGACAAGTCAAGTATATGCAAGCAATTCAGATACATCCACCCTGACATCATTTCAGGGTGAGGAATTCGAGAAATCAACGTTTTTTGGGAGCCTGTGATCGTTTCTGGGCAGAGATCAACGATAAATCCATTAACCAAGGTGGTGTGCACTTTGATCGCTTTGTGACCGCTCGTCCATTATTCAATGGTGTGCTCCTATGGAATCAAGAGATGATTGCAAAAGAATCCACCCGTCTATGGCTACCTTAGGCCTAGATTCTACTGTGTTTTTTTGCAAATAAGAAGGAATTAGTCTGTAAGCTGCAATGGCTCGGGGGCTGATGGTACATGCTTAGTGCCCTACACACAGTACTACTGAACAGAATATATTGTTGTATGTGTTGTAATTGTTGCAAGTGCAGAAAATTCAATTGATTCAATGATTGGAGTTCAATCTCCCCATTGGGCTTGAACTGATATAGGCAATACACTGCATTTGTTGCTGTTCATTGTGCTGTTTTTGAGAAGGAGATCAGCTCAACTTAACGGATCTTAAAACCTTCATACAGATCCCTAAGAAAGCAGCTGCTAATTTCTACACCTTGTCCAGACTATAAAGTAACTCTTACTTGTTTACCGTATATCAGGTCTAAGTAGGGTGATTATATCAGCAGGTAAGCCATAATATGTTCTTGATTTGTTGATTGGAGGCTGTACTTAGCTCCCCACTGCTTGCTGTTGACACGGGAAGGGGTCCTCCTTCCTGTAGGACATTCCACCCCAGACGTTGGTTGGGTGGTTCTTCTACATAAACAAGTCTACAACCAACATATTCTTCAAAGTGGCAGGGAGCCATACCTGCCTTATGCTGTCCACATCAATTGTAATAATCTGTAGTTTTTTCAATGGTGACCCTACATGTCCAGGAAGTTAACCCTTTAACCTTCTGGAATCCTATGGAGGTAATGTTGTTTTTTTTCATCACACTGATGATGGGGATATGAAGGGGGAGGAGGCAGGGAAAATTGTGTGAGATTACATTGCAATGTGGCACGATTCCCTGCCCTTTCCCATTCAGATCCCCAGCATCATCAATGTGAAAAATAAAAAACATTTCCTCCATAAGATTCCATGCTAGAGATGGTGGAATTTTTCGACTTGCTAACTTTGTGAGCTGATTGCAAAGCCCCTGAAAATTGTATCATCACCAAAAGTTCTGGAGATGCAGAGAAGGGTTGTGGGAACATTTGAAATCAAAAAGTTTTGCTCTAGCATATGGAGTTTTTGCATAAATTAAGTTCAAATTTAAAGTCGAAATTCCAATTCGAAAACTATTTGTGTTAGAGACAAACTTTCTTTTTTGTAGTGTACCCCCAACCCTTCTGTACATTTCCAGCAAGTTTGGTGTTAATACTATGTTCAGGGGCTTTGCAATTAACTCAAAATCTTTGAAATGGTTGAATTTTTTAAAACATATTCGACCATCTCAATTCCATACCAGTGGTGGGCAACTGAGTTGATATGGAGGGTCACAAGTGCACCCCTCCACATCCCTTAAGGGTCACACATAACATTTTAATTTCAACATTTCTGACTTGTAGAAGCATTTTATAGTAAAGAAATGAAAGCAGGCATAGCTAGAAGACATTATTTTTCAGTTTTAAATAACAAAATCTTCACTTAGCCAATCAGCTTGCCTAGTCGGGGCCTTAGTGAGTCACTAGACTCTCCTCCTCTTCCCACTCTAAGAAGATCTCAGACGAGGACGTCAGTGGACGTCCTCAGACGAGGAGGAGATCGGTGGACATGCATTATTAAGGTTGGGTTTCAGGGGCCGCAAGTGAAGGACTGAGGGGGGCCGCAAGGAATGCCCAAAGGGCCGAATGCCACACTCGGGCCACAGGTTGGGCACCTGGGTTCCAGATAGTTAAAGGGTAATTTTGCTTTTTTTGTAAAACCCCACTATGGCCAATCACAGCAGATTATATTGTAATTTTTAAAAAATGGCTGAAATGCCCTGGTGGTTAACCTGCCTGTTGTCTGTTCATCCAAATAGCAAAGCATAAATTGAGTAACTATATGTTAGGCTATGTTCCCACTCCCAAAACACACAAATCTTATTAATGGGGACAAGCCCATTCAAAATAGTGTAGGCACCAGGTGCCCAACCTGTGGCCGGGGGGGCGCATGGGGCCCCCTTGGTCCTCCCCCAAAACCTTACTGTTATTGCATAGGGCATAGGAACTCATCTGTACACCAATCCCCGGCTGACAGGTCCTCGTTGGGAACTTCTTAGAGTGGGAAGAGGAGGAGAGGCGATAAACCTACGTGATAGGACAGTCAACAACCCAAATGGTGACTGAGCAAGTCTCTCGCCTCTCCTCTTCTCCTCTAGTGTTGCTGGGGCATCAGCAGACTGGTGAGTGCCTATGCTCCCTCTATTTCACAAATGAACGGGAGCGATTGTATAATATATATTGCGGCACATAACCTGAGAATAGGGGCATAAAACCTTTATAAGCAGTATAGGTTTAAAATGTAATGTGCGGCCCTTTAGTGATGCTGAGGGCTGCACTTGTGGCCCTCCATATCCACTTAGTTGGCCACCACTAGTGTAGGCGATTGACACCGAATCCGCAGGCAATTGAAAATCGCAAGTGGGAACATAGCCTAACTAAGAGAAGTGGAGGCAGTTAAATATAGTGTGACAACTCTGTCTTTTACAATTGCATCCCTCTGTTGTCACATATATATAAAACTAGCTGTATTAACACACCATGTACACCAATTGTCACTGTTGTCACCAGCAAGGACACTACAGCTATAAGTAGACAAGAAGTGGATGATACAAAGAAGACATTCAGCAGTTGGACAAACAATACAAAGAACAAAGGTAAAAAAAAAGTATTTTATTAAACAATAAATATATAAACAAAGGGAATAGATTATGCTAAACAGTGATTTATCTTCGAGGTTGGGTTTATATCTACTTTAAGTGAAATAAACATATAGCAGTATATATATATATATATATATATATATATATATATATATATATATATATATATATATATATATATATATATATATATATCAGTGTATGCTATGTGGAATAGTGTAATATAATGAGCCCAATTATGATGAATATTGTTAGAACAATTACAATAGGACCTGAGAACGCTGTTCTCCTCGCCACTCCAACCGGTGATGATATCAGGAGGAAACAAAGCTGTTTACTCAATTATATTAGCATCAATGATAAAGTGCTATGTGCTCATTTGTGCCCATCTGGGGCCTTTTATGTGTTACATGAGCTGTTTATCTCACACATATTCCACTTCACACCCCCCTCTCACAAATCTATTGTCTCTACTAATTTACTTACAAGACCTTTTTTTGTTTTTTTTTGGAATCAGGACATGAACTCATAAGTAATTAGCTCTAACCGAGTAAATAATAGGCTCACAAAATGTACAAAACCCAGAAAAAAAGCAAGATTCAATTATATACGGGAGAGTAATTTGATTATAGGTTGACCTCATTTAATAGAATTAAAATGAGAAATGGCCAACCAGCCAATCAGAAACCTGCCTGGGGGTTCCATTCACATCAATGCACGTGCGCTATTGTGAACATAAGGCTTACATTGTGCTGTGATGTACTATCAACACATATTGCAATGATTTTTATATATTTCCACCCAGCAACATGTTACCCATAATTCCATCAGGAAAGAAAAATTAGGGTAAGGCTCCACTTCGTTCTCGACTCGGTCGGGTCCCCCTGTCTGAACGAAGTGGAGACATACCCTTACCCTAATTTTTCTTTCCTGATGGAATTATGGGTGACATGGAGCTGGGTGGCGGAGCACATACACATTACCTGCCCAGCCGATCCTCTGTTCACATAGCGTTGAGCCGAATCGCGGTGGAAAAGCCTATTAGTGGAGTAGCCTATTTTCAGTAATATTTCTTTCCAGAAACTGTTTACAATCATTTCTACTTATTACTATATTTTATATATTTTAGAGTTCTTGCGTCAGGACTGTGTTGGGCTTGTGATGTAATGTGTTTAGCTGTTTAAATGCGCTTGTTTTTGAGCTGCCAGAGTCATCAACGGTCTTGTGACGCCCATTAATGCAAAAAAAAAGTGCACAAGGACCATTTTCGGCAATGCACAGATGTGAACAAGCACCAATGCATGTCATATTGGTTTGTTGATGTGAATTTAAGGCCTTGTGTCCATTGGGGTCATCAATGCTAGTGTTGGTTGAATTTTTCGACTAGCTGACTTTGAGAGTTGATTGTAAAGCCCCTGAGAATATCATAACCAAAATTGCTGGAGGTGTAGAACCAATGAAGGGCTCTGTGATGTGAGTTGCGCATTCATTGTACAAATGGGGTATACAGGCATGTCATAGCTCATAGGGGATTACAGGCAGTGACTTCCGCATGTTCGGAATGCTCACAATGCATAGGTGACCCATTTAATACTTTTTATATATATATTTTTTATTATGTGTTTTTCCAAGCATTTTCTACAACATGCCCTGACCCAATAGCTCAAATGTTTTGCCGTTATGACTGCGTTGGGCAACGCTGACTCGCACTGCTGATCAAGTCAAGGTTTATATGTATGTATTGCAGTGTACCTGGTTGTTGTCTTGTAACACACATTGATTGTGCCTTTTGCGCCCATTTTCATCATTGTGATGCCCGCCAGTTTATGCCCCCTTTACTGTCTCCAAGCGGGAAAACAAAATTAGGCTTTGGGCCCTGAATGCCAGCATTTCTAAAGCCCCCCATACACCTTACAATCTTACCATACAATTTCTGTACAATCAACTTTTCTTCTACCAAAACCATGTAATATGAGGACCTTTCTACACTTCCAATCACTATGTATTCTATCAGGGAGGACCCAGCACTACATAGTTGTTGGTAGATCTAAAAGAAATTGTATGGAGTGATCTAAAGGTGTGGGGGGGGGGGGGCTTTAGATGTGCAGAATTGCTATTGGATACAATAGACCTGCGTTAGATGTGTGTAGCTTTAACCTCATCTGTGTAAAAGTGGAATAGATAATCTAAAGCTCAGATAACCTTATCAGACAAGTATATGAATTCTTTTTCCACACGATGAAAGTTCATATTCTGCTGATAACTGCAGGAGAAGGGAAGTGTATTTACTGATCTTATTATCACTTTGGGGAGAAGTATTGCTCAGGAAACAAAGGTGTGACAAGGATACAAGTCTACCTAAGCACCATTATCAAAGTATGGCGATCCATTCATATGGAAAACGCCAAAGTTCAATCCACAGCCTCCTTCCGGCGCTGAAAGAGTTAGCAAACATTGTGGAAGTATCTGTGGCAGCATTTCCGAAAGGGGGGAGGGGTGGAGGGATTCCTCCTCCATGCTAATGGCTCTTACTTAGCATAACATTCCCCACATGGCCAGATCGGGAGTCACACGGGGCGCCCTCTGGTGGTGACAGCTGGCCAGCTCGGCTCGGCATGGGGTCACACCGGAGAGCGCTGCATCCGGCTGCTTCTAGTGACACTTCGCAGTGTGGGGGAGGGGAGCAGGAATAAAGAAACTTCACACCATTTCCTGCTTTCTATATATGTCTCTGATCGGGACGAGTTACACAAGTGTCTTGACTCTTGCCTGTCATTTACAAACTCTCACAATATGCACAATACCAAAGAGAAACACAAATCAATAATATTTTTATTATAAACTTTGAGATATGGTCACAGATATTGCATTGACAGAGCTTATAATACTATAAGAATAGTATTTACATTATATTGTCTTATTATAATTATTGATCTGTTAATGTAGATTGTAGCCATTACAACGCTCATTGTCATGCGCAAGTAATTCAAAATCTAAGTAATGAGAGAATCTAGTTATTTATGAGAGACTACAACATCTACAACATGATATAGATATTACAGAGATGGTTGCGGTCCCTTGCAGGGTCAGGATTGCTGGGGTAGTCACCTATACTACACATTGAGCTTTCCCCATCATCCTAGACCCCAGACATCCATACTGGGGTCACTTAAACCAAATAAGTATACAAAGA
>CM070033.1:59832122-59849509 GCA_036250615.1 Ptychadena robeensis | reverse complement strand
ACATGGGCGGACGCGAACATGCGATGTTCGCCGCGGATAGTTCTCCGGCGAACAGTTTGCCCCATCACTAGATTTAACCAGCTTCAATATTAATATTGGATTATCTGAATTGCTTTTCATAGTGGTTTTGGCAAAACTACTCTCAAGGATAGCATAATTATTGACAGTAAGTACTAGTCTAATGCTTATTAATGTTAAGAAATGTATGTTTATATATAAGGTATAACGTAGATGCCGCACAGGGGAAAAGATATACACACTAGAGGCCTTACAGCATCAATTGGAATAATCTACCCCTTCATTGGAGCATCTATATTACATCTTCTCAAAGTCACATGTTTAGATGTAATATGCTATATCCCAGTTAATTGAGCTCTCAGTAGAGACTGATATTCATCACTTTCCACAGTCGGGGCTATAAAACTCTTCATCTAAGCCAAAGAATTATAATCTTGACAAGTCCCCCCTATATCCCCACCAAATAAACAAGGACAGAAGAAGATGAAAGCAGCTAAATGAATCAACCTCCTTTGACACTATGACCTGTTACCAACCTAAACTTGACTTATACCCCCTGAAGAAGTGTAAATACTCTGAGAAACACATTGGGACCTCTTGTACATTTTGTGATCTACTGTTAGACCATTGCCGTGAAAGTCACCTAAGTTAGTAACCTGAAGTTTGGCTAGAAAGATGTTTTTTCCTACTACAAATAAAGCAATTTACCTGAATCATCTGCATAGAACAATGCATAGAGACTGTTGGGGAAAAAATATGGTGAAACTAATATGCCACTACATGACAGAACAGAAATTGTTTTCAAAGCAGTAGAATGTAACACTCTAGAGTACCAGATCATCCTTACACTGGAAGGTAGGAGTATACCAGAAGAAGTTTGTAAGACCAAGAGAAAGAAAAAGTCGTCTTTTTTAAGCTTCCTGTACTTGTGAGATGACTCCTAGAAAAGGCAATTTATTATGTATGGGCACAACTGCTTCATATACTGTTTAATATTACAAGGTAGCTATGAAATCTTTATGGTTACTTTTATGAAATAACATAAAATGTTTGGCATGAGTTTGTTATATTATTAATACTATTACTATTTACTACTACTACTACTATCTTCTACTATTACCACTAACACTATTAAGCCCAGCATAGACCCCTCGATGCCGGGGTGATTTCTTGTTAAGCGCAGTGCTTGGCGGGGGTCCCGACGGATCACATACACATAAAGTGTATGTGATCCACCATAGCCTTAAGATGGCCACTTAAAACAAAGACTCAGTTCACCCTTATAGCAATCTTAGTTCCCACCATGATACTGATTAGCATCATTAATAGTATATTAAGCTACAAGATTGCTTTGATAGGCTGGTGGTTATCTGGAAGCACTTCCATTATTTATTAATCATTTGAACGAATTACCATTTATTACAATGTGCAAAAAAATTCATTTTGATTCAGTGCTTTTATTAAATAAAATAGCAAATCTATGGCAAAAAATAAAATGTAGCAAATGGCCATTAATAACAGGTACCAGTAGATACTTCTCTTCGGAAGCTTTATTTGTTTAGGTTTTGTTTAGGTTTAGATTTCCCATACTTCTACATTTGTAAAATAAATGTAAGGAAATATTTCATCTGAAAATATTTAATCAAACTAATTTACAAACCGCCTTTAAGGTGCAAAAAAAGTAAGTACAAACAGAAGCTTTGGCAATGTATTGTGTTACTTATTGCATATCACATTTTACATTGCCACATCAAAGACTTTAGATTGGTGATGACTTCCTCTCCAAGATTTATTTTTAAACAAAACAGTTAGCGGTTTATCTTATCAGGCAGCATAATCATATCTTGTTCTAAAACATTCTGTGTCACAAGACAGATCCATTAACATAACAGACGCCTGTCATAAATATCATACATGTTTTGTTTTAGGCCATTTTGTTTTTAAACTTCTAAACAGAAATCATATTTTTGCCCTATTGTAATACACTAATGTTTTTATAAGCAACAAAGCAAGAAAAGCCTGTAGAATGGCCATTGCTAAGAAAATGGGACAATGGAGTAGAACCTTGCACCCCCTTTTAATCACTCTTGGAAAACAGACCAGACATTATGCATAAAACATGTATTAATTTATATAGACATGGTCCTTTGGAACTTTACAGTCAAATGCTTTTTGGAGTTTTCAGTTAACATCCAGGATCATACCCATATACAGTAACTGTGCAGTGATATTTGCTCTATTGCATATTGACTTTTATTTATTTATTTTTAAACTAAAAAAGTTTCTATTTCTCTGTAAATACTTAGTTATAATTGCCACATCAAGACTTAAGTCTTTCAAATATCTTCCTCAATTCTAGGAAACTGAGAAAATAATGCCTTAGGTCGGTCTGTAAAATGAACAATGGTTTATGAGTACAGATGTTTTCTAGCCACCTGTGTTTATCTGCATCATAATGTCTTTGGCCCCAGTTACATTTTTTGGAAACCGATGTACTTATGCAGCACAATTAAAAACCCCTTATGGGAAATTGTCTCCATCTGTGACGCATTAAACATTATGATACATGGGATTGTGAAGGGTGAGTTTCTATTGTATATTTCATGAGACCGCAGTTGGCTTCGCAGTCATAAGCAGTCCTTGCACTATGAGATCTGGCTGTACATCCTAACCATCAGATGCCTGATTTTTTTTATCAGTGGTGGCCATTCAGGAACATCAGTCTACTTGGCATCTGAAATAAATGCTTAGAACCATTATTTATATAATAATTGTGTGCTTTGACAGATTGAGTCATCAGAGACAAAATATTTATCTCAATCGTTCAGTATGTCCTCCTTACTGACCAGAGAAGGATGTTTTCAAATGTCAGTTGTGAACAAAAGTGAATGAAAACCCAAAACAAAATTAGATACAACTGTGTTTAGTACTGCCTGTAATAGAAATGTTTAAACTAATGTTCTAATATTGTATGATGGCAATAACAAAACAAAAATATTATTTTAGAATAAATACAGCCCCAAAAAATAAACTCTGCTTCAAGCCTAAACCAATAATAAAAGATTAACTGAGCCCTTTATTTTAAGTCTTCAGATAATGCCTTTTTCCCTTCAGTATAACCAAGGATACAGGTTAGTATTATTATTATTATTAGTATTAACTAACTGAAATAACTAGGCATTTAGCATTTTTTTATATATTTTGTTCCATTTCAGGGGCTAAAGGGAAATAGCTACATGGTCAGGGATGCAAAAAAGTGGTACTCTGGTACTCAAAAGGGGCCAAAACCTAGCTATGCGTACCTGCATTATTGTAACAAAGCTCATATGCATACTAACAACTGGCACAGTGCCACCCAGACATGGAGGCACTCCATGTCTTGGCGGCCACGGCTAAATGTTACATGTATACAATTTATGTCACTTAGAAAACCGCATGAAAACAATAATAACTATGAAAGGTTGAAGTTAGGGGTGTGAAGTTGGGAATATAAATTAATAGCAATGTGTGACAGCTAGAATATGACTATGAAAGGTTGACATTTGGACTGCAGGTAGTCTCAGGGGTTCGTTACTAACCCAGAAAATCTTAGGGGTGCACTACTGAGGTATGAGATCTGGGGGTTCAAACTTGTTGTACTGTGAGAGTTACATTTGACCCAAAGCCAGCTGGTGACCTGTGTACCAAACATCATCTCCTGGTACTCATCTGAGGAGCTCACTAAAAAAGTTATGTGCAACCCTGTACATTATGATGTTTACATTATGTTAACAATAAGTTGTGATATTGAAAATAATGTGCCATAAGATATGAATATAGTGATTATATGGGGTTCCCTGCAACCTGCGAGCATTCCTCCAAGTTCAAGCTGCCTATACATTTCTATAGATCTCACTTTCTCTCACACGGGCAGTCATATTTGCAGTAGATTTGCCTATTCCAGGGGTGCCCAATAAGTAGATTTCATAAGAAATGGGAGTAGATTACAGAGCAATCATCTTCATTAACACCAAGTAAGGTAATGGACAAACATGTACAGAATTGTATTGTGGCGTATACGTTCATACTATTATTCAATAACAATATGTCAGTAAACAATATATATTTTAAATATAAAGTAAACTTGTTATATTTAAATAAATATATGTTTAAAATGTTATTGTCGGTAGATCATTTGACTTTGAATTTTAAAAGTAGTTTGCAACACAAAAAAAGTGTGGGCACCCCTGGTCGATTTTGACTTCCCATTCAACACAGGGGACACATTGGCATACATATGCCCAGTCCTCTATCCTACCCATGGATGACATACAAGAAGGAAATTTGGAGTATCCCATATATGTATCTAAGAATGAGCCTCTCTTTACATAATCTACACGCACACCTTTCGTTTCTCTTGTACATATTGCCAATGTAAACAGAACATAGTGAGCTGATCTGATAACAAAGACTACGTTTTAGCCATGTGTGGGTACTAAACTAAATGTTAACAATGCCCAAGGAGATGTAATCATTTTCCATAAACATGAAGAAAAGAACAGATATTAACAGGAGACTGCAAGTTTCAGCACTTTTCTACAAATGCACTGTGATAACTCCTTTCCAGTTTTTTTTGGCAGCAGAAGAGGACAGGTGGGCGCCTTCAGGTGATATGTGTGGACAGATTGATTGAATTATTCCACTCTGGGAGATTAATGTGTTACCTCAGCAACCTGTTCACATTCCAGTTGCCCAGTCACATTGTTTAAGACGCCGCTTTTCAATATTCATATCACAAGGTTATGTTAAAATGTGATATTATGCAAATAGATGGGGCTAGGTAAATACTGATTTGCTTTTTTAAGTCAATTCAATTGCAGAAATGTGTTTGTTGTTTTGGTCAGCCACCATCGAAATAACACATTTATATTTTTCTAGATATAGGGGAGAAGTTACAAGACTGTCTGTGTAGCTTAGGCATCACTGAAATATGTCTAATTTTTCAGCTGAACAGTTGAGTTAGCAACTAATGATGAGCGGCATAGGCAATATTCGATATTTCGCAAAAACAATTCTGCTAATATTCGATATTCGCAATTCAAGTGTAAGACCATGTATAGCGAAAATAATGACTATCTTCAAATAAATGGTCACATGTGGTATTTATTTTCGCATGGGAAATATAAATTCGCAATACATGGCCATAAGCTTCCCACTGCATAATATCTCGCATATTCTAAATTGCGAATATCCATCACCATATTCGTGAAATTTGGGAATTCTTGAACAGCCAATATTCGTCGAATATATTTGCAATACGAATATTCAAGCTCAACACTATTAGTGATGGCTGAACAATTCGCAAGTTGGACAGTTCAGCTGTGAACATCACATGTTCGCTTTTCTTCCCCCGACGAACAGTACGGGTGTTCGACCTGCCCTGTTCACCGGCAGGAAGAAGGTTCTTCCGCTGGCCAGGTCAGGAGCAGAAAGATCTGGCCAGTGGAAGAATTCTTTTACTAGAGACTGTATAGAAAAGGCAGTCTCTGGTGAAAGAAAATCGGCTTAAACCGGAAGTGAAGTTAGTGATGGATATCGAAACCGGGAACTGAGCATTCCAGTCACTGGCTTCTATTCAAATTCCCACAGGGTGAGGAAATAAGAATCTTTCTGCAAACAGACAGACCTCAGACTTTTTTTAAAGTCTGATCTGCCTGTCCTCGGACGGACCTGGCCGAAGCTCGGCCATCACTAAACACTACTAGCACAGGTGCTCATAATTTCTTACCTAAGTATTAGAGAATACAGAGAGTTTGGGGTTCAATTGATACCCTTTATTAGATAACTGAAGTAATAAAAGAAGCAAGATTTCAGGATGTCTCAGATCCCTTCTTCAGGCTGAATTTATTTCTGGTCTTTGATACATTTCAACAGAAAATTACAAAAGCATAAATATTTTTTGTTAACACAGTACAACACTCTACTCTTGCTACAACTAAGAAATTTAAGCTCTACATAAACCTTACAGAGAATAATACGAAACTATAAATGTAACAATCAGTGATGTCATAACTAACAATAAAAAGACGATCTGATTATATTAACAATGCCAAATGTTTTTTTTCTGTTAAATCAACACTATAACATCTATTTCAGCTATCCTATGACTCCTACCAACTCTTAGTAACGCTATATATATATATATTTATATATATATATATATATATATATACTAGACATTATAAGCCCATTAAATTAACTGGCGCTAGTAATGGCTTTAGTTTTCGCCGGTCCCCATTGAAACTAGCAGGTGGCACTCAAAGGGTGCCCACCGATGCTGTCAGCTCTGGAGAGCAGTGTGATGACGTCACAAGGCCGGCCGAAGTCTCAGCGCTTCAAGTCGGCTGCGCAATCCCACGGACACAGGGACAAAGATTAGAAAAAAAACATTGGTCGTGGAAGCATCTGCTAAAATGGGATACCTTAAACTCTCTAATTCATTTCAGTAAACTAAATAAAAACTCTTGCTAACTATATTTTCTGCATTAATATTTCATATACAAACGCTAGTGAACATAGCCCTTATTCCCTTCCTAATAATAATATAAAATATGTTTTACATGCAGTATTTGCTTTAAAGTGCTTTGCTAAAATATGGTTCCAAAATAAAGTAAACAGTTCAGGTTCAATTACAGAACATGCTGACAGTCTCCATACTAAGAAAAGTCTAGGTATGGGGGATATATTTTACTAGCCTGCCCTACTTCCCTCTAAGTTCTTGACATTCCATGTGACACCACAGGTTAAATCATTTTTATGTACGGAACTACTGAAAGGAATTTGATAGTCTGTAACATATATTACTATCTGTATTTGTTATTTAATGTGGCAGTTTATATACATACTACAGGAAAGGTTCTTTGCAAATTGTCAGTTGTAAGCCTCACCACCTCTGGCTGACTCCCCATTTGACAGAACGCCAAGTAGAATGCCTCACACCTTTCCTACAAGCAATCAGCTGGCAAGTGGTAAAAAAGTAAGCTGCTACAATTTCTCATAGGCTTCCCACACTTTTACTCCGGCTTTAATGTATTTGGAAGCACTATGGCTGTATTTATATCATTCCTGATGGTAGTTTTCAAAATGGATTATATTTAACCTTTGCATTTATTTTGCTAATTAAATATTTAATTGATTTGAATCATTTTCAGTAGTTTCAGTATAGGATGTACTGTGGACAAAACCATGGTCAGTAAATATAGACTACATCACAAGTGAAACGCTGTATAACCAGCAAAGCATTGCAGAGAGAATGTAGGTTATAATATAAGTATTTGGTATAAACAGTTGTTTAGAAGACAGAGAAGATGAAAACGTTAGGCTATATTGCCAGTAGATAATAAAAGCTACTGGTATTCACCAGATATTCTGGCAGTGTGATGCGTTGAAAAAAAAAATTCCCAGGCTGTGGCCTTTGTGTGGTAATACTGAAAACAAGGATAGACTGTTTATTGAAATTCCAATAGTGACAACAGCGACTGAGCTAACAATAGTGTTCAGAAAGGGGACATAGGGACTACAAACTGGCTAAACAAATGTCACCCAAACATCATGAAGTGGACATACATAGGAAACTTGATAAGAGCTTTAAAGCAATTAAGAAGGTGATGCAGCTTAAAAAGATACATTGCAGAGTATTTTCACGGTACAAGATAACATGGCAACAAAGTTCCAAAGGAGCACGCAGGCACTAGATGCAATGCAACCACATAACAGTACCAAGATACTACATAGATGATGGTGCACAACCATCAGTTATACATTTTTTACTGCTGTGCACCCATCTACTAACACTGGCAATACACATAGCTTGGTGCACTCCATAACAACTATGAGGCAAATAAAGAACATCATTATTCATTTTATATATATCAAACACCCTGCTTTACAAAACATTTTCCTTATATTGCCTGTTTTCAAATCTAACATCTAATCTTTTGAAACTTGAAAATAATGTATAGCAGCTTTTATTAAGACATGCTTACCTTTATCAAGGTAGGTAAGACCCTCTAAACTCATAGGTAAAGCTGGCCATAGATGCTTCAATTTCTCTTACGATTGCTGACCGATCATCACGATTGATCGTAGTTATTGAACTTTTACAAATCGATGCGTACGATCGACCAAAATGATGATTTGCAAAAAAATCAATTGGACAGGGATCAAACATGTCTGTAATTTTTTGTCGATCTATTGCAAATCGAAGGACGTTATTAGAGATTTTAGATTGTTCCTATCGATCGACCCATGCAGGCCTCATCCCACTTCCATCATTTCTGATCACATTGTTTAGTTACGTCACCGATTGATCGAAGCTAAATCGTACCACGAAAATGGTGCACTTTTCGACAGATGTATGACTTATGATTGAAGACTCAATTGCATGTCATGATTGCATAACAAATGGATCTCTAGGAAATCTAAGGGTCCCCTTACACCTTTAGATTTCTCTGTCAGATTTTCTTTAGATCTCCTTTTGTTTTACCAAACCATGTAATATAAGGGAATTTACAAGGCTATACACCTTTAAATCTCTCTGTCAGATATCCTTTAGATCTACCAACAACTATGTAGTGCTGGGTCCTCTGCGAACGAACACAGGTAGACCGTAAGAGATCTGTAAAGATCTAAAGGTGTATAGCCAGCTTAAGCGTTCATGACCAGCTTAAGTAGTGGACAAAAAAAGTAGGACACACAGGCCTAGGCAGCAAGTAGACAGGAGCCAGAGACACAGACAGAGGCAGGAGACATAAAACTAACCACAGGAGGGGTTCATAGAAAGGATATCACAGCAAGTAGGAAAGACATGCTGAGAGTCAGGAGAAAAAAAACTAGAACTTGATCCTAACTAGCTTGACTTTTTAAACTAGTATTCATATAACTTAAAAAATTTGTAATCTGCTTTCAGACACTTATCACTTTACAGTCACTTTACTGGTAGTATCAGTGCAAAAAGTTAAATCTACCTGGTTATTGCTGAGTTAAATGTATTTCTATCTCCATGGAATAAAAATAAACATTTAATTTCTGCTTCTATTAGTGACTGATATTGCTGCCTTGAAGGTCCTTGCTGTTCTAAGATGGTAACATATGGTCATTTCTCACATCTTCATCAAATACAATCTGTGATGGGGAGTGGGAGGGGATTGATTGACAGGGAGATATTCAAAGAATCACCTTACATCAATCCACATAGTGCCAGAAAGCAAGCAGAATGAATTGGAGCATGTTGTAAGAAAAAAAATTTTTTTTATAATCCTGCTTTAGTTGGAGCAGGCATAAAGTAACACTCACGCTGTGGTTAATAGTTTATCATATATTATCATGGGACAACACTTTTTTTTTGTAGTCCTGCCGTAACTCTCCTGGGCATGGAGTTCACTAGGGCATCACATGTTGTCATTTTTTAACTCTTCCATGAAAAGATTTTATAAATGATTTACTGCATTCAATATAGACTCCTGCTTCAGAAAATGCTCTTCATATAATGACTGATTTGTTCTGTTTTTCTTCATCCATTTTTTAAAACAAGATACAAAAAGCCTTATTTTTGTTACTGTTAAAGCAAATATGTGTGTGATCTACAAATGAACCTGTTAGCATACTAAAATAAGTAACTTTAAATCGTATTACAAATTGATGGTGAAATAACACCAGCTGGAAAAGATGGACGTCCTCAATCTACTAGAAGTGTAGAGTTGGGACATTGGGGAATTGGAGGTGTGACAGAAAGCCAGTCTGTTGCTCTGCACTGATGCAGATGGCATCTGATTTAACGGAAAACCTGCCCTTTAACAGGTGGGAAACTGACTGAAGAAAGGCAAGAGACCTTTCCCACTTAGGAGACAAATAATCACTTATCAAAACAGCTCATAACCGAAAACTAGAGATGGTCCCTTTTTTTTTCCAATTCGATTTGCTGACTTTGTGGGTTAATTGAAAAGCACCTGAGCATGGTATTTTCCCCAAAATGATTGGAAATGTAGAAGGGTTGTGGGAACAGTACAAAAAAAACTGAATTTAAATTTGGATTTTACTTTGAGCTTAATTTATGTAAATACTACATGTGCTAGTGAAAAACTAAAATTTTCCCTCAATCCTCTCCTACATCTGCAGAAATACTGGTGATAATACCTTGTTCAGGAGCTTTTCAAACTCCCAAATAAAAAAGTTAAAATTTCATGAATATCTTTGCCCAAAATATGAAAGTATTTTATAAGGCTCTTTGGACTACAAAAATAAGCAAGACTGATGTCTAAAGCCGGCCAGAGACATTGTGATTCCTGGCCGTAGTTTAAGGAGATCGGCCGGTGTGCCCACGCCAAAGGCTTGGAAATTGATCACCCGCAACTTAGAAGTGCCCACCTTGCCGGATCTATCCAGATCTATCAGGCGATCCAACCAAAGTATCTGACTGCAATCTGATGAAATCCCTGTGTTAGTGGCACACACAGGATTCCAGTCAGTTCCGCAGACATCCGTGATGTCACCCCACTGTAATGAGTCGTCGAAAAAACGTACTGGAATCGTCAAGTCTATGGCCAGCTTAAAAGTTGGACATTGTGAGGGAACATAGGTTTCTCCTATCTGAAGTGACTAAGGTGGTCAATCTCTGTTAGTAGCTGTGTGTATTAAAGCAAGCAACAATTCCCAACAATGACTAAAGGAAAAAGTTAAGCAGAAAAGGCTGATTCTTGTGTAACTTCGTCCTATGGAGGATTAATCAGAGCTGTGTGAAAAATAAATTTGTATTCATTGTTATACTTAATAACACCCAAGTGGACGGAACGCTGTGTTACCGTGACGACTGAATGAATAAAAGTGGGCAAAAGGCCCTAAAACACATTGAGTGGACTGTCCTTGGAAAAGTCTCCATTTGAACTAAATCTCCCAGCGACAGTTTTATAGGAGCAGCAATGCATTAGTACTAATGTAATTGAGCACCATTTTATGCATTGTAATTTTATATAGATTCTGACTCTCTCATGCGGAGGAACATCTACATTTTGAACAGCTGTATCCAAGTGTTCTCTAGTTACGGTCGGTCATAACAGATTTGCAGTACATAATATTTTGTGTTGCTCTCAGCTGTCTCTAGGACGGAATCAGGCAGGAGCCAATTAACCTGCCAGTGTGCTTTGTTACATTTGGGAGGAAACCAGAAACCTTGGAGGAAATCCACTCTGTAATGGCAAAAACACACAGACTACATGTGGCTAGTGCCCCAATTCCAAGTCCATCCCAGGAACCCAGAGCCAAGTGATAACAATTTCACCAGACAATTTTTTAACAGGTTAAAACTCTTGTGTACCTTTTCTTATAATACATATTCAGTAAGTAACTTTGGATGCACCAGTATTTAAAAAAATGAGTGCATTTTATTTTAATAGCTCTGTTATTGGATTTCAATTATTATTGCTCCGTTTATTTTCTCCATTGAATGTATTCCAGTGTTACAGGATGTCCTCAGAGCTTGCAGATGTAGTTTGCAGTATTGAGTTAATTGCCTTAAGGTGAAAAGCACACATCAAACAGAAAGCAGCTGCCAGGCCATGTAGCAGGATGCTGGATGTCATGCTGAAAAATAGACAAAAAAGCCCCCTGGGAAACACAGAAAGGGTGAGAACTAAATTGTAGTCCAACATTCCTTGCTGTGTTTTAACACCTTCTGCTCTGATAACTGCTTTAAAGGCATCTGGAGGCCAAGCTCCGCAGCCAACCACAGCATTCACATAGTTAAGCTTGGAATTGACCCACATACTTGAGCTAATTATGTATATCAGCACTTCCTTCTTGGTGCTACATTATGTAGAAATATTAGGTGATATCCAAACTTTGTTTACAGTTTCATGCTGAACCAAAACTGACTTTACGTGTCATCATTTTCCAGAGCTTAATTTTTAAGAGGAAATGACACTTCATCTTGCAAGTGGAAAATAAATACCCTTTGCCCTTTGTTTTGTAAGTCCAGTCAAGCCGATATATTGGAAACATCTAGCAATGATTTACCTTTCAACATTTAAAAACCTAAGTAGCTAGTAAAGAAAAAGATTATTGCGCCACCATTTTGCATGGAAATTTTTGTTACAGTGGTAGTAGTAGAGATGTTAGCAGTAGAAATAATAATATACAAATAATAATAGCATATTGTTATTAGTTATTAAAAAAGAGACATCGGTATAGTTCTTAGCAAAGCTGTGTGTGTTTCATCAGTTGTTGAAGGACAGGTTTGATCTTATTCTAGGACAGTATTTCTCAAGCTTTTTAGATCCTCGACCCCAGAAGTTGTGAAATGATGTCATGAAGTGTCACTTCTTGTATTTGGAACTCGGAAGTTCCTGTGTGGAGTGTCACTTTCAAGTTCCAAATACAGGAATGTCCCTACTATTTTCCCACCACGCTTGTGCAAATGATGTGTGGGGTGGGAAGTTAGGAATAAAAGCAGTAAATCAATGGAACTGCAAATAATAAATGTATATAAAATGTAGGATAGGTGTGACTGTTGACATTTTTAGAACCATTGCCATAAAATATCATTCAGTTTTGGGAGTTCATTGCTTTCTGTGAGTTGGCAGAGCCAAAAACCTCTATTGTGGGTAGGAAAGAATAACTATTGTGTGACGAGGTTCAATGTAACATGGACTGAGTTCAGCTGTGTGGCTAGACAAGAACCCCTAGCCAAGTCCCAAACACATTGGGATGCCCTAAAACAGAGATGGGCAAACTTTTTGACTTGTGGGCCACATTGGCTTCTTAAATTTGATAAAGGGGCCGGACCAAGAGCTTTTAATGGCCGACGATTCATATGTGTGCCAATTCCATGCTTTGCTGGCATCACTTATGATAATAATAATATACAAATAATAATAGCATATTGTTATAAGTTATTAAAAAAGAGGCATCGGTATAGTTCTTAGCAAAGCTGTGTGTGTTTCATCAGTTGTTAAAGGACAGGTTCGATCTTATTCTAGGACAGTGGTTCTCAAGCTTTTTAGATACTCAACCCTGGAAGTCGTGAAATGACGTCACTTTCTGTATTTCGAACTAGGAATTTCCGGTGTGGAGTGTCACTTTCAAGTTCCAAATACAGAAATGTCCCTACTTTTTTACTATTTAGAGATGTGATAGTAGCAGTATATGGTTGTGATATTGGTAGCCCCTCCATGGTTACAAAAATCTCCAACCTTGGCCAACAATATGTAAATATCCAAACTTGATATATTTCAATAATATTTGTCCTTTGTGCTTGCATGTTTCAAATAACCATTTGTTTGCTTTACATCAGTTGTATTATACTCTACTTTTATAATTCCTACAAATATTTATCATATAATAAAAACTTAAGGACTTGAGCTCTCCAGTCATGGGGAGTGACGAAGAATGATCATTCCCTATGACTGAAATTCTACATATAGCCAGTCCAGTTAAGGTCTATAAGACCTTTAAACCGTATTGACTTATTTTGTCAGAAGTTTGATAACCAAGCCAGCTACTACAGCTACTAGCTGGATTATGTTTGCATTGGACATAACTGGTTGAGAGAACAGAGCACACCAATTATACTGGTGTGTCTGTGTGTCAATTAGGCCATGTAAGGTGATTTGATGGAACTATGTTCATTGTTTACCAATGAGCTGAGGCAAACAGCCCCTTCAAAAACATTGGTTAATAAATACTTGGACAGATAACTCAGTAACACCCAACAATAGAGATATACAACATGTCAAGACACGGAAGGTTTGCAAAATAAAAGTGCTAACAGATTCATTCTACACTCATTCACAACTGATATACCTTTTTTTAAATGAAACACCAACTGGCCTAATTTTTAGTAATGTGTAAGTGTTGTAAATCTTCATTTTCTGCTTTATGTAGTCACCTTTTTGAAGTCTTGTTAGCTACACCACAATTCCTCAAATCTATGTACCCTATAGTATTGGGCTTGAATATTGCGAATTGCGAATATATTAGACGAATATCAGTTATTCGAGAATTCACAAATTTCGTGAATATGGCGGCGCATATTCACAATGTCGCATTGGGGGGCTTATGGCCATGCATTGCGATTTTATATTCGCAATGCAAAAATAAATATCACATGTGGCCATTCATTTTGAAGATAATAGCAATTGCGAATATAAAATCGAATAATATCATTACTAGTACCCTACAGAAGTCGTGTGCTTTTTCAATATTCCTCTGTAAGGAAAGCAGTAAATCAATGGAACTGCAAATATTGAGTGAAAATAAATTGTAGGATAGTTGTGACTGTTTGCTTTCTGTGAGTTAGCAGGGCCAAAGACTTGTATTGTGGGTAGGAAAGAATAACTATTGTGTGAGGTTCAATGTAACATGGACTGAGTTCAGCTGTGTGGCTAGACAAGAACCCCCTAGCCAAGTCCCAAACACATTGGGATGCTCTAAAACAGAGGTGGGCAAACTTTTTGATTTGTGGGCCACATTGGCTTTTTAAATTCGATAAAGGGGCTGGAGCAAAAGCTTTTCATGGCCGACGCGTCATATGTGTGCCAATTCCATGCATCGCCGGCATCACCTATGATGGTGGTGATGTGTAGTTACGTTATCTTTTAAAATTTCCTGCACTTACAAACAAACTTCACATGATCATGCCACTGCATCGTCCTCAAGGCAACATTTGAAGACCTCTAGGTATTATGTACACTCATTGCAGAGAACAAGCAGAGGAGAGCATCTTATCAACAAGGTGACAAAGGGACGGAAAAGAAAGCCTCTGGGACCTACTTTGTTTGTATATGTATATCAACTCATCTGGCAGTTTTTAATGTGTCTCTTTAATAGGTGACTGGCTTTCAAAGATGTACCAATGTAACAAATGCACATATGCAATTCAACAAATATTCCTTATTTGTGCAAAGATAGGTATGTGCTAATTGTTCACTATTAATAATCAGGTTTCCCTAGTCCTTACAAAACTCACCACAACTGATCCTCTTTAAACTGGAGGTAATCTCAGTCTTTCTTTACTTTAAAAGGGAAATTCCTAAAACAAGCATTTCAAGTATCATCAAATTAGGCATTTATTACTACAGCTTCCTCTGGCCCCTCTAACCTCTCTGTCCAGGAAATAAAATATAGAGAAGCTCTATAGGGACCAAAATATTTCTCCTTCTTGCATTCCCATATTTTTTCATTATCCCAGGTAAAAAAAGCTACATTTATGAAAACAATGGTGAAAGGTATTTTTATCACCCAAGCTAGAGACACACATATGAGGTCTTTTTTAGATATTTAGGCATACAATATCAATGCAAGCGTAAACAGCTATTTCCTCCTGCTTTTGTGGGTACCAAGCATTTTTATATTTCTTATAGTGGGATTGCCAGGAATCTCAATCTGTAATAATTACCAAGTTTAGAATTATTCATGCCCTGCTTCTTCACACTGCGAAATGTACTGCATCCTCATCCTCTGGCCCTTATCAGTAGCATATATACTATAAAAGAACAAAAACTTGAATATTAATTTTAAAAAAAAGACTTTCGGACATCATGGACAAATTCTATTTACAGGTATAGACAATAGTTCTCCACATAATTCCATCATCGCTCTTCAGGTTTCAGGCTATTATGCTGCTTCCTGAGAAACATAATCTAAAGGTATCCCTATAACTCATTCTTTTGACTACTTTCAACTTTTCAACATATCATTCAGTTTTATTGGCAATGTGTTATTTAACAATGCCTTATCTGTCACAATCAGTGATGGCCGAACTGCCCGCAAGGCGGACAGTTTGGCGGCGAACATGAATGTTCGCCCTCCTTCTCACCGGCGAGCAGTACGGGTGTTCGACCCGCCCCGTTCGCCGGCGAGAAGAAGATCTATATTCTTCCTCCGGCAGGATCAGAACCTGCGAGATCGTGCCGGAGGAAGAATCTTTTCACTAGAAGACTGGGCATGAAGCCGGTCTTCTAGGTAAAAAACCGGGTCGGAGCAGGAAGTGACGTCAGTGACGTCACATCCGGCACCCTAAACCAGGAACTATGCGTTCCAGGATGCGTTCCAGGGACCGGATGTGACTTCACTGACGTCACATCTGTTTTTTCCGATTCAAATTCATTATTCGTATACAATAAAAAAAAAGAGTTCCTTCAGAGTGGGACTTTGAGTGGAACACAGGATCGAAAGCACAACTATTCAATATATCACACATTTATTAGTAAAAAAGCAAACAATTTTATTCATGAACCATATTTAAAAATATAAAAATCACCAATATAATTATTACAAAACTGCACCATCACTTTGTATTCTGGTTGTGTACTTGCTACATGTTTCGCCGAAATGGCTTCCTCAGGCTGTACACAGGCTAATGGTCCTGGATCAATTGGTGAAGGTGAAAGGTATGTGGCTTTCTTAAGGGAGCCATACATGGGTCGATTTTTCACTCGGAATTGACTAAAAATCGGATCGGACATTGAACCGACATGTTGGTTTTTTTTTGGTCGATCGTTTGACAATCAGAATATGCTGGTGGACACATAGCCCTATGCAGCAGCCTTTTCAATCGATGGATTTTGTGAAATTGGCCATTTTGGAGATCGGCTCATGTCCAAATCGGCCACAAATTGTATTTCCAAGGTGGAATTGCATCAATTCCCGATACGATCAATTGCCGATTCCCGATCGCCTGGAATAGTCGGATCGGGAATCGATCAGTGACAAATCGACCTGTGTATGGCTACCTTTACAAGGGGGGACAGCCAAAGCAAGGTATGGCAATTGTCGCCCAATCTTGTGTTGGAAGTAGACTGGTAACATCCCCCAGAAGGAATCGGTTGGGGATCGCGGGTGCCCATATGGCCAGAGAATGGACATGTCCGTAAATCTCTGGCCAATGCCATTAGCTTGAATGGGGACCAGCGTCCCTGTCCAAACTCATGGCCGACACACAAAGGGAGCCCGCCGATACTCTGAGTGATGGAGTGCATGTCATCATGTTAAACTCCACCGATCGTCTGTCGGCCCCCTCTCTCTACATGTGTGGGGCCTTTAGTATCCCTATTTTACGAACGCCAGTTATTTAGAGAAAGATAAAATAGGAGTTTATAGACTGCAACTGGTCCACTTTCTTTTTAACGTCAACCCTCAAATAGATATAATCTCTCCCTGTAATTGATCTTCACCAATCTATTTCCTACATCTCTAAAATTAAGTTGTAAAAAGAAAGAAAAGAAGAAAACCTTCAGTTAAAAGTAAATTGTAATGTACTTCAAATAAAGAATTAAGAATACCGCATGGCCCCTCGCCCTTTCCCCTCCTCCCATATGTGTGGGGGTGGCGGACGGGAA
>CM070033.1:59796202-59832022 GCA_036250615.1 Ptychadena robeensis | reverse complement strand
GGATGAGGCACAAATGCTTCTATTCATTGGGAGAAAACTAGATATTTTCTTGTCACAATAAGAATAAAATAAACTGTTCCTTTTTTGAAGTTCTCTCTTTGTTACTGCTACACTTACACCAGTTAATTATGAACATTTGAAAGTGAATTCAGAAGCAAAGCTCAGCTGATTAAGATGTACTGTCTCAGGTAAGTGGAGCACAAATCTAGATGGGACACGAAAAAAAGAACCTGAATGTGTCCTCCTTGTAAGACATATTAGAGGTGGCATGGTCATAATAGTTTGAGCATATTAGTAGAATGGATTCATAAAGTTGGTACTCAAGATGTAAGGAAACCTGAGTAAAAGCGAAACTGAAGTTGAAAAGAAAGTTAAACATCAAAGACGAAGTAGCCAATTGAGTGCACACTGAAACCGAGCAGAGACACTGACCAAGAATCAACTATAGACTTCTTACAAACCTTCACGGCCACAAAGAGGACATCTCAATAGTTGGACATTTTAAAACAATGGTAGCTCTCAAATTGCTATTTGACAGTTCCTTTTATGCTGCATATGCTTGGCTTTGTTACAGGAAGCTCAGACGGAATCAGATAATCAAACAGACATATATAGAATATCTCATGTGAGCAACTTCAAAGGTAGAAGAGTGCCATTTGGGACTCGATGGCCATTGTGTGCATATTACAGTCATACAGTAGGCCATAAAAAGAATGTCCAGTTTAGTCAGTTCTTTCTCTGTTATATTTTTTAAGGGGTATTGATTCTTTTTTGGTTCCAAAGGTTTTTTTGATTGGTCTTGTTTCTGGAAATAACCAACAATGATGGCAATATTTTGTTTATTTCTTTGTTCTTCCTTGATTCAGAACTTTTTTTACAGTCTGTACATGAACATCAGATCTACCAACCACTTGCAGGGTAAGAGTAAAAAGGGCAACATGATTCTTAATTTAAAAAAATGTATTACTGTTTAATGTATTGTTATACTGTGCCAACATAATACAAACATATTTAATGTTATTATGTATGAAAAGAATATATAAAACGTTTAGATCTACAAAATAAAATAGATAATTATTTCCAAATAGAAGAATAAGATTTTAGAAAAATATAAATGGTAAACGCAATACTAGTCGGCCAAGATCAAAACTTTTTAACCAGCCTACTTTTCTCAAGGCATGTCTCCAAATACCAACATGTAATTGGCATCCTCTGTTTATAACAGCTGTCAAGCATTCAAACAAACTTAATTCAACAGCAAGGCAGAACAAATCTCATTGGCACTTGAACAGCAAACTGCCACTACATACAGAACAAAGAATCATGCCATTTACAGGATTCCAACCTTGTTCTATCAAATAAATCTCCTTTTTATGTTTAATGAAAAAGATTAACAGTATATTTATTCAGAATGTTACAGAAAAATGGAACTATCAACGAAGACTGATGGCTAAAATAATTCATACAGTTGTACAATACAAAGGATATTGCTTGACTGTGGATGTGGTAGGAATATGTGAATGAATAGAGATAACAGAAGGACAAGTTAGGCCAAAAAGTTTGTCTAAATTAAGAGGCCCAAGCTCTGTGGATAATAACTTATAGAAACAACCATCTAAATGGGTAATTGGTTTTCACCCTTGTACTCGAGCGTGCCACACCTTCGCTATTGTGTAGCATATTTTGAGCCAAGGCTTGTGACCGTCTTGCTTTACCCCACCCTTTATTCCTTTAAAGGTGTTAAGGATTGAGTACCAGGATCAAACCTAGTACGCTGCCTAAGAAATATACCCCCGCCCTGAGGATGCCCTTGTTTGGGTGAAACACGTCGGAGGGCCCATTCAGACATTTCCGCTGATGTATAATTCCTTATTGGATAAGATCCTAATATTGTAATTGGCCTAACTGACATGGTTGTTTTTTAGATACAAGACCATTATATTGGATAGTTTTTTATCGATTGTGAACTATTGTATATATGTATGCACTTTTCTATATTTATTGACCTTGGTCTTTCACTTGATTGATAAAGACCTTTTAAAATTGAATTAATCATTCTGAACAACTCAGTCACACTTTGTGCCTCAATCACCCTTGTACAGTGATGGTGAACCTTTTACAGGCCAAGTGTCCAAACTAAATCCAAATCCCACTTATTTATCTCAAAGTGCCAGCATGGCAATTTAACCTGAACTACACACACACACACGATATACACACACGAAAAACATGTAAACACACACTCTATCTTCTTAAAAAATTGAATAGGAAAGGGTATGGGGTGCTATGTGCAATCAGAAGAGAGGAGAAGAGAACTGACAGTATTGAGAGCCAATAGGCTGCAGTTCTTTCCTCTGTGCGGGCTGACAGCTCGCATGACCACCTAGTGCTAACTAGCAGGATCTGCAAATGAGTCAAAGATTAAGTGGGCATCTACAACATATAAATATACTTTCATCAATATAAAAACAAATAGTTTGCCCCATCAATATACTCATTACAACTAGTGATGAGCGGCATAGGCAATATTCCAATTTCTTAATATTTTGCGAATAATTCTACTAATATTCGATTCTATATTCGAAATTGTGAATATCCGCCGCCATATTCACGAAATAAGCGAATTCTCAAATAGCCGATTTTCGCTGAATATATTCAAAATTCGAATATTCAAGCTCAACACTAATTACAACCTCTGTAACCTTTGGGTGGGGGCCGACAGACCAGTTCTTATGAGCTCTGGAATGCAGCGTGATGACGTCATCACGCTGCATTCCCGAGCTGCCTGCATCGGGGGGCACCCTTTGTGTCCGGGCTGTTACCTTCAATGAAGACGCCGGTCTTCATTGAAAGTAACGGCATCAGCTGGCATCGGCCAGAGAACATCGGACATGTCCGTTCTCTGGCCGGCCGAGCTGTGGGGTGACAGGGATCTGTCGCCCCATGTGGGCACCCCTGATTGGCGGCTGATTTTCTGTGTGTGGCCGCTTATCGGTGTGTGTATGGCAGGCATTAGTCTCTAAAATGTATACAAACATTTTCCCAGCATAGGCTTCTAGGTGTATAACCAGCTTTGGCATGCAAAGCCATTGGTGGATACAGTTATTATAATTAGAAAAGGATGAAAACTAATTGCATCAATGGGACAATTATAATGTTTTGATTTTTTTTTAATACATGTATATTTTCCTGTAAATAATTATTTTTGTGAGATAACAATTTGTTTATTTTCACATTATATCATATCATTTACTTTGAAGACAGAATGCTGCTGTATGATGTAAGTACATAGCTTTGGAAGTCTAGCCAGCCCAAAACTGATGTATCACTACTCTATTAATCTGAAGTTTACAGTATCATGAAGAACACCACAGCCCTACCAGGTCTGTATTAGGCTATATTTTTGCACTTTGCATGTAGTAAAACTGTTACATTTTGCAATGCATTTGAGATATACTGGAATGGTTAATGTGGCTGTTTAACACATCATAATGATAACTGTTTAGCACATCACTCTACCTGTATGGGGCTTAAAGCTGAACTTAAGGCACATTTTTAACAGATTTTCCAGTAGGCCCTCATTGTTATTTGCTTGTTTCTCAAAGAGCTTTCTCCTTTAAAATGGTGACCTGAAGTCGTGACATCATCTCTCACAACCTACAGCTTACATCTCTGCTTGTAGAGGGAGGATACTTTGGGACTTCCATCCTCAGCGAGTGAGGATGGAACCTCTAAGCTCTTTGAATTTGCAGCGCCTCTCTGCAAATCTCTATATCTTCCAGCAGCAACAACATCTTCCAGCTGCCACAAATAATCAGCTTTAAAGTTGTGTCCTTTACTTTTAAACTAATCCACTTCTCCTGTCCCACTTACATCCCCAATGCAACCTTTAATTATACCCCTAACCAGTCCCTTTGTACTTCCTCTGAGGTACTAATGATATATCTACTCCTAACATCGTCATATGCGTAAATTCAAGACTTCTCTAGTGTAGCCCCTTTTTTATGAAAATCTCCTAATACTTTCAAACAATCCCCAACCCCCCCTCTTCAGTGTTACTTACCCATCTTCTCTGTCTTAACATCATCACCCTGCCAGTTCCATTACTCCTGCCTATTGAATACTTTGTTCTCCAACCTCCTACATTGTAAACCCAATTAGCAGGGCCCTCTTCTGCTCCTGTGTCATAGTCTGTACTTGGATGTTAGCTTGGTTGCTTTTCAATCCTTATTCAATGTACAGCACTGCTTAAATGACGTTAAAGTGGCCATGGACGATTAGGTTTTCGGGGCGATTTAGTCGATTTTGTTGATTTTGTGCACAAATCTAATGCGGCCACCATAAATCTGGCCATATATCGTCCCTGAAATCAATCTGCTGGCATGTTACGGACATGTCCATAATTTTTTAGATCAATTTCATCACTTTTATGGGTACCAGTCCCCATCCTAGTCCCCATCCTATGGGTACCAGTCCCCAGGCCAATTCTCTGCACTACCAGCCATGCGTGATGATGTCATGGTTGATCTGCTGAGAAATCAGCAGAAAAATGAGATGTCTGTGGCCGGCTTTATTCATACATTAGAATTCTGTGTTCATATATTGCTCTTGTGTTTACTGCATAATAACATTTAAAAATAAATTCACTTATCACAGTGCCTTATAAAACCATTTACTAGGTTTTTAGTACAGATATAACTGGACCAATCATAAACTGCGCTATATTCTAGAAGTGGAAACGCAAGTTATAGTTTTCTAAAGTGATGAAAATCAAGCATGTTACTCTTAGGGGCTTTTCAACACGCTGGAAAATCTCTGCTGCTGGAAGAACCATTTCCTCTTACCCCAGGGAAGAGAACATTACTTTTACTGAATGTGTGTAAAAATTGATTGAGATGGAAAGAAATGCTGTGCTGACTTCAGGTGTTCAGAAATTGTTACAAGAACAGACAAATCTGTACTCTAAATCGAATAAAAGATCTACCATTGTATTGTCAGCTTTCAGTCAACACTAAAGTTTAAGATATCTAGGTGATACCTTGTAAGAGTTCTTTATGTTCTCTTTTGGTATTGTTTGCAAGTTTATTACAATGAAATATATGACACAGGTTATGGTGAGAAAGGACTGAAGAAACCAAGAAGCAAAACAGATCATAATCAGATATAATACCATTGAGTTTTCTGAAAAGACATTCATTTACTGAAATCCTAAAAAAAAAAATCATACTTTATAGCTAGTGATGGCCAAACTTCGTCCAGGTCCACCTGTTCGCACGGAAATTCAAATCCCCTACCTGTTTGCATGGAATTCAAATCGGGAAACCGGAAATGACATGAGCATAGTTTTCTGGTTCTGATTGCCGGATGTGACGTTACTGGTTTTCACAAGAAGACTGGGTTCTCTACCCGGTCTCTAGTGAAAAGATTCTTCCACCGGTGGGATCTTACTCCTCCTGATCCTGCCGGTGGAGTAATAATATGCTCCTTCTCACTGGCGAACGGGGCGGGTCGAATACCCGTACTTCTCACCGGCTAGAAGGAATGTGAACATCCATGTTCACAGCCAAACTGTCCGCCTATAGCTATCTTGACTACAGCTACAGACCACCTGTACTCAATGTTAGAGAGAAAAGGAGGTATTCTATAGGCCTCTCCTAGGGTGATAATGCTACTGAACCATAGATACAGTACAGTGTTGTCATTAGGGATGGCAAGCTTTCCTAGGAAACGTTTTTTACAGGAGAACTCATGGAGAAACACATGAACATTTTGATAAAGCTGATAAATTGTATCCTATCTGATTTGCTGGTAAGGATTATTTGATCATGTCTGATTTCTGCTTCCTGTGCAGGCGAAAACAGAATCAGCCAATCAAGTTCTTATTAGGCAGCTGATCAAATTGATTCTGCTTCTTAATGTGCTTCTTAACTTGCCATCCCATGTTGATATCCTAGTATAGGAATTCATTATGTAGTGATCTCCTGATTAGTGATGAGCTGCAAAGGCAATATTCGTATTTGCAATTAACCTAATATTCGTGATATAAGTGATATAAGTGATCTCCAGTCATTATTACCTTTATTGCACAAATTGGCACTTGAACAGGCACCTATTGCAAATGCAATGCACTTTATTTTTCTCATATTACATGGTTTTGGTAGAAGAAAAGTGAATTGTACAGAAATTGTATGGTAAGATTGTATGGTGCATAAAAACATTGAATAGTTAATGTATGCTTCATATAGCCAATAACAAATAGAGCTACATCATAAATATGTTATATACCATGTGAGTGCAACAAACTAGGATAAAACAAAAGGCTTTGCAACCTTAAATAATGTATACGTTTTATTTCAAACAATCCTGTAACAGAGCAAAACTATATTTGCTAAATTTATTCTCCAGGCCTTTTTTTCAGTTTTCCAAAATGAAAGTTGATTAAAAGCTATGAATGATTGATGGTCAGCATAACTGCTGGCACAGTCTCATTTCCACCTAGCTCAAATTGGATTACATTAGGTTACAACTGGGACAGGAAGCCTTCACAGTCATGCTAATTTCTTGGTCTGTAAATCTGTGCCTTTACTTTGTATAGGAAAGAGCTGCAAATGTCAAGGTCAGGTCTAACTTCTACGTACTATTAAATACCTCTATTATTATTACCTAGTTGGACTTCCTTTTCCAGCCCCCTTCATACTGATTACAGGCTTTGATAAGGTCTATTCAGAGACTCACAAATAGTATAATCTAAACTACATCACCAAGTAAGAGTTTTGTTTTCTTTTACAATAGTTACCGAGCGATTACATTCTAATATGTAGCTATGGTGATTTCTAATGTGGAGATAAACTGTATGAACTGCAAAAAACGTTTGTATTGGTTCTGCAGAGAGTGGAAAAATATTTATAACTTGGTCTATCCTTTTACTCTATGAAGTTTTGTTTTATTGTCCACTGTTGAAACCCGTGTGCATGGGACAGAATAAACCAAAAATCTCCTTATCAAATCCCCAGACAGCAATAAAAACCCAAAAAGTTAACTATGATGAAGTATGATAAGTCCCCCATGCATGTTTCAATTTCCCTACGATCTATGTCAGATTCGATCGTAATTTTTGATCGACGATCGTAAACACGCCAAAATGTCTGCCAAAGGATGTATAAGTATGCTTATTATTATTTAAATCTAATCAAACTCGGTCGGGCACAACAAAATAACATTCGATATATGGCCTTAAAATCGGTTGGTTTAGGTCGATCGAATGGGAAAATCGAATCGTGTATGGGGACCTTTGTAATGTGTCTCCATTGGTATACCATAGAATTGATCATCCCATTTGTGTGTTGGAAATGTTTTACTCTACAAGCAGAACATTTGAATAATTATACCTGTGCTTGGAGAACATGTTATTGTGTATCTGATTGATACTTCCTTGGTTTTGAAACAATAGAAACTTCATGTATTTGACCGTGTGCTAAGTTTATACATGCATGATGTGCATATCCTACATGTAAGGCAACAAATCTTTATACAAGTCCCATACAAATCTCTTATTCAGTGAAGATTATCTTCCTTATGTCTAGAGCCAACAAAATAAATTCAAGGGAACCCATGCCAAATCCATAAAAGGGAAATCAACAAATGAACTTTTAGTGGAATCAAAGTCTTCATCCCAAAGGTGGATGGACCATTATGTATAAGGATGTAAATCTACATTGCCATCCTTCAGAAATGCAATGTTAACACCTTCCCTTGTCACCTTTTAGTCAGTGCTTTCATTTTTTTTTTGTGTTTTAATTCTTTAAGCATCTTGACTGGCCAGCTCAGAAGGATGTTATCCCACAGCATATAAGAACAGGAGTTACCCTACACACCGGTACCCTTTGGATCCTTGGATTGTACCACTGTGCATACCCAAACATAAACCTAAAAAACTGCTAATAGCCAAGAGAATACTACTTTAGTAGATTAATTAAATTTTAATACATCATTTTCACATTCCCCAGCAGCTTGGGTTACTGAAAGGAACAGTGTTTCTACTCCTGCAACCCAAAAGGATGAGAATATATACTTCCATGCCTCGACTGCAACCTGATCCTCTCCACTTGGAAGTATCAGTCAATACAGGAACCTGTTTACTATACAGAGTAGGTCCGGTAACTGTATATATTTACAGAGGAAACCATAAATACAATGAGATCTTGACATTTAATCACTTTACATTTTGATAGATAATATAAATAAAATATTTTCTATCTTTTGCAAAGAATATTCCTTAGTGTAAACCTATGCATGGTTTGTATATCTGTATATCTTTAAAACTAGATTGAAAAAATTACAGAAGTACAAAAAAATCATAATTTGCTTGAGTTAGATGCTCTTTGTTTTAGTAGATCGATAACTACACTTCATGTGCCTACTGTACGGTTATAACTGACCCTTTCTTAATGAAGTATATTTTACTTTAATGTGTGATACAGGTTGTGTAAAACTAAAAACAGGATTATAATATAGTAGCATGGTAAGCCATGGTTTATATTTAAGTATAGTACAGTAAGCAATGGCAGCCAATCAGATTTCACATTTGACTTCACATTTGATAATGAATAACTCTTTACATGTACTGCAGGTATTTTTTATACTGTATGTGAAAACAAACTGGATTTGTCCATACATTTAATGTTCACTTTCTTTGGTATATTAATGTAGATATTAGTAAGGACCCCATTAGGTTAGGCTTTGCAATAGTGTGAATTATTAGTAAAAAATTTAAGTCTAATTACCCTACTTTGACTTTACTAGCACTTTCTCGGCTCCCAACTTCTGGTAAGGCATTACTTAATCCTGTGCCCCACTTCTCCATTAAAGCCCACTGTGCATTATTGTCCAACTCTTCTGCTAACCAAGTACTCATGGGGTCAATATTGTTAGCATTTTTCTTATATCAATGCATGCATTTTAAACCTGATAATTTTGGTTTGCTTTTCTTGGGTTGAGTGATGCTGAGTTAAGAAGAATCATGTTTTAGTGATAAAGTAATATTGGGGGGGAAGGGCTTAGCTGAATATGAGATTTGAAGCAAGATCTGTGTTTTTTTATTTTATTTTAATTAAACACCTGTTTTCTTTATCGTAGAATGCTTATGGTTATCTTTATTGAAGTAAGTAATCCTGAATGCTTTACAGAATGGCTCCCATGTAGTGATCAGAATATCGTTCTCTGCATCAGTGTATTGAAATACCCCAGGATACCTGCTGGGCATCATTATAGCAGACCTATCTCTAGGAAATTATGTAAGTTGCCATTGGTGCCATGCTTCAAAAAAAAAAAAAACCCTGCTTGTCCGGTTGAAGTTCTGATCCTCTACCTTTAACGCTTTCTGGATCACTGACCCAGAATTGTTATAAAGCTTATGTATTCAGCTAATTGTTGCATAATTTGTCCTACAGTTAGTTCCATGCTTGTTTCAGGTGGATGAATGAGACTACTGAAGCCGAGGGTCAGCTTTACATCCAGGCAATTAGCATTCTTTAGAATGTGTTCCGTAATGGCAGCTTTGAAATGCTCTTAGTGATAGACCCACTTTAAAGCAGAGGGTGCTGGCAAGATTCCCAGATGGGCGGGAGTCATGTGATGGGGCAAGACTGAAGTGTGGATGGGACAAGTATTATTGAGTCACCTACTTTGTTTTTCAATACAGGGTTGTGAGCAATCCCAAAACGTCAGATTCTTATGTACAATAGTTCTTCCAGGGTTAATGTCACACATCTTCCTGTTGTAATGTTTGGTGGTGGTAAAATTCTATGATTGATACATTGGGTTGCTATATGTATTACATGGGAATTTGTGCTATATTTAAGGAAACACATCGTGTTTACCTTGTGTGTACTACTTTACTAAATATAATTGTTAGTTTGGTTATGTATATATGTATTACATGTGAATTTATGCTATATTTAAGGAAACACATCTTGTGTGTACTACTTTACTAAATATAATTGTTAGTTTGGTAATGATCATCATAACACCGCAATGCTCCTACCATCTGCTTCAATGTTTTTATTGTTTTAGTCACTTTTTATGTGTGGTGTACAAACATCATTATTCACATACAATGTATATTTATGGGGCTACAGCTGTTGCTGAACTACAACTGACAAGATGCTAAGCCAGCTGGAACAACATCCTGAGAGCTGTCATTTGAACAACTCATTACCCAGTGCTGCCTTTCATTATGGTGATCTTCGAATAATATCACCTCATCCTACTCCAATCTTATTTACCAAATCAACACTTGTAATAGCACTTCTCAAAATGTGCCTCTTCCCAAGCTGTGAATGACAAATACTATAAATGAAGGCAAACATTATAAATGGTGTTTAGAGACATTTGTGGAGTCCCTGTACCCAGCGATGTCTGATTTCTCATCGCCCACTCCCTTCTCCCTGGATGATTCTACAGCTCAGTGGCTTGGCTTAAGTGCGGTTGGAAATGCCCTATAATGGCTCTTTGTTGATTTTCGCCTGTGCTACAGCCTAGTGTTGCTGTGAAGCACACTGCCATTGAATATGCTCACTCAGGCAGAACACTTAACAGGAAGGAAGGAAACAGCCATTCTTTCTGATTCCATTGTCTGACCACCAGGCTTAAGTAATCAAACAGCTCTGTGGACTGAACTGTGGTGCTTGCACTCCAGTGTGTTATGGTAGGCGTGGAACGGGGAGGGAATCTGGCTCCTCATGGCTTTTGTTATTGATATACCGCAGGATAAATCTATTCACGGCTCACAGCCTCAGGTAGCAACATGCTGGCACTTTTCATTCCTGAATTCATTCCTGAGATGAAAAGTGGAAGAACCACTTTGCTATGCGGCGTTCAGCAGTCAGGTGATTGACACTGGAAGCATTGTTAAGAAGGGAAACAAAAAACAACTCTGGCCTATTGTATTTCTGCTAAATGCACAGTCTTAGCTGAAAGCTTTACATTAATTTCATACTCTCAGACATGTTTGTAGTCCTAGAAAGCACAAAGGAGCCCAAAGTTACCATTTATTGTTGTAGATAACTACCAGGCTGCCCAGGAACAGCATCGCTGTGAGCAAGTAATGTATTTGTACTAAGAGATCTCTAAGTGCTACTTAACACATATCACTACCAGTAGGCACACGTTTCATGTAGGGTACATCTGATGGCGGTGATGAATTCTAATATAATTATGTAACTGACCTTGAAATGGCTTTACCAATCATAAACTAGGATTATCTCAGTACTTCTCTCAAGTTGAAAATAATGTGTTTTTAATCTAAAGGTGGAAGAATGAGTTCAAAATACAGCCATTCTTGTTGGATTTATATGTTTATTAGTTATAGCAGTTATGGAGTAGATATATAAATACATTGGACCACTGCTTAACAAGCTATACACACATCAACTTTTACTTCATCGTTTTTTAATTCAATGGTCTTTTGCCATTTAAATATCAACTGTCTATTCAATATCTATTAAACTAACGCACAGGGTAATCGCTGCGCAAGCAATTCCTAAAACGCAATTCCTTTCCAGGTATGTAGATTAAAAAAAACCATAAGACACTTATACAATTGGTTTTTCCAACTTCCATTTATGCACAATCGAATTTAAAAGAAAGAAATAGTTTTTTCAAACAATCCAATGAATCCAATTAATTCTATAATGGAATTTAAAAATTGGCCAGCGTGTGGCCAGCCTAATAACCAGCAGCTAATAGGAACACTTTATGACTTTAACACTCCATTTGTCTGCTGGGTTAACAGTTACCTCTGACAATGTATGGTGGTATTCATAGCTATAAACAATGTATGGTCGTTGTCATCGCTATAGACCCTAGGCGCCCAACCTGCAGCCCTTTGAGCATTGTTTGGCACCCCCCCCCCTTGGTCCTCCACATGCGGCATCCAAAACCATGTTAACTGTTAATGCATAGGAACTCACCTGCGAAGTGGTCACACCGGGGAAACCAGGTCTACATATGAGCGCTGCACCCAGGGGCGAGGGGGGGGGGGTAAGTGCTGTCAGGATCTGGTCCACTGCCTACTGAGATATGAAGAGCCACAAGTGGGGCCCTTAAGTGATGCCGAGGGTCGCACTTGTGGCCCTCAATATCAACTCAGTTGCCCACCACTGCTATAGACAATGTATGGTGGTTGTCATAGCTATGGACAATGCAAGGTGGTATTCATAACTATGCACAATGTATGTTGGGGTTCATAGCTATAGACAATGTAGGCTTGGATTCATAGCTATGGATGATGTACAATGGGATTTATAACTATGGCCAATGTATGGTGGTATTAAAAGCTGTGGAAAATATATGGTGGTATTCATTATTTCATGAAAAATATTTTAAAAAGCAGAATGAAATGCTATGGAAATAGTTTTAACTCCATGTTTATTTGAAAATAAGACAACATATACAATTTTTAAACTAAAAAGTTATTGAACAATAAAAAAATGCTTGTTTTGAATTTGATCCTGGTAACACTTTCTAAACATATACGAAACGAGGAGACCAACTAGTGTAGTTCTTGTCTGATATAGAATTTTTAACAGTTGTTAGTTGTCTGGACATAGGTGCAAGTAGGTCAGTTTAGCACCTAGACTCCTTTTATACTATTGAGCCATACTGTTGCAATACATGTAGAATGTGGTTAGTAATGGTCTTGCTCAAAAAGACTAGTATAAGCCTGAAAAAGACTTTGTCTGGATGGCAGTATATGTTGCTCCAAAACCTCTATATATAATGCAGCATTATTGAGGTGGGTGAGCTGCCTAGTCCATATGCATTAATACACCCTATACCCTTTAACCATATTTTCTTATTTCGATTTGCTGCATCAGCTTAGTTTTCCACCTCACAACAGTTCATCTTAAATCAGCTGGGACTTCAGTTCCAACATTTAATTTGCTTGCATCAGACTTAAAAAGAGCTTTAATTTTTCAATGAAATATCTTAGTATAAGCCTTTAATGGTTTGTGTTGTACTGTTAAAGTAAAATATAAAGTTTCAATAATTTCTAAATAATTTCTTTTTTCATTACAATTTTACCTAGTGCCCTAGGCTGCTGCAGTCATATTTAATACATTGTGTGATTATTATGTCATAAGCTAATTAAATTGAACCTGACATTGTATAAATTAACCTTAAGTAGAACAGGACTAAATTGTAGTCACCACAGGGTGTCTGAAAGTACATATGTTAGATTTAAATTCAAACCCTGTGTCCCCTGGGGAGTCCCTTGGATCCTAGGCCTAGGCTATACTCAGAGCCCACCTCTACCAGTAGAGATTAACCCTTGTTCCTCCCAACACAAAACCTCATCCTGTCATTCCTCTGTCACAAACCAAAGCTTCCAAATGGCCAGATTTGTTACGGCAAAACCAAAAATAATGTACATTTTGCCCCCACATTAGCACTCCATGCTAACAATAATTAAGACCTTTGTTAAGAAATGTAACTAGTTTTTGGGAGCTCTGTTGCATATTTTATGATCTCTCACACTCCTAAAAATTTAAGGAGGAAGAAGCTCTTTGTACTGGATAATGTGGTCCGAGTAATGCTAAAACTCTATTACGTTTTGCAAAACCTTAGTGGTTGAGTCTTTGGCATGCGCCCTATTCATTTTCAAAATGATGTGCGCTCACCACATTGTGATTTTTAGAAAATGGAGGCTCACATTCTGAATACCCAGGAGGCAGAGGGACACAACCACTACAGTTTTGCCTTGTTTTGGTAAAAAGTAGAGGAGTTTTAGTAAAGGAAATCTCTTCTATAGAAGTTTAGACCAAGGGACCACAATTACTAGAGGTTCTATAAAGCTCCAGTGTGGCTTCTTTACATATTTGCAGGTGTAGACAACTAACATTTCTGTTTTAAACTCAATTGGTTTGAACAGATTAATCAGCTATATACATGCATTCACATATTATTTTTAATCAATCAACTGTACAATTACACAACTACAATTGTGCATGTTACAACAAATAATACACATTCAAAAACAATAAAAAATAGTATCTAATTGTTTAATTTATTTATTTATATTACATAATCTATTTATATAAAAGCTAAAAGTTCATCTTGCTATACGCGGATTTAGATTTCTGCAGCATGCATATGGACATGTTTAATTAATTACAATCTGTGAAGTGCCCCTCCTATTAATAATCCCTTAGATCTGAAGGATAAGCTGATAGAGATCTAACAATGCAAGGTGTAGGAAATAGGATAAGTCAAACCCTGAAAAGCAGTGCTTTGTTTAATCCCTTTTTCATCTTCTTGTCCGAGACTGACCAGGTGGCAGATTACAGCGACAAGAATCAGCTAGTTCCTTGCTATACCTTTCTTCTGTTAAATATTTATTTGTTCTTTGTCTGGAAAGAAAAGATTAAATAGAATAACCCACATCTTATAATGCTGGTATCCATAGAAGATCTATGGCCACAAATATGGGACTAGTACATCAATACGGGGCTCCATTTAGGCCTCAAAACTAAGGTTGCAGTCCTAATGCAGCAAGTGCCTGATACACACATCAGGGCTTCTTTTTAAACAAGAACAAATGCAGTAAGTGCAAATTAGCACATGAAAGCCTGTGAATATCGGAGAGTAATTGACCTATGAGACTCCCATTTACTTTTTTAGGTTCTGCTCCAGAGTAAAGATGGTCAAATCCAGCAAAATTTGTAATTTGTTTGGAAACTGTGACGGTGGAATTTCAACTTTTCAAAAATACTTTGCAAAAAAAACAACACATTTATATGTTATAATTAACAAATGATTACATATAAAAAATGTAATGATTGCAGAGGTCCCAAAGGCTTAAGAATTGTCAGAAAAAAACACTTTTGAAAAACACCCCTAAAAAACTATACGTAACAACTGTTTTAGCCATCAGGAATGGGTAAGAGGTCCAGCAGACTTCTATACTCATTCCAGAGGGTGGGGACAGGGATCAGGGTTTATTGATTTTTAGATTTTATATTCCTATCAAAAATTTGATGGCTGGAATTTTTGGTGACCCCTACTCCTGATGGGAAGTGTTGTAACCAATGTATCCTATATATTAATAAACAGGATTTATAGCCTAGCTGTCAAAAGGAAATACACTGTCCTATAAATACTATATGTCTACCTAATGTTGTACTGAAAACCTCTTATGGTCACCACACAAGTTACAATCTGACTTTTGATGACCTTTCTAAACTATCTACTCAATCTGGATCCAAACTGGGAGCTTCTCCACTACATAGTTGTTAGTAGAGGAAGTTAAGGAAACTGAGACTGAAAGGTGTGTGGTGAGCTTATGGAGTATTACGGTCAGTACAAAGTGGCATCATCTGTAGAGCTGTGTAGAGACACGTTCCCATTGAGGTCACAAGTCCACTAATAATAAAAGAAAAATAACTTATTGTTAACACGTTACATATAAACTAATATTTCAGCATTGTGTAAACATTGGCAATCAGTGCTTGATATAGCTTGACTCTACTTCTACATTGGTATATATTAGTACTTTTCAATGTATCTTTTTTCCTGTTAATTGGCATGTACAGTTAATAGTTAACATCAGTTAAAATTACTTTAGCTAGGAACTTTACAATAGTTCAAATGTCTTGAATATAGTTACTTTTCAGTCTGCATATGATAAAAGTATTTCTTTTTAGCGACTTCCTCTAGTTTTGGCACTCTGCAGACAGCTAGAACTTTCCTGGGAGAACGATAGGTCTTAAGTGCGCTTTGCATGATAACAGCAGATGGGGATCCAGGGCAACAAGGGGAAGAAGCCAATAACTAGACTTACATTTACAGGGAAAAAAGTAATTTCATTGAAACAGATTTGCCTGATGTCAGATGTTAAATGGTTCTGCACTCACCTAGAGATAAAGCGGTAGAAGAAAACAAAATTCAAATTACAGACAAAAATTCAATTTGACTTGTTTGTAGTAATGTAAAGTGAAATACGTATGATGAAATAACTAATATGGGTCAATCAGGATTCATTATTTAATAATTACTGACACACTCAACTATATCTATAGTTATTCTTAATTGTCGGTGTGTAAATTGAAACTTTAAATTCTAAAACTTTTCATGTACTGTTTATGCAGAGGATAAAGTTATTGCACTGAATGGTGCCAAGAAAGGTCTGCAAAGCCCCTGATACACTAATACTCTAAGCCTTTGTCTCCACTAATGCGGCTAGAAAACATATGCTAAAAAGCATGTATTTTCTATGCAGTTTAGCCACGGTTCTTGGCCGCAGTTTTTTTTCCAATTTTTTCAATGGACTAAACTGTGCCCATTAAGAAACACTGGAAACCCCATTTTTTCTGCAGCAAACACACTGCACCTGTGGAGACAGCCACTCCCAAACTGCAGTAGTGGAAACAAAGCCTTAAGCTGGCCATAGACGGGCCTGATTTTTCGGACGATTGACCGCCTTGCGTGTTCACACCAATCGGGTGCGCCCACCTAGCAAGTTTGACAGGAATCTGTTGGATGTGCGCTTGCACAGCGATCCGGTATGCTACTAAATTCCTGGCCAATCCAATTACTTTGGATTGGGATGGCATTCAAAGGGTGCAGATCGACCATAATCCTGCAAGGTCGATCTGCCAAGAAAATCAGCAGCAAAACAACCTGTCTATGCCCAGATACTCTAAAAGTCTAATAGTCTTACACAAAAAAGCCGGCCATAGACGTCTCAATCTATGGCTGGCTTGTAGCAGACTCCTCACAGCGTGGTGACGTCACGAGGAGTTGGCTACAGAAGTGACAGGAATCCTGTGTGTTCCACTAATACACTAGATTCCTGTCAGATTGTAACCAATTAACTTGCCTGCAGCAGGATCGGAGGATCGGGCACAAAAAGAACCAGCAGGACAGATTTGCGTGTGTTCGGCGGGAGCGAGCACGGCGGTCGGTCGCCCTCAACTATGGCCGGGAACTGGCGCGTCTATGGGGGGCTTTACATAAAAGGACATAGTGATATACAATAATATAAAGAAAGACAACCACACTGAAATCCACAGTACAAGGGTGCATTCGTTTATACCTAATACAAAAACACACATTCATAATTAGAATAATGTTGCATAAGTTAAAGAGGTTAGTGTAGTATAATAAGGGTAGAATGGGATACAGAATCAATTCATGATGGGATATTCAATTAAAAGTAAACCTGGCGATGTGATTTTTTTATTTGAATGCAATGACTGCCTTTGTTCTTAAAAATCTACCCTGAGCCACACCTAAGGCCCCCATACACTTACCATACAATTTCTGTACAATAAACTTTTGTTCTACCAAAACCATGTAATACGAGGACCTTTCTATCACTATGTATTCTATCAGGGAGGCCACTATACTACATAGTTGTTGGTAAATCTAAAGAAAATTGTATGGAGTGATGTAAAGGTATATGGGGGGCTTATGGAATACCACTAAGGAGGTTAATCAGAGAACAATGATACAATGACGAGAGCAATAGTATAGCCCCATGGAAAAAAACAATACAATAATATATACATTGGGGTTGGGCATAGTATCCATGACAGTCTTGTTATGATATTTTTTGCAGCACATGTTAAGTTACAAACTGGAACTCTCAAATATTTTCCTGCCCATTTATGGGCAATATTAAAGGTGGGCATACCCAGTTAACTTTTTTCATTCAATTCACTTAAAAAAAGCTTTTTTAAGTCTATGGTTTGAAAATTAATTTCTTTTAATCTTAATCAATCAACCAAAAGTGATGGAAATTGTGTAGTGATTGATCATGTCAGTAAAGTTTGAGGACTTGAGTTTCTGATGTGTTTTCTAAGTATTTAGATGGATTTTTATCCAATGGTACTATGGAGCATGTGCACAGACCTTATGAAAGTAATTGATCATTTTGAATCCATCACACTGTGTGGTGGTAAAATTTACCAATTTTTGTTTCATCAGTCTATAGCATACAATAAAACAACGTATATGGCCACCTAAAGTCTTCAATTAACATGCTGTGAGCAGTTGGTCATATCCAATCCACATTTACAGGATACTGAATATAAATATATATATATACATACATACAGTATTTACATGGTGGTAGAATCCCTCAGTGAGAAGCTACAATGGATATTATAAAGAATAGGATAGAAAAGAAACACACCTTCATTTTATTTCTGGTGTAGACCATCTTGATGATCTTGATGAATACATGCAGAATGCTTATTCAGTACAATTCTCTACTACTGCTTTGATTATTACATCTAATTGAGCTGCAGCCATATTTTCTCATCAAATCATGTACAATTTTACAATTTCCTGAAATGAAAGGAGTTCTGTTGATTGCAGTAATTGATTTAATATTTTGGCTGGTTGAATCAAATTAAATAATACAATTAAATAAAGACAGTTTGAGAAAATAATTGAATGCCCATTATTATGAAATCTGCAGCAGTAAGTCAGTCTAACTGGACTAAGGGCATGTGTCCACTGCTGATTACCTGCTGGACTGCTCACAGGCAGTTTGCCTGTGGCATAAGTCATGCTCCTACCGCATACGTGGGAGCGTGCCCTATTCATGCAGCATGGAAAAAAGGCGGGGAAATCAGTGCCCGAACAGCATTGGGCGCTGTTTTCCCGCGTCTTGGAGACACCTCCTTTGATCCTCAATGGACATGTCTCTGCCGGCACCCCGCAGTGCTGCTTTGAAAATGCTGCAACTTGATCAGAATGGGAATGATCCTCTCTGCGTCTTTTTCCAGGCTGCGAATGTGAGTCTGCAGCAGGGAAAAAGATGTAGTGGACACAAGCCCTTACAAAAGTTTTCTTGAAGATGTCTTACACATCATTCAACTTCACCAAATCCAGGAGCTTTAACTTACTGAAGATATATCTGGATGGAGAACCCTTGCAGCTTTTATTTGTTAAACAACTATATTACCTTAAAACATATTCTAGGTAAAGGAGAGTGTTACATCTTCCCCCTTTTTTTGTTTTGGATATACAAGTTGATTTCTGCCTATATGAAATGATTGGTATTGTGGTCCTGTTTTGTGCATTGACTATTATTAGTATATTTTCTCTTCAATTTGATGCTGCTGTTAAGTAGTGATGAGCAGCACAGGCAATATTTGTATTCGCAAAATATCACACATTTTTTATATTTGCAACAAATTCATTGTTACCTTAACTGCGGAAAAGATTTTTACTAAATAAAAGTGCTGATATTCGCATTATTTTCGCAATCACATGAAAACAAATTATTTATTACCTCCATTGTGCAAATCGGCACTTGTACATACTTACATTTCAAATGCAATGCAAGGTAGTTCCAGGTTCTGATATCAAAATCTTGAATATTCGTGATTACAAAGCACTATATTTGAGATCCTCACGAATTCTCAAAGTTCCAATATTCGCAATAAAAATTTGTGAATCGAATATTTGCAATCAACATCAATTCAAAAAATATTTGTAAAAGAACAATTGGCTACCGTATATGCTGAATAGAAGTTCATTCTTTTGAAAAGTGTAACAGATCTTGGGTTGAGATTGTACTTCTATAGCAGTGGCTACTTTTAAAAGTGAAAAAGAGAAGCAACGTGTCAATCAGGTTGTTTGTTTACAATATTCGTATTCACAAAATATCACACATTTTTAAAAACGCCGATTTCGTTCAAAGCATAGACTTTGGAGAACCTTCTATGCAGGATAAGGTATAGCTTATATCACTCTTAAAGCTACTGGGTATGAATGGGACTGATACACCCTTTATAGTGCAGTGGGGGTAAACCAAATGTTATCCAATATAAAAGAAAGTGTTTCTTTTGTAACCAGTTCTATTAAGAGTTTTCTTCCCATTGTAGATCTGTGCAATGTCAGTTTCACTATTTATTGTTATCTTTTATTTTTTATAATTTGGTACAATGTTTAAGAAAAAAGGCAGAATATGTAAATCTGTTTTGGGTACAAATCTATTTTGCAATATATGATTAATCTGCAAAGCTGCTGCAATGTTTCTCTGCATATTAGACTGGGAAGGTCAATACAGGTAGCTCAGGTGCTACAACGAAATGTATTTGCCTACACTTTATTAGATGACCAGATAAGGTCGATGTGTAAGACAACAGAAAATGAAACAGTTTTCCAGTAGACTTAGGTGAAAGGTAGCTGAAGAATAGAGTTGAATTGATGTCATAGGTTCTAGGAAAGGTATTTATTTGCTGTCTTATACAGGGTTTATGGCAGGTTTGATATACAGGAGGCAAAAGCTTTCAAAGAAAACAGGAACACCAACAAGAGAAAGTAAGAGAGTATAATCATAAAGCTGCATCCTAAATGTACAAGACATAATGTGGGGACAAAGGCAGATTTTGAACTAGGGAATTGTATGCAACATTTTATAACACATTGTTTAGCAATGTCAACATACTATCTAAATAGCATTTCCTGTGACACTTGGGGACAAAAGCTAGCCACACATGGTACAATTTATCATTCAATCGAGGTTCGATTAGATTTTGTACTTTGATTTAAAAACTCGAACATCGATTGTCATTTAATTGAAGTTCTCCACATGGGAAGCACGATAATTGAACAATTTTGACTTAAATGAAATCGAAGTAATCCAAAATCGTCGATTGAATTCCTCTTACGATTTTAGTTTCAATTGGAAGTTAAAGGGAAGTAGCCTAAAAAATCGAGCCAAAAAATTGAGCCACAAAATCGAGCCAAAAAAAAATCGACCAATCGAGCAAAATTTTCCAAGTTGTCCGATCACTTTTCAATCGACGATTGTACCAAAAATCGTTCAACGATCATCGATTGCACTATGTGGCAGTACATCGATTAATGTTCAATCGATCTTTTTTTCCATCGAAAATCGTCGATTGAACGCTAAAATTGTACCATGTGTGGCTAGCTTTAGAGACAAATTTGTGTTGTTGCTTTCCTCTTATTCTTGGTACAATACTTATCAGTGGTGATATACAGTATGTTTCCAACATTGATAGACTTTCCTACTTGAAGATGAACTTGACAACAGAGGTGCTTGAATGTCATGTAAGAGTGTATATGCTAAGAATTCAACTATCATATCCAAATGTGTGTTAATGGACTGTAAAAGTGTTAAATATACACCTAGTGGTATACATCATCACAGTTGCCAAAATAATTAGGACATAGGATAATTATGAATCTAAAAACATAAAAAATGGGAGTGCAGCAAATAAGAGTTAATGGAGCAAGCCATGATGGTTCAAGCCCCATTCAAATAATTTCATCTTTGCTTTCAAATAAATACTTGCAGCATAAAATTGACACATACAATAAAGTCAACTGAAAATAAAACATGATCTTATATAAATTGGAGATCATATTTATAACTTACATAATAGGATAAGGCGCATTTGTATGGAAGGTCAAACTCAACGGACTTGAACAGTAGCAATTTAATTACCAGGATTGTTTCCTTCTTTTGAATTTACTGAATAGTATAATATTATTTATTTCCCCTGCTTTTAAACCCTGACATGAAATAGATACTCTGCCGTAATTGATACAAAGTATTTAAAGGTTAAATTACACCCCTCCACATTAGAACATAAAAATGATTACAGAATTCCAACCTAAAGGTCATTGCCTTTTCAGTAATTGTACAGTAATTACTACGATGAGTGGCGGTGTCATCACTTTGGAATTCCACCGCTTAGAAACTTTGACCCCTTATATGCTGATATACCATCCTAGAATGCTATACCCAAGTGTGTACTGAAGAGCTCTTTAGGAGTTAAGTAAGCTTCATAACATATATGAATGAAATATGTGCACTTCCTTTACAGATTATAAAAATATTATAAATAGAAATCAATTATAGAAGTAAAAAACTATCACTCAAAGCACGCCTTTAATGAAAAAATATTTTTAAAAATCACATTAGTGATATCAAGATTGCATATCTCATACTTGCTCATACTTTTAAATCAATTAATACATAAAAAGACCTCACAGCCAATGGGGGGTAATCTCATTAAGTGCTTTATCATCATTATCCGTTACATTTCCAGTTAATTTGTTAATTGCCAGTTCATTGCTAGATGTCAGTAGTTTCTCCTATTAATTGCAGGTGATTATCCAAAGGAGTAGAACATATCAATTTTTCTAAGAACTTATCACTTCAAAAGATAGGTTTCATTCATTTTCATAATCATAATTTGGAAATTTGTAATGAACACCTAGATATGTGCTGGGGATATAAAAAAGAAGACTACAAAGGTATGCATGTATGTCTATACTTCCCTGTAGATCTTAATGATCCAATGGTGGGCAAGAGAAGCCTTGAAGTCTTAATTATCATTGTAGACCAGTGGTGGCCAATAGGGATGGTTGAAAAATTCGCAGTGCAAATTTTTAAGTAGAAATTTCGAATGTCGAATTTTGATGGGGTCATTTCGACTTTTCGCTGAAAAAGTCGAAAATCAGCCTGATATTTCGACTGAAATCGAAATTTCAACTTAAAAAAGAACTTTTTGATTTGCCATTTTATTTAAAATTTTCGCATGCGGGAGTGATTGAAAAATTCACAAAAATTGCTGGAGTTGTAGAGAAGGGTTGGGGAAACATTTGAAAACAATACAATTTGCTCTCAAATGTCAGGTTTGTGTATAAATTGGGTTTAAATCTCAGCTCTGATTGTAAAGCTCTGCTACTATGTACACTGATTCTTCTATTATAGCTCAAGCTCATACAGCAAATCCAAATTTTGCACCTTATGTGAATTTTTGACCTTATGCGAATTTTAAGCGTTATGCGAATTTTTGACTTTAGAAATTTCTACTCGAAAAAAGTCGATATTTTGCAGTCGAATCGAAATTCGTTTGGGAAACTCGAAATTTAAGTAGAATCGAATTTTATTCATTTTGACCATCTCTAGTGGCCAACTAAGTTAATATGGAGGGCCACAAATGCAGCCCTCAGCATCACTTAAGGGCAGCACATAACAATTTCAATCTATACTGACTTGTATAAGCATTTTTTATAAAGAAATTACAGTATGGATAGCTAGAAGACATTTTTTTTAATGTTCTAATTTTTAAATAACAAAACTTGTTATTAAAGCATTAGGGAACACTGTAGTGTGGTAATGCACATTTTGTGCCATATACATCGTCAAAAAGTTATGTGCCACAGTATATATTATTCAATCACCCCACGGTTTTTTGGTGGAATAGTGGGAGCATAGGCTCCTACCTGTCTGCTGACCCCCTACCAACACTGGAGGAGAAGAGGCGAGGGTTTTCCTCAGGCACCATCTGGGTCGCTGATTGGCTTTTACGTATGCCTATCATGTAAGTTTATCCCTTTCCTCCTCTTCCCACTCTAAGAAGATCCCAGCAAGGACCTATCAGCGGGGGATCGGTGGGCAGGTGCGTTCCTATGCATTAGCAGTTAGGTTTTGTGGGCCACAGGTGGAGAACTGAGGGGGGCCACCAAAGAACACCCAAAGGGCCGCATGCAGCCCCTGGCCACAGGTTGGGCACCTGGTTTGTAGACAATCTTTAATGAAATATTACTATTGTTATTATCCTGTATTTATTATTATCCTGTATTTATATAGCACCTATCTTATGTTCTTACTTCCTATTCAGTAACCACATTTGATGATGAGGTTCCTTTAAATTTAGACTCAGGATTGATAAAGTAGGGAAATGAGTAAAAAAAATTAGGAGGGTGGTCTTGACATTGTTGGACATTATGGTAGATAATTCTTTATTTATGGGACAAGATAACAGCTGATTATTAAAATATACCTGTTCTAAATTTTCCAGAAAATTGTCAGAAATACTGCATTGCAAATAAATCTTCTGTTTGGGCTAATACTGGTTATACCATGCAAAGGGTTTACATTTTTGTAGTGTTCAATAAAACATTGACCCTCCATTGCTGGAAAATGTACTCTGATTTTCTGAATGTTTTTTTTGTTTACTAGTTCATGTGGCAAAGTACCCTATGTACTTTGCATATGTATTTCCATGGAATGTATATTGTGTTCAACAGCCTAAAGCCTTATAGTTTACATACAAAACTTAAAATGGGAAAAGGTTTGTAAAAGCATATTAGTTCACAAACACATTAAAGGCTGCCACACACGCACCAAGCGATGTGCGTGCATGCTCGCGGCCGTCGGTCAGCGGCAGGGGTGCCCACATGGGGTGACAGATCCCTGTTGCCCTACAGCTCGGTCGGCCAAACTTGTCTGAAATACTGAAATAAATATTTTAATTGTGACATGTAAAAGCTTCCAGTAAACCCCCAAAAGGTCATACATTGAGCCTTACTAGTCATTAACCTCCCTAGCATTTGTGACAAGTCCAGTTTATCCAGGGTTTGAAAAAATAACCCCAGAGAGCTGCGGTGATTCTCTATGCGGCCGCAGCATTTCCGGGAACATGACACCGAAGGAAGGGGCACCATAGACATCCATGTTAATGAAGGAACTTTGGTTTCCCAACACACATGACAACATGACAACGTGGACAGGCTAGTGGGGATGCTCGGGAAATTAGAGCAGAGTACAATGTACTCTGCTGCAATCACCTATACCACGCCGGTAGGGGCTGAACACTAGGGGGGTTAAATTGTGAGCTTGCAACAGTTTTTATATGTGCACCACATTTTGATAACTCCTTGTTAACTCAAATAGGACAATAGATTCCTACGGCACAAACACCTCAAAATTAAAAATTCAAGCATTCCCTGTGTGACTTGTGTGAAGACTAGGCCTAAAGGCCCCCATACACGGGTCGGATTCCGACCGGATTCCGGCACGATCGATTCCGGGCGCGTGCACGCGAATCGATCGTGCCGGAATCGTGTGCAGCCCACCTTGTCCGATCGATCGCATCCGATTGATCAGGGGCTCAGAACAACAACAAAATGAGATCTTAAGAAAATCTGACAGAGAAATCTAAAGGTGTAGGGGGCCTTAACTCACAAAGTCATCTAGTCAAAAGAAAATTACCATCTCTACCAATAATGTTATATGTGCTGGTAAAATGTTTTTTGTTTTTTTAAAGGTGTATTGGTTTAAATTTATTTATGTACATCGTATTTGTATTGTTGTTTTGGTTGTATGAGGGGCACACAGCATTACAATATGAGTGAAAAAAAGTATAGTTTACTTTTTTCTGGTCCGCAACAAGAAGTGAGTGTTTTTTTTTTCTTTTTAGGCATGCTGGCTGGTTAATGCAAGCCTTTTATTAGCACAAATAATACAGCAATTCTAAACAGAGTACTGCACAAAAAAGAAGTTTTTTTTGTTCTCTGGTGGGAACAGCAAAATGAAGCCCTGCAGGAAAATTACTTTCATGTGTACAGTCTACACAGTGGTTATTAAGTGCAATACAATGTGTTGGTATTGTGTATTGTAAGCAGAAAGTTCACAATTTACAAGAAACATTGTAGAGGTTAGCGATTTTCAGAGCAAACAAGATGACCAGAAGACAATTTAGAATGTGTTACCTTTACAAACCTTCCCCCTATCCTTACCCCAAAATGTGATAACTGAAAGACCCTTAATCTTGAATTTGCTGCCTCAATGCAACTACACTGAACAAAAATATAAACGTAACACTTTTGGTTTTGCTGCCATTTGGCATGAGCTGAACTCAAAGATCTGAAACATTTTCTACAAACACAAAAGACCCATTACTCTCAAATATTGTTCACAAATATGTCTAAATCCGTGTAAAGCCCCTCATACACGTTTAGATTGTGTTGTTTTGGCCGATCAACCACATCCTTTGTGTGCCAGCGCAAATCCCCCAAGTCGTTTGGGCTGTCAGCTCGCCAACAGCTAGGGAGACCGGCAGACAGCATCTAGGGACCTAGGCGTGAGAACTGCAGTCTGCAGGATCACAGACTGTCAGTCAGCTGACAGCCTGGCACAAAGGGTCTTGAGTGAGAACTTGTTTGCCGAAATAATACATACCATCTCACAGGTGTGGCATACCAAGGTGCTGATTAGACAGCATTAATAACACACTGGTGTGCCTAAGACTGCCCACAATAAAAGGCCACTCTGGAATGTACAGCTTGATCACACAGCACAATGCCACAGATGAGGGAGTGTGGAATTGGCATGCTGACTGTAGGAATGTATACTAAAGCCGTTGCCCATAAAATGAAGCTGTGCAAAGTTGCTGAATATTGGCAGGAACTTGAACACGCTGTTGTATGCGCCCATCTAGAGCATCCCAAACATGCTCAATGGGTGACATGTCCAGTGAGTATGCTGGCCATGCAAGAACTGGGATGCTTTCAGGAATTGTGTACAGATCCTTGCAATATTGTGTTGTGCATTATCATGCTGCAACATGAGGTGATGGTAATGGATGAATGGCGCAACAAAGGGCCTCAGAATCTTAACACAGTATCCCTGAGCATTCAAAATGCCATCTGCCCTGAACAGTGAAAACCGTGACTCACCCGTGAACAGAATGCTTCTGCCAGACGCCATGGAATGTGAGTTTCCCCCCCATCAAATCAGTAATGATGACAAACTGAAGTCAGGTTCAAACCCCAATGAGGATGACGAGCATGCAGATGAGCTTCCCTTAGACGGTTTCTGACATTTTGTTCAGAAATACTTAGGTAATGCAAACCAATTGTTGCTGCAGCGGTCCGGGTGGCTGGTCTCAGAGGAACATGAAGGTGACCATGCTGTATGTGGAGGTCCTGGGCTAGTGTGGTTACATGTGGTCTGCGGTTGTGAGACTGGTATGATGTACTGCTAAATTATCTGAAACACATTTGTGGATGGCTTATGGTTGAAAAATTAATATTAATTTTACTGGCAACAGCTCTAGTAGACATTCCTGCAATCAGCATGCCAAATACAAGCTCCCTCAAATGTTGCGACATCTGTGGCATTGTGCTGTGTGATAAAACTGCACATTTCAGAGTGGCCTTTTTTGTGGGCAGTCCAAAGCTCACCTCTGCAATTTTTATGCTGTCTGATCAGCACCTTGATTCTCTTCTCAGCAAAGGAGAAGTGCTCACTAAAGCCCCCCATACACCTTTAGATCACTCCATACAATTTCCTTTAGATCTACCAACAACTATGTATTGCGGGATCCTCCCTGAAAGAATACATAGTGATAAAAAGGTCCTCATATTACAAGGTTTTGGTAGAACAAAAGTTGGTTGTACAGAAATTGTATGTTAAGATTGTAAGGTGTATGGGGGGGGGGGGGGGGGGGGGGGGGGGGGGGGGGCTACAGAGATTTAGACAGATTTGTGAACAATACTTGAAAGTAATGGGTCTTTTGTGTATGTAGGAATTCTGTAGGCAGATTGGCTGTTGTTGGTGGTGATTCAGTAAACAAATTGGTTTATAAAACATAATTTTATTACATAATTTATTAAATATGAGGAGAGTGCCAGGCCAGCCTTTGCTTTGAACAAACGGAGAGATATTTTTTGTCAAGTAGGGGTTGTCCAGTGGTGGTACTACATTGGGAAACACTTAGGCATTCCCCACCTTTTAGGCAATGTGCTCAACAAAGTGGTCACAAAATTACAAAACAAGTAAGAGGGAGAAATTCATATAGTGCTGACATATTACACTGCACTTGTCAGAGCAAATATATAGTTTTATTACTAACTGTCTCTCATGTGGTGTAGGTTTTTTTCTCCTTGGGTTGTGTACCATTGCCTATATATTAGGTAAATGTATTACAGGTTTCATGTCTATTTGTTTGTGATATTTGTTTTTATCTGGTATTCTACAAAGAGAACATAAATATCAGCATACTGTAAAGCAGTATTTAATTCAACAGAACAGATAAAGTGAAGATTAAACCTGACAAGTTTGCCATTTTGTTTTACAAATATGCATTCAAGTTAAGACGGTGTGTAAAAATCATAACAGTAGTAGGATGCTCTTTTCATTTTGTCTACGTGGAGGCACTGGCGTCATACTGGCAGTGATCCTGGGAAAGTCTTCTTAAGGCGAGATTTAATATATTATACACAGCGGCGGGCTTTTAGTCACCTTTTACCTCACAGCGCCCTAAACAGGTGCTCTGAGAGAGGAATGAGAAATATCACATACATCATTCAGGGTGTCTTCTGGCTCAATGAACTGCGAAGAATGACTAGAGATAAAGAGAAGCAGAGCTTGTGATGTCAAGCTGTTATAGATGAAACCAAGCACGCTTTATGATTGAGTGGCCAACAGTCCAATTGCTACAGTAGTGAATTAAAATGTTTTTCTTGTGTGTTCTTAACTGTTACAGCTATATAATTTTTTCATAGTTTTGTGCCAAAGATTTTTAATACAATACAAACACTTGTATGTATAAAGAATAGTAAGGTAGTATATGTATATTCTAGCAGATATAGATATATTGTACAGTTCAGGGGATAGGGATTGTCAGCAAAGCCATTTTAATTTACAAAAAGTCCGGGTTTTTTTTTCCACATGAAAATTATAAAGTCAATGTTGCAGCCAATAAAAAATCCAACAAATATTTTGTCCTGGATGACCTTATAGCTCACTGATTAGGCTTAGTTTGCCAGTATGCGAATAAAGTCCTCTAAGCCCTCCTAGGCTTTCCACAGGAGCATCCAGAGAGAGTTGGGGTTCATACAGGTTATACATCTCTCCACAGTTCCTACAGTCCACAACCTTTCTGACCACCTGAGCTTTTTCAGCCAGAGGTCTTGGGTGCAGTGGGTAGGCCAACCCAGTTCCTTTCCTCCCAATCCAAAGTCCAGGACCCTGAACAAACTAAACAAATGGCAACCCACAGTTGCCCCGTCTATCCCCGGACTCCTTACCCAGAATAAACTTGGGACCATAGCCCATAATATGGGGAGACCTACCTGCCATGCAGGACCCCTCCTTCGCATCCTCCACAATATACATATTATATTGTCAAAAATATTGGCATGCATATCCTATTCTTAAGCCATGAGTTTAAATGAGTCTCCCTTCCACAGAACATTACACTTGAAACAACATAGCAGGTAAGTGCTTAACTTCTGGCACCTATAAAGCCCAGATTCCATCAGATTGCCAAAAAGGGATGGCTGATTCTTCACTCAGCACATCTTTAAGGGCTCATTTACACAGGCGGTTTTAAGTCGCCTGGTTGCCCGATAGAACTGCCATAGGGGCCTTATCTAGATGACCTGCAAGTGCCTGCACAAGTTTGCAGGCGCTCACAGGCACTCGTTTTCTGCTCAATTTAGCCTAAATCACATGATGATGCTTTATAATTGTGGTAGACACAATTATGTTTAAAGCAGTATGCTACATGATTGGTGGAAGGATAATAGGGTACGTAATTGAGAAGGATACCTGTGGTGAAATTGTGTGTAATGGGGAGGAATAAAGCGAAAACCCCTAAATCCAAGCAGACACATGTAACCTCTATATTAGTGTTGAGCTCGAATATTAGAATTGCGAATATATTCGGCAAATATGGGCTATTCGAGAATTCGCAAAATTTTGCCAATATGGGCGGTGGATATTTGCAATTTCGAATATTCTCGATATTCGCTATTGTGATGCTTATGAGCATGGATTGTGAATATATATTCGCAATGCGAAAATAAATAGCACATGTGACCATTCATTTTGAAGGTTGCGCATATATTTTCACAATACACGTGTAATTGTTAATATTCGTGAATATCAAATCGAATATTAGTAGAATTATTCACAAAATATCACAAATTTCCAATATTGCCTTTGCTGCTCATCACTAATCTATATGGGTGTAAAGCAGAAGCACTTTTTCTACTGACTAAATCTGTTCTTGTTTAGAAGACTCAGGTCAGCACTAGACCGGGAATGTGCCAAAGCTATAGAAATAAATCTAGGGGGATATATTGTCTACTGAGGACCATATGTAATTTTTGAAAAACAGTAATAATTACAATATTTTATGTTTGAAAATATAATTATATGACGAATGAAAACTTTAACTTTATAGAATCAAGTGTCAATTGTAGAGAAGCCTAGAGTTTTGTTAAAATTCAGTAATTTAAAAAGTAAGAGGGCAGGATGTCATTCCTGCACAGAGCAGTGTACGCCTCCTAGGACCAGAGATCCTTATAGGTTTGGTGGACATACATCAACAATGAACGTTTACATGGAGTGCCAAGGAATGTTCTCTAATACATGAAGCCTTTGTCTAGGAATGGTCCATGTAATTTTTATTTGTCCCTTTGAGTCTTCATAATAAGTCTGTATGGCCCACCTCTATTTTACATCTATGATCAGCAATAAATCTAAATAAGAGACAATTTATGGATGAACTGGTTAGAAAAGGGTGAAGAAGTAACACTACCACATTTAAATATAGGTTAAGCTTTAGGGGGCTTGTTTCCACCAATTTTGTGATAAATCGGGGCCCCTACGATAAGCGCAGTGTTTTACCTGCACTACGTTAACCCCTGCATCGGCTCAGCGCCGTGAGAACAGATCATCCGGTGAGCAGGTAATGTGTATGTGATGCGTCGGGACCCCCCAACAAAGCTGTGGAGACATAGCCTTAGGCAGGGTACAGGCATGAAGATATTGGCCGGATCAATGGCCGTTTCGAGCGCCGTGCGCGCTCACGACCATCTTTCTGGCCCATATTATATGCAGCCATGGCTGTTTTTGAGCGGGACGATGTTCGTTGCTTTGCCTAGAGGCCGCGGGTCTCCATGGCTGAGCCGGGGAGAGAGCAGGGCTGCCTTCCCAGCTCTGCCGTTATCTGACAGCAGTGTGATGACATCATCACGCAGCTGCAGGGACCATCGGACAGCTCGAATATCTGTACCCTGCTTTAGACTTAAGAACATCCTTACCCTCCTGCCACCTGTTGCAGAGCCATTAGAATATCAATTCAAGCACATCAGAATAAGAAAATATTTTCTCTGTGAAGTTTTCAATTATGCATGCAGACTTCATACTACTTCTTAGTCTTCCTGATAATAACATCCATATTGATTATAATATGTATCCAGCCTTTGTTTAATCTTTTTTTAAAATTGCATATTTTTTTGTCAGCTATACTGCCGAAACGTAATGGTTACTGTGAGTCTCGCATATCTTTTTCTAAAATAAATAGCTGAGAAAAAATTATTTCTTACTCTGCATTCACTTTCTCCTTGTAAAATAACTTGTAACCTAGAATTGAATCTTCTAGAATACATTTCTCCTGCTGAAAATAAAACGAATCTGAGATGTACAGTGTCAGTTTTTTCCCTAACAAAATGCATAGAAGTCATTAAGGGGGAACTCTAAATGGAAGTCACAATCCATAAATATAAATCTGAATGATGTTACTCATACGTGAACATTACAAATAGAAATGTTTCCCTAGGTTGACACACACAGACCATTCACTTTCTGAGCTCTGAGCGGTCACCACAGAGTAACTACTAATTACAGATGGACCCAAGTACTAAAAGCTCGGCTACTGTACCTGTGGTTTTCCCTTCCTGTTTCCATTTCTAAATTCTCTTTACTATGGTTGGTGAAAATGTTTTCTGTAATAGCCATCATAAATTAATGCATCGAAATGATTCTTATAGTGGAAAAACACTACAATTAAAATGATCAAGAAGGTTCTCTAATGTCGTGATGATGGATGTATAAAAGTATGTAAGTACATAGCCATAAAAATGTTGTGCCATTCTATCATAATAATTAATGATATTCTATTCCTGATATTTCATGAAAGGATTCAAGTAGTGGGTTTTAACGATACCAGAATACTTAATGAAAATTTTTAAAGTAAAACAAAATTGAATTTAATAACATATGTAAAAAAATGTAAAGGTGCCCATACACATATAGATGGGTGCATGATCAATGCCCACACCGATGACGTCACAATGATTTCACCACACAGTGCCTGAGGGCCCATCAATTGTTTGGGAACCGAGGCCCACCACATTAGGTGTTCGATTTCCGTCCAATCCTTTGAATGGGGACCCTCGTAATGGACAGGCGGCCTGTCTTCAAGACAGGGGTGCATTCGATGGCCGTGAGCACACGCGGCGTGACGTCAGCAGTTGCAAAAATGATTCTTGAAGCAATCACTTTGTTCTTGTGACCATCACATCACCACCGCCGCTATACGTAGCAGGGCAAGGAAGTGAAATTTTTGGAAGATGTTGTAGACTGTAACTAGCCATACACGTGTCGCTTCCATGTCCAATCGTCAACATCATCCGATCGATTCCGGCGATTCTGCCGGGAATCGCAGGTGTGATCAATCGCCCAATTAAGAGTTCCCATCGCTGCATACCAACCTTGTCCAACATATAATATCGACAAAGAGATTCCGGCACGATTCCGTGCCGATTCCGTCCATTCCACCTTCGATTCCACCTCACAAATGGCAACTCCCCCTGATCTGTGCAGAATCGGATCAAAAAGACCACATGTTGGTTTCTCTGACGATCCGATTCTGGGCCCCTGAACGATCGTGCGTGATCGGAACCGGACAAAGGTGGGCTGCACACGATTCCGGCACGATCGAATTCACGTGCACGCGCCCGGAATCGCATCGCCCGAATCCTGCTGGAATCCGACCCGTGTATAGGGGCGCCTGTAACTTCCCAAAATATGTCCGTACATGGGTCTAATAGGCATCCTGAATATAATAATGTTTGAAACACACAATTATGTAAAACAACAAAAAAAAACAACATTAATAAAAAGGTATCATCTTTATGATAATATGTCTAAAATACTTCTTTTGTATGATAGATTTAAAATTTTAATTCAATTGGAAATGTGTTTTTTTTTTACTTTGAATTGTATTGGACACTGTTATCACTGTATCCAGTACAATTCCCTTTGGCACCCTCTGGAGGGAGGGTTAACTTCAAAGGGTTCATCTGGGGAATCATGCTGAAAATGGTTTTCTGCATAATCTACCACCGCCGCCCTAATGTCACATCACTCGGGGGGGAGGGGGGTAGGGGGCATGGGCTTCAGTGCAGAAGCCAGTTCAGATGTTCAGAGCCACCGAGACAGCACAGAACGGTCAGTATGCGCTGCCAGCGCTCAGATCTTTGGCACCATCTCGTTCAGAGCAGTACTGACAGGACAGAGCTGGACGAGATGGTGCTGTCAGGAATGCTAGGGGGGTTAATTTTGGCTTCATGGTTTTCCCTGATGGTAACTATGATTTGTCTGCTGGACATAACTACCGTATCTTGTAGTGATGGGGGGGGGGGGGGGGGGGGGGGGTTATGGTGGTAGGAGCAACCATAACCCTTGGGAACATCCTCACCAGGATTTCTATAAACTGTTTTTTTTCTGGTGTGGGCTTTAAAACCAATTTTTTTTTACTTTGTCTGCTTTAGGAAGATACATTTTTTTAAAATGTTCTGTCTACTAATGTCAAAATGAAATGGAGATTATATCCATCATTTTGAGCTGCCACCAATACAGGAATAGAAATCTTTTAACGGGCATACCTATTTCCCTGACACCTGACTGACCTTACATGGTCAAAATATTGCAATGGTTATATAAATCTCTTCTGTTTTTCATGCAGCTTATTTACAGCTTTATGGTGGTGGTAGCTAAAAGGGTTCCATAACAACGACAAAAATTAAACACATAAAAAAACGATTTAAACAGTTATCTAGAGCCAAAGTTATTTACTTATGATACACAGAAGGAACATTCTTTAATTAATTATTGCAACACAATTGTAACAATATCTCAATATTTAAATGCCTTCCTAACTGATAATAATTTTAAATAATACAGAACTACAGTATCAACAAACCAAAATAACTCAATCTACAGTTGTTGTTATGCAGAATGTGTCGGAAACATCATTCATAAAACATATTTTCATGAAATATTTTACATAATTATTGCTACAGTGAAAGACAAACTTCCATAATCCCGCTCAGTAATATTATGCAAGTGAGTTATATGCCAGGTGTATCTTAATATTAGGCCAGCTGGTCTTCCAGATGGGAGGAAGTATGTGGAGTTATTTATTAAACAGTCTAAAACCTGTTATTAGGTACATGATTGAAGACAGTAGGCATATTGCCTTGCTTTTAAATTGTTCAGAGTAGGCTATAATCAGATCACATTCAGAGGAAAAGACAAAGGCAGGATAGAATCAGAGTTCATACACAAAGTATTTATCCCTATTATGAAATCAATAAGTATTTTCTAAGACTATAGACACCTAGAATGTGGACTGTTTCTATGGATTACCACAATGGTTCCCAAACTTTCCTTGCAGTGCCCCACTTTTCTAGTTAGGAACATTTTCGAGCCCCCCCCCCCCCCCTATTTATTTATTTTTTAAATTGTTTGGATTAACCCATGGAGTAAACCACAATGTCCCATAGTCTAGTACTAGTACAGCGGCGTGAAACTCAAATACACAATGAACAATATAAAAAACTTGTCTCATCTTGTATTTATTGAAAAAAAAATTACCTTTTCATATGAAAACAAACCTAAGTTTTGGTGAAACATTGGATCTAGAACAAGCAAAGTGTAATACTTAACATGTGAAAGCAAATAAAAGACAATCTAGCAACTAGCAAGCCAAATATAATTACACTTGAGGCCAGATTTGGCAACTGGCACGATTGACGCCCCTAGTTTCTAGTAGGATTGAGCTACAGTGAGCTAGGCCATTGCACTGTATGCCCAGATTTAGGAAGCAGTTGTCTCTTTTTAATAGAACCTTCTTGAATAATGACTTTCATGACAGTATCATCAAGCATTGTTTTGATTACAGTTCGAGTTGGACACCAAAGCAAGTAAGATAGAGCCCACATCATTTTCTAGGTAAACAGCAAAAACTGGATAATGGCCTCACTCACCATACCAATCATTGGCAATTAACCTCCCTAGCGATTGAGACAAACCCAGTTGTGAACAAACTCTGGACGAAGTGGGCTCACGCATATTACGCTATTCATGGCCTATTCTGCATTGTGGCAGACCCGCTGATCTATTCCAGAACCACTTCTTCAGCATTGTTGGGGGGGGATGTTGCCAAAGATCTCCATGTTAATGGAAGGGGGTCGGTTTCCCAGCACACATTGCCGACATCATCAATGTGTACAGGGGAGGAGGGAGGGTGGGGAACACAAGCAGAGTAGAGCTGTACTTGTATCTCATATGTGAGTGTCTTTCAGAGATGCTTTCACTGCATCCCCAAAAATGTGTGCTGAAGGGCATTTGCGACAATGTGTTGCTTTGGCTGTTACCGCAAAATGAAAACACGGGGCCAGTGTAAAAGGTTAATGTGTTCCTTTCTTATACAAAGGTTGAGTCCTATTAAACATGCAGGTTTGGTATTATATTCAGGTATTGCCACAGCTTAAGTTTTAAAGAAGCTACGTACATTTCCCAACAGGACCAATCTAATACTGTTGTTGCATACCAAAACATAAAAGAAAATATGGAATAAAAGAAAAAAAAACAGAATATGCATGATATTAGGTTATTTATCTTCAGCTTCCCATTGTTGCCTGCTGTTGTTAGTTTATTGTGTATATTTATATATAATATATAGTCTATTTTTATTATTGGATATTTTGTTGTATTTCAACTAAATGCTCAACTACTATAGTCCAGAATCTAAAATTCCTGGGCCTACATACATTTCTGATTATAGAACAGTTTTGGTTGACCAGAGTAATCAATCATATTATTTTTTCAATGGGCAATGTAAAACCAGATTAACCTCCCTAGCGCTCTTGCAAGGTCCAGATTTCTGTACCAAAAGCGCACCA
>CM070033.1:59781878-59794381 GCA_036250615.1 Ptychadena robeensis | reverse complement strand
GTGACTCACAGGGGTCAAAGTTTCTGCAATGTTAAAAGATAGGGGGCGGATCAAACTCGCGATATGTTCGCGAGCATGCGATGTTCGCCGCGGATAGTTCTCCGGCGAACATCACTAGCAATAAGTAGTCCTTCTTAGGGTTTCCCAGGCATGCATTCTGTGTCGCCACCAACAATGCGAGGCAATTTAATTAATGTTTTTTTCAAGGAGTGACTATATGGAGATAGATAAACAAAGTCATTATAAATCTCTTTAAGCAATGGCACAAATACATCGCCAGCTGAGATACAGGCCCCCATGACCCCTTTCTGCTTCTCAACGTAGTAGATCATGAAAGAAATGACAATTAGCCTAGGCCCAATCAAAATATTTTGATCAATACAATCTGTCCTCCTTTTTGGGTCATTGAGACATTTACTTTGTCTTTTGAGTAGTGATGGCCAAACTGCCCGCAAGGCGGATGTTCGCCCTCATTCTCGTTGGCAAGCAGTACGGGTGTTCGACCCGCCCCGTTTGCCGGCGAGAAGAAGATCTCTATTCTTCCTCCGGCAGGATCAGAATATGCGCCTAGAGGTGGGGAATTTCAATCTGTCTGCGAACAAGCGGACGGCGGACTTCTTTAAAAGTGCGATCCGCCCATTCGCGGACAGACCTGGCCGATGTTCGGTCATCACTACTTTTGAGGTACTCCTAACTTTACTGTCTCCATACAAGTTATAAATACTTATTGCTGTACTTCTGGGGTTTACTTTGGAATCTGTTTTGGAATCTGTTTGTAAATCATAGCTAAACTAGCCAGTTCCATAATTAATAGACAAATGTAAAGAATTTTTAACCTGTTTCCATTATATACTTCTTAAAAAATAAAGGGAACACAAAAATAAGACATCCTAGATCTGAATAAAATATTCTTATTACATACTTTGATCTTTAAAGTTGAATGTACTGACAACAAAATCAAACCTAAAATGTATAAATGGAAATCTAATTTATCAACCCATGGAGGGCTTGACTTTGAGTCACACTCAAAAATAAAGTGAGAAAAAACAGGCTGCACAAATAAGACTTAGTAGTCTGTGTGTGGCCTCCACATGTCTGTATGACCTCCCTACATCAGGTGTCAATTGAGTGGGTTGTAGACTTCATCTCATGCTACCACCACCATTCAAAAGTGACCAAAACATCAGCCAGAGAGCATAGGAACTGAGAAGTGGTCTGTAGTCACCACCTGCAGAACCACTCCTTTATTGGGCATGTCTTGCTTTTTGCCTATAATTTCCACCTGTTGTCTATTCCATTTGCACGACAGCATGTGAAATTGATTGTCAATCAGTTTTGCTACCTAAATGGACAGTTTTATTTCACAGAAGTGTGATTGAGGGGGAGTTACATTGTGTTGTTTAAGTGTTCCCTTTGAACAGTGTATATTATCACCACGATCACTACTGCATAGTACACTACAATCTTTGGGAAGTTTCTCTTTCCACAGCACTTTCATTCACTGTGTCTATATCTGCTCATATTTTATTTGATCTTATTTCTGCAAGCCCACATTTACCCGTATACCAAATATCTATTGTTCTAATGATCACATATGGCTTGTGTGTGGAATAACGATACTGCTATGATTTCTACATAAAACCAAACTCTTAGTTGCAAACCTTTTAGAAAATCTATTGAAAGAAACATTAGTAGACCTACTGAAGAAACAGCTGGACAGTCGAGATGTGAACCATACTTATAAAGGGCATTTTATACTGAAGGGTCTCTAATGTTAGGTAAGAAAGCAGACAAAATATCAAACAAACAATGTTCACTATTCAAACATGTTTCATTGCTATGCTGTGCCAATTCTCTTCCTGTAAATTGGTTTGATTACAGTTATGTTTGGAGGAGCCACATATTGTTCTGGATGTCATCTGCAAATATAAGTTTAATTTTATTCAACAGATGAATCACAGAAAACTGCTAGTATAGAATTGACAAAATGTCAATGTTGTAAAAGTTCAATATGGTAGGGGTCAGCTAGACTTCTGCAAGGTTGCATATAAATGTTTATATAATCTTATATCTCCTGAAATACTAGTTGAAAAACACAGGACTGGCTGACACAGTTAAGTCAGATAGCCCAATATCTGCTGTGGTCTTCACCTATAGTCAAGCCCCCTGCTTGATATGCCTTCCCGACTTTGGTTGCCCTCAGAACACACAAAGAATCCCCCCTGAAAGCTGAGACCGATTAAACTCTCCAGGGACCCCTAGGGAGCGAGTACAGAGCCAAACGGTAAATATAAGAGTAGTCAAGATGCACGGTAAGGATCTTACACAAGAAATCTGCCCAACACTCACTTTATCACAATGACAAGGGACAAGGTACCCAGTAGTCCAGGTAACTGATGCTATCACAGGCAAGGCAGCCATGCATCATCCAGGTTTATATGGAGAAAGAAATGCCAGAGGCCTATTAACAAGTGCAGTACCACATGTGAATGCACTCTAAATCTCCCCATGCCTGCAGAGGGTGGACACCAAAACCCGGCATGGACGATGAAAAAAAAAGCTGTGGTGACAAGGTTATGATGAAGCAGACCACCTTGTTGGTGACAACAAGGTTATGTTGATGCAGTCCACCTTGGTGACAACAAGGTCATGTTGATGCAGTCCACCGGACTGCATGGTGACGTCAGAAGGAGAGGTGGGTGGGCATGGGCGCCGGTAACTTCTGGTGCCGGTGGCCCTGACAAGAGGTCTCTACTAATATTTTCCTTTGAAACAACACTATGAACATACAATCTCTTGGGCATTCAGATTAGTCAAACATCCTTTACATCTTGTAACAGGTAGTGAACAGGTGTTTAATGGTCAATAATAGAAGATCACTGAACATTTAGCAGCCCAAAAACTAGTTCAAGAATTTTGAGAATCAGAGAAATTTTCAGATTAATACTGGTGTGTTCAGACAACCACAGAGAACTCAGCTGCCATGTGATATGAATGATTTATGGGGTATGCTAGATTGGATAACCATGGGGCATCAATATCAGATGAAACATGTACTGGGTCAGTAAGAAAAGTCTGGTCAATTATTTTTAGCCCTTTAGGAAAATAGAGATTTACCAGCAACACAGTTCACTTCCTCCTAAATTCTCATACATGCTCTGAGAAGAATATGGACAGAAAAAAACAACACATTCTGGTATTGTGATTCACCAACCTGAACAAAAAATTATTGTGTATTTTTCCTAGAATAGCTGATATGGTTCCAATTAATTATCAGTTGTAATAACGATATCTTCATATTATAATAATAATTATTTTTATGACTAGTAAACATCTTTCCTTGATTCGCCCTGTTGGATTAGATTAAGTATAAAAGTGATATATACAGCATCTACAGCGTCCATCTATGTGGGGATTATGCCATGTTTGTCCTGCACATCAAATGAATTCTTACCTAATCCATAGTTTATCCAAAAAGTATGCCATGAGGTCATCTCATTTGCACATTTACCATTACTGAAAATGTTCATATGATGATTACATTTGTACATCAATATCCTAATATGCATATTTGTCAAGTGAACAAACATCATTTGAATAATTAGAAGCAGGTCACCAATATTTAAAAAGTAAATCAACATTTACCATTTATATTATAAAGATCAAGCAGTTTAAAATAAGGCATAAGTCATCTCTGCAGCAAAAATTCAACTTTACTGTAACGAAGAGGAAGCATCACCAATGTCACATAGAAGACCTACAGCTAATGTAAAATACATATACGTGTATACAGATACATGTGATACATTTCCCAGAACCTGGTGTTACAGAATATCAAGCAGACTATAAACTACACAAAACTGCAAGCTTGAGCTCCTCTCCTTCCAGCTTTTCATGATGTCTTTACTTTTTTTTTCTTTTTTATTATTTTTCTTCCTTATCTTGTTTCCTCTACCATGCTTATTGCAAAAACCCTCCATATGTTGTGTAAACCATCTTATTCACAGTTTAGCTTGACATATAATATAGTTTTTCTCACTTCCTTTGAAAGTACGTGGGGTAACTTGGTTTACCACAATATACACTCATTTCTTTCTATATCTTCCTTAACCACGCGGTACGGGCAATCGCTGCAGTGTATACTGCTTGAAATCCCAGCCCTCCCCACGTCACCGGCGTGGTAATTGCCTCTGTCCATGTGCTGCGACCAGAAAGGTAATCACTGCAGCTTTCCAGGAATACAGGCTTCAGACGAGCCCAGCTTGCCCGGATATTGTTTTTTAAACAAACTCTGGACGAGCTGGGCTCGTCAAGAATGCTAGGAAAGTTAATGTAGCTTTGTTGTTCCTGTATGTATTTTCTATAATTACTGTAATGTTTTTCTAAAATTTTTTCCTCAGATTTTGTTGCTGCAGAACCAAAGTAGCCTGCTAATTCACTAGTGTAGTACTACCCAATCCATAACCCGCAGCCCACATATGGCCCACAGTACAATAAATTGTGGCCCACTGATCTAGGGGGATCTAAGTGGTGATTGGTCATGCTGAAAGGTTTCCTTTTTTTCCCCAACGTTTTGAATCCAATCGTATTATGGAGCTTGCGTACACACCTGTATCGTTATAACTGGAAAGGAATAGAATTTAAGGAATCTGTTTTGCTTCAAATACTGTGTATTAGTGCATTTATTCAATGTTAGACTTATAGTCAATATTCAATCTCTTGGGTTTTGAGTGTAGCTTGGCATAAGCTTGTTTAATAATAATACTCACCTTGAGCTACAATTGGGCATCATCAATGACAACGAAGAGGCGAGGAGGTGGCACCATTGACCTCTATGTTAAGGAAGCAATGTCGAAAGTAGGAAGGACAGGGACTTGTGGAAGATTACATTTTCCTTTTTTCTAAAAAGTGTGCTACGGGCAAAACACACCAAGAGGTTAAATTGCAAAAGTTGATCAAATAAAAAAAATAAGTATATACATGAATGACTTAAAGTAGAGGAGCTTGGACAACTGAAGGACTGAAAGTAAGGCTAAAGGTCATTTTTATATTCATACCTTTCATCTTCGGTGGCTGGCAATAAGGGACATGGCGTCACTTCCAGTATGTCGCTCCGTCTCTTCCACGTTCCAAATACCGGAAGTGACGTAATTTACATCACTTCCGGTTTCCAAAGATTAAAGTCCCCTCCCTCCTATTTAATTCCTGCCTAACTTAGGAGGGAGAGGGCGTTACTCTTCTTAACCTCCCTAGTGGTTTGCCCCCATCGCTGATCAAACTGTGCCCGTGCCAAGATCGGCCACAACCGCCGTCTCTCTGTGTGTAGAAGAGCCGCTGACACATGGAGCCCTTCCGGCCCGTGTCATCGGCGTCATCTGTGACGCCGAAGGGGCCGGGGGGGGGCGGCGCCATAGACCTCCATGTTAATGGAGGGGTCGCCGCTCTCCTCTCCACACACCGCCGGCATCTATTTGACGTCGGAGGTGTGTAGAGGGCTGGGCCGAGAGCTGGCAAGCACGGCGGAGTACAGTGTATTCCGCCGCAATTGCCGGTAAAACGGTTTATTGTGCCGAAAAGCTCGTAACGCCCAGAGGGTTAATAATGTCCCACCTTGCACATCATCTTCACAAGAGGTGTGGGAACTTAGGAGGGAGAGTAACACTCCCTCCTAAGTTATCGCAATTTCATAATCTCAGGAAAGCCACATAAAAAACGTGACTTTCCCAGCCAAAATGGGAGGATTGACAGGTATGGTTATCTTCATAGCATGGACATCTTTATAATGTGTAAAAACTGGTAATTTTCTTACTTATTTTTAAGATGTAATACAATGTACAAGGTGTAATATACCGGTAAGTTCTGTGTTGTTAACTACTAACACCATTCCATACTGCATTGCACTATACTAAAATTTCTAACACAGCATTTCCTCCTGACATTAATACTTTGAAACCAAACTTAATTCTTGAATACTTCTATCAGAATATAGATTGTGTTAGTTTCTTGCAATCTGAAAACATTGAGAGGAATTGTACTCAACTACAAATGCACAAATCACATTGATTTGCTGTTTGTTCCATGCAATTGGATGCTCAAGCAAGAAATAACAGATATATATATATTTATATATACACTGCTGGTGAAATGTTTTAGAACACTCACAATTGGCATGGCCTGACGCATACGTGCATTAATTTACAAATCAATCCTTGTGTCCTTGTGCCTTTCGATACGAGGCCTAGTCTGTACAAAGAAAATCAAACATTGTTTATAATTTAAATTCAAATGATGGGGAATGGACTCCTTTTTCATTAAGGTTAAATAAATTGTTATACCTGTATTTATATCTAGTAATGATGTTTATAACCGCTAATCATCAGTCATGGCAACTTATTTAATAATACTTGCATATTCTTATATTTATTGACCGATTGTGACTTTTTCTTAACCAAGATTTCAATATTATCAGATTTTCCAAATCATAATCCTATTCTGTGGTATTTGTTTAAACATCTAAAAATGTTATACAATGGTCGGTGAAATGTCCTGATGGTGCCCAATATATAGCGGCGAAACATCATAGATCAATACAACCACGTTTCCAGAAATGTAATTGCTAATCATGCTGATTAACTGTGATCAATGCTTTTTATGAAGTAAAGTATGTTTTTATGTATCAATAAAATATAAAAATGTTTTAATGAATTATTGAAAATGAATTATGAAATTAATTATGTGTTTAAAAAACATTATTCCTACTAATCGGCTCCAAATTAAAGTCCAAGGGGTTGAGGGTACCCAACCCTTTGTATTTAGAAAGGTATTGTTTGTTTTCTATGTTTCTCTTGGATGGATGGAAGCCCAAAAATAGGAATTAAAAAAATAGACTATATACCAGTGGAACATAATTCTTGTATATCTATACCATAGCTGTCAAGTTTGGGGGGGGGGGGGGAACGGGGGCGTACAGGAAGTGACGTCACTTCTGGTATACGTATCTTGGTTCTTCCGTGTTCCACGTACCAGAAGTGATATCACTTCCAGCGCCGGTCGGACTTCTCGGCTGATCTAGCATTAGATTAGATATTAGCTTGTGCTAATAATGTATGGGGTGGGACATTAGCAGGGAGGGAAAAACATCCTCTCCCTGCTAGATAAGCATGATTTCAAGAATCCGGGAGAAATCCGGGATTTCTTGAAATTGGGATTCAGTCGGGGAAGCCACATAAAAACGTAACTTTCCTGGCCAAAACGTAAAGGTTGAGAGGTCTGATCTATACATGGTTCATAATTTAGGCTCACACTACAATATAAGGTCCACACCAGTCATTTAACTGTCACAAACCAAAACGTCATTAGAAAGTAAAAACTTTGACTTGGGGGGGGGGGCAAATTTACAGGGGCTTAGAGACTTAATTGGTCAGATTGGTTTATAGTGTGATTGATTTTAGAGAACTAAAGAATCAGCAGTGCATTGACAGCAGTGTGTGGTAGTATCAAAGGTCATTGATATTAAACAAGTTGATCAACTGAAAATTTAAGTCATGTTGATCAGTGCATGGCTAGCTTTAGTTACCCACACCCAATGCAAGAGTTCTTCATATACACCTTGATTGGTTATCTCCTATCCAATAACCCTTTGGTAACAGTTAACTATTTATCCTTGTGTTCTGATACAATAAGGCCATAATAAATACTTAATAACACTATAGCTTTCCAAAAAAGCCCAGAGCTCTTCCTTATGACTCTTATCTGCCTTAGCCCTAGGCTCCACTGTCCGTTAAAACCCTGGCGTTAAACGGATAGCCAATGCAAATAGATGGGTATGTCCTCATACAAAACCAATTTATAGTATGTTCTCTATAGTTTTCTTTCTAATATAAAGTTTAAAGAAATTAAGAAATCATGTTACATTTTTTTGGCCAAGATACTACAAATGTTTTAGCAGTTAACTGAAACGTTTTGTCCTGGTACATTTCCACATATTTATTTTGTCCTTGTAGTTTATATCTATGAACTGATGGCAGTTTTACAACTGTGATTAGCTGTAAATTATCTCTCCTCCTTGTCTATTTGTTCCTGCAGTGATTCATAAAAAGCCCAACAGGAACAAACACGATAAGACTAATAGGCTTGCATATAGATTTATTTAGCCTTTTTGGCTCACAGACAATTCTTTCCTGTAATTTGAAGTATGGGTTACATTTTATTAGATTTTTTTTATTCTTCAGAAGGAATAATGTCCCTTTTTAAAGTTTTTTTTTTCTCTTAAGCTACCAGTTAGATATATTTAAATGAAAGTGAAGGCCTCTCTCAAGGGTACAACACAGCAATGTTTGACAACACTGATCACATGTATTAGAGTACATTGTATAAAAATATTGTAATCCATGCAGTGAGCTTTTACATCGCTAAAGCAGAAAAAAAACAATCCTTTTTCATCAGTCTGCGTATTGAATTATATTTAATTTATTAAGTAATAGAACATTTTAAGTGCAAATATTATTCATTTAATGTACAGCAAGCTATATCTGACAGACTTTTAAACCATGTATATTTAAGAAGATTTGTCTTCAAATTAAGCTGGATAAAGTTAGTGCAAAGTTAGATTCGGGCACCTAGAGGAACCTGGAATTACCTTTAGAAATTCTTGGAATATTCTTGGAGCTGCAAACCAAAGCATTCTTATTCAGATAAGCAGAAAAGTAAATCTAAACTCTAACTGGATGACATTTAGGTTTCCAATGCACTCTGTATTCTGAATAATTGCCATGCCTTTTGGTAATATTATATTCATACATTTCTACTGAGTTACATGTTAGAATTTATTCTTCATATGGTCCTTCATACTTGGTGGTATCAAATATTTAATTAGCTAAACATTTAATAGGGAAAAGACAAGTGATCGGTAACTATGTCTTGCTATGGACAGGGTAATAACCCCCCTCCAAAAGTGGTAACCCCAATTCCCACACTTGGGATGGCTTACCTGATCCTTCCATCTGTGTCCCCTGGCCTCTCCTCCATGGTATCTTCAATGTTCCATGGTTGGCACACAAATAGGGGGGGGGGGGTGGCAGTAGTGCTTGATCTGGTAGTGGTATACAGTAAGGAAGTACACCTTCATAACATCTGATGCATTTCACCCTTAAAAGACAATCAGCAGTTGGCTAAAGTGGTTTTTGTTTGTTGTCTTTGCCATGGCGCACAACTGCATTCAGGGATATGTTTAATTTTTCATCTAATAAAGTCTTCTCAGGTGTCACTGCTAGGGCATGTACACTTATATCTCAGCCTGCAGTGTGGTGCATTAAAGCAGACCTACCTAGTTTATATGTTTATATTTTTAAGTTATTTTTATACCTACTTTATATGTTTATAAGTTTTAATTTTTAAACATCAAAGCAAGTTGCCTATTACCTGTCTTTTAGTGCTCTGGGAATCTTTTCTTATGTATTAAATATTATTGTATAAAAACAAAATGTACTTGGAAAAAAAACAATTTAAAAACCCAGGACCATGCATTCATTTGAGCCATATTTGACCCCATCGTTTTCTTTCAATGAGATGAATCTTCTGTACTGCAGTAAAACACTTAATTTTATTCCATTTGGCAATTTCTATTATATTTCTATTAATAGATATTAGAAGATTCCCTTAATAAAGGAAAGAAAGGAAAAGTATAGGTATTGGCTATAGCAAACAATCAATTTCAGTGCACTGTAAAAAAAAAAATGAAAGAAGCTATAGGCAATGTCTCCATTTATCTTCCTTCCAGTTTTAATAATACACCACCAGAAACAATGATTACACAGTTCCAGAAAGTTCTGTGTTTATTTTAGGGCATTTTTGCGTTTCTTTCAGAAACAAATACAATAACAGTAATAAATAGGCATAGATAGTACATTCACCAATATGAACAAAGATATGAACTACAAAGAGAAATAAAAGAGAAAGAGGAAAAACCTGCAGCTAGATGAAGGATGTACAAAGAAAACACATCGAGAGATAGATTTAAACTTACAGCTAAGTCTAGGTATAATTTATAAACAATAATAAATTAATCCAAGCATGATAGTTATATGAAACTGTATCAAACTAAGTTCAAAGATTTCATGTTTTTTTCAAGTAAAGTAATGAAGTATCCCCTGATGCACCACATATTCCATCTAAACCAGTTGCTAGTGCCCTGTGAGATGTTCTACTAGCAGATTTTATGAGTTAATTGCAAGGTTCCTGAAAACAATATCAACACCAAACTTTTGGGAGATAAAGAGAAGGGTTGTGGGAAAAAGAATTGCACTAGCATTTAATGATTATATTTTATTATTATTATTGTTATTATTATTATTAGTTGCTCCTATTTGTATAGCACCAATATATTTGGTGAGTTGAGTTGAGGACCTTGCCCCATCAAGCTTACAATCTAATAGGTTGGGGAACAGCGTATACAAAAAATAGGTGGGGCGGGGGTGGAATTGGACTGTCATGGTGGTGATGTTAGCAATGAGAGGATGGGTTGGTCAGAGTGAGGAGGTGGGTTTTCAGTGCTTTTTTGGAGGTGTTAAATGTAGGAGCAAGTCTATTGGGGTGAAGGAGAGAGTTCCAGAGAATAGAAGCGGTCCTAGAGAAGTATTGAGGCCACGCATGTGATGAGGTTATGAGTGGGGATGTCATTAATGGGTCAATAGAGCAGCTAAGGGGGCGTTTAGGGGTGTATTTATGCACAAGGTTGGAAATGTAAGTGGGACAGGAGGTGTGGAGGGATTTAAAAGCAAGGTGTGCTTGTGAAATAGGGGAGATTACCGTGTTATTTACGGTTAGTGAGATGTTGGGTGGCGGCTTGGAGGGTGATGGGGGAAAGAAAATGAGTTCTGTTTTACTCAGGTTAAGTTTAAGCCTGTCAGCTATCCATAAAGACATAGCCGATAAGCACTGAGAGATGTTGTCCAGTACAGAGGGAGTAAAGGCAGGGGAGGATAAGTAGATTTGGGTGTCATCAGCATATAGATGGTATTGCGTGCCAAAGAATATGATGAGTTTGCCAAAAGAGGCAGTGTGGATGGAGAAAAAGACTGGGCCCTGTGAGAATGCCAACGGGTAGAGAATACCAATAAAGTGTAAGGTCTCTAAAAGAAGAGGCAGAGGAGAACATATTACACAGTGCTGTAAACTGTAAATAAGAGTTCAGATGCAACACAAGATAACACACAGGTACTCATGTACACAGGTACAGATGTACCCAGGTACAGACTCTGATACTGGAGGAGAGGAGGGCCATGCCTAATTGAGCTTGCAATTTAAGATCTTGGTAGTAGTAGCAAGCCGTATTGGAGGAGGGAGAGGGTTCCAAAGACAAGGGGCAGCCATAGAGAAATCATAATTATGATGTTATGTTCTTGCATACATCAAGTTCAATGTCAAGTCATAACAATTTACTTAACTTTAAACTTAATTTGCAAAAAAAGAGTGCTGTACGGTGTAAGTCATCAATGAAAACTGACCATTTGACATTAAAGTGTTTAAGTGAAGCAATTTCAGAAGCAAGTTTGACTTCAGTTAGTCAATAAATGGTATCATTTAAACTATTATTTAAACTATTATAACTACTCTAAACCTAATTATGCAAAATGTGGTGACTATATTCTTGTTCAGAGGCCTTGCAATTAACTTCCAACTAGTCTAAATTTTGGGACCATCTCTAGTGCCATGATCACCGGTTTGGTTGCATCGCTGCCCCTCAATTTTTATCCTACCTTTTCCTGGTACCTATTTTTGGGCAATTAGATGAGTTCAGAGTGAGTGGGAGCAGGCTTATGTAGGTACTGTATGTTATACCACAGTTCTCTACAATCATAACAAGGCTTTCTATACAGTGAATGAGAAACATGATGGCTCTCAGATCAACTAACGCACTTCACCAGCCAGTGCATCATCAGTGGTTTCAGGAATTATGTACCTTAATATGTACTCTGTGTCATGTTATTAAATTGTGCCTTTTCTCCACATGCCCAATTACAAAGATGTCTGCTTGTAAGCTTTCAATAACACAGCTTCTTCACCCCTGCCATAAGAGAAAACTGTGCATAAGCAATACCCCAGACCTTCCTTCCCAGAAAAGAGTCAGCAGATTTGAGGTCCATAGAATGGGGTATACAAATGATCGGGAAAGACTTGGAAATATGTAAATGGAAAAACAAAACAATTACTGCACTGTGGACATTTATTAATATTAACACATAATCATCAAATAATATTTTTTTACTTTTCTTTGAAAAGTTTATTCAAACTACTACCAGTCCATTTGTGTTCACCAAAGGCCCATTTCATCATCTTTTTTAACATGCTTTGTGCAATATGCATTAATGCACACCCAGTGTAAACACATTAAACCCAATGGGCTCGTTCATACCCGCATGGGGCATCACATGCCTGTTTACAGTGCCGTTTTTACTGATAGGCAGTTGAAGCAATTGCTTAGGGCGCCACCCTAAAGGGGGCGC
>CM070033.1:59767243-59781778 GCA_036250615.1 Ptychadena robeensis | reverse complement strand
TGTCAACTCATGAAAACACATGTAAGCAACACGTGTTAAAACAGATTGATTAACTGGGTGTAACAGGTTTGAAAATTCATTGCACTGCAGCCGATTTAGCACTGTACACTATTGTTCATTTCATCATACATCAATGATTGTATTGTTAACTTGTTATGCCTCCTGTTTGTTTGCTATGTTTGAAATGTTTAAATCAAATTTAACTGTCCATCATAGTTTCGTAACTATATCAGAAATTTTATAACGCTTGCAATTATAACTGACAATGCTTTTACCTGAATGAAAAGCTGTATATTTTCTGATTAGTGTCATAAAAGAAGCAGAAAACACACAAGCCCTTTAACAGAAAACGTCCGGGTAATTGAGTAATACTGTGCTGAATAGAGAGGAAAATATTTTGCCTGCAATCTGCAAAGTAAAATCTAAAAGAGATGCTCCCTTCATATTTTGCTAATTGATTGAAAGTCCAAATGATCCATAGGAAAAGTTGCATCATTAACTTAATTGAGAGCAAAGCCTTATTAGAGGGGAAATGAAGGAGACAGGGACACAGCAGGCTTTCATCTGAGATGTCAACAAACAGACATTGTAACTAAAAGCAGACAGAGAGTGCACTGCTTCATTTACATCTTCAGTTTCATGGAGAAAGAATGTGTGGGGCGACTGGAGGAACAGAAGGCTGAAACACACAAAGACAAACAACATTAATTAAACATAAGTCTATGTATAAAATCCGATCTGTGCTATAAACATATTAAGTAGCGGCCCTCCGTCATTCAGTATTGCTAACTGTCCAGGTATTCAGGATTCCACTAGCCAATTATGCCCTGCTGATTGCTCTCTGAAGCTTAGCTTGGTAAATCCCATATCAAACATGTTAATGCCATTGGTTTCCTTTGCTTTCTCATGGGACCGCAATTTAAAAGTCCCATTTGACTGCAGCAATCAGTGAACGCCCCAGGCAGTTGTGTTTAGTATCTCTTCTTATCTCTTGCATATCCCTCGAGCCAGATGCTGACAGAAGAGGAAACAGTACATTGGTACCTGGTATTTGTCTTCATTAAAAGCACTAGAAATTGTCTCTTTCCAGCAGTAATTCTTTCTTTACCCTAAGTAAGCCTCTAATCTTTTTTCCAAATCTTTTTTTCCTATCTTTTTTTTCTTTTATAATTACAGTGTTTTTAAAGCAATCCACCCCAACCACATCCAGTTTTAAGCCCCCCATACACGCCTAGATTTTCTGTTCAATCAACTTAAAAAGATCAATTTTGGTGGGTCAGGGAAATCTGTGATTGATTGATTGTTTGCCAACTGTAGTAACAGATATTTGATCAACTTTTTTGTAGATAGACTGAAAGTGTAATGAATTTCAATACAACCAATTAAAATTTACCAACACGTCCAATCCTTTTTCAATCAATTTTTTCCCCAATTTTAATTGGTTTAGGTTGATCTAACTATGTGGGCTGTCATAGATTTTCAATCAATCAACCAAAAAAATTGATTGAATCAAGTTGATTGGATGAAAAATCTGTACGTGTATGGGGGGCCTTACTTTGTCTTTCTTTTTTACTGCGATTTTGTTTTCTACTATGTATATCAGCTAAATGTCTATTGAACTACATGTAAACCCTCATTAAATGGCATTTAGTCGAGTACTGCATATTATAAAATATTACAATTTGTTTAATATTAATGTTGGTTCACCTACTTATTAAAACTTTTTTGGCATCTTGATTTCAATCAACCTGTAATGGTTACATGGCCTTTCCTGGGCATGTTTCCTTCTGATTCATTTATATGGTTGGTTTAAGGAAAGCGGACACTCAGCGACCACAATGGTACCTCTGTTTGCAGAGAGCCCACATATTTTGTGTGCGTTTGTGGCTCCCTGTTGTATGGACAGTCAGAAAAGCATGCTTTTGACTGCCCATTTGAATGTAGCTAAACTGTAAATCATATGTGCATAATTGATGTTCTTGTTTGCCCACTTGTAGTCTTCATAAGATGCCTGAGTGGCAATGCAGTAGCACTATTAAGAGACAAGAAAATAAATATTGCCTTCCATAACAGGACCTACGTGAATCTTCATGAAATGATCACAAGGTTTTATTTTATGGACTGGACATATTTATAAAATTCTTTTAAAATTATATGTTAAAGCTACTATGAGATTTAAGGGATTCTTTTTACATATTGCATAACGTGTTTATATCTTCCCCTTTGCTTATTCTGGATAGACAAATCTAGAAAAAAACTCACTCCCCTCCTATTATAATGGCAACGAATAGTAGTAGTAGGCAGTCTCTGTCTCGTTGCAGTTCTACCCAGAAAGAGGGGAACTCTGCATGAGTAATAAAACATTAAAAAGTAAAACATTTCCACCTTCTGCTGAGCAATATACTACCACCCTCCTGGATCTGACTCCTCCTTCTAACACAATTGACTCACCACATGAGCTTAATTTTAGAGTCTGAAACTCCTTAAATTAAGGATCAATATGAGGCAGATCGAGATTATTTACCAGATCTTGCTTTACTGCAGTAACAAAGAAGAACAATTTCTTTAGAAACAAATAATTTCTATATAAACTTGAATATTATTTGTTTTTGTAGGACCCAAAAAAAAATAACAATGTATATAAATTTAGACTTCAGCAGCTTGCTGTGAACCTGCTTAAAGGATTATGGTTATTATCCTTTATATTATAGATCTCCAACATAGTATAATGCATGTAATAAAATAATAAAGGTAAGCAAATAGCAAATACCAGACAAAGCATGTGTAAAAGTAAGTAATCAGAATGTCCACTAGATGTTATCAGCTATATTGGTACTTGCAGTGGGTATAATGCGGGTGATGTGCCATAGGTGTGTAAACCTAACACAGTGTATAATAAAGGTTTTTTTGTACTAAATTAGGAAAATTGGAGTAAGAGAAGTATGTAGCTTTCCATTGTTTAACTTCATGTAAGCCATTTCTTGAAGGCAAGCTTTATTCATAAGATTTTGAAAAGGTCTTATTTACACAACAACAACAACTTTAATACAAATCCTCAGCCTCATATTTTAACAATATGAGAACACTTTTGATAAACTTCCCATATTCACTACTTTTTGGTCTATTATATAAAGCATTAGCATTTTTTGTATATGTTTAAAAATTGTCAAAATACCTGTTGATCTAGGAAGAAATTCAGTGATCTTCTATGTTTTTTTAGAGTAAAATTACTACCACTAAAAAAACAATCACTGTCAACACTACCCCCCACCCCCCACAATATGAAGATGAGATGAGGGGTGGTATTCTGTAGCTCACAGTTCTTGTCCACCTCTACCCTAGATTTTCGTCTATATTATTTCTTTATGGAAAGATTATTTATAAAAAGATTATTCTGTGTATCCTGATAAGCATACATTGATGCACATTGGCTATTCATCATACATGACCATTTTGTAATCTACCTTTTTGTATTGCTTAGGAATGACACTAATTTGGAGTCCAAAAATAAAGGGGATTCATATCCCTAAAGAAGCCCATGTAAGGCAAAACACATTGGAACTTTTAGTAACTAAGGTCCTTTCCCTATTTAGAATGGCTGTGGTGTTTAGATTGTAAGATGTTTTTCGTAAGTGCACAGACATGCAAGATATGTCCAAACACGAAACCTCCAGTCAAACTATTGATAACCATGTTGCTGACAATATTATGTATATACCTACCTTGTTTGTATGGTGAAGTACATTTATTTTTTTGGAGCTTGCTCCAAAACGCTCAGCTTGAAATACAATAAAATCATTGTTTTTTATATAACTTGTTGATTGACCTCTGTGCCTGGAAAGTCCCGCTAGGTTTGAAGACAAGCTACCCAGATAGTCCTGTTCTGGTTTCCTTTCAGATATATTTTCAAGGGGACTAGTAAATGAACATTGCCACAAAACAAGATAAAGGCCTGAAAGAATTAAAACTCATATAGCAACCACATATAGGAACTTATACACTGCAATCAATTACATTATTACTTTGGGGTTAAGATATAGAAGAACTTGTGTCCAATAAAAATGATATTATGACAATACAGGTAGCCAGTAAAAGTAATAGCTCTATCTATAACAAAGCAATGGTTATTACTGACTCAGACTAAACATTATCCCAAGCCTTTTTTCTGTTGCATAAATATAATGCAGAAGAATCGTCAGAAAATGTTTATTTAAAACATAAATAAATTGGTAACATTAAATCTTTGTGTCCATAAAACACCTGCAAATTATATTAATCTTTTAATTGCACAAATTGCAAAAATTTTTAATTAGTATTACAGTAAATTTGAATTCAAATACACAAGTTTACCATCAAAGAGATAGATGCTTACAGCCACCAGAATGGAAAACAGATGAATGTTGGGTCAAACCTCTATTCATGTTCCATATAATAAAAGGCTGACTGCAGGCTTTGAGCTTTGCTTCCAGTCACAGACAAAAGCAATTGCAGAGCAAGACTAATAACAGGATTTAGCATAAATCCGCCTCAGGAAGTGAAAAGTTGTAGAGGCAAATAATTAGCCAGGGAACTTTTATGGCAACATCAGGATGCTCCACACAGCTTAGTCACAGGACAATGCTGCTATGAAAATAAGTTAATTTTCTAGAAGAATTTATTTACTGTCAGCAATGCATTCTAATCTGCTCTCTGTCCGAATCATAAGTCACAGCTTGTAATGAGCAATCTTTGTGGGACCGATGTTCCTCTGCAAAGATTTCCAAGCTTATTGCTATTTGGATGAGTTTGTCAGGCATGGTTAGGATTTACCAAAAGTTAATGCAAAACTGGATCTCAAATTGAATTTATATATTACAGCAATGACACAGCAGTTCAGACTTCTGCAAATTAAATGACACCTATGTATTTTTAAAGCAAATGTTATGGTAGGCCCGATTGTCAACATTAGACAAGAAATAATTTATTAAGGTAAATCAGTGCCATTAATACATTTTTATTGCTGGGTTTATGATGTTTATGATCGTGACCATTTGCAATAATAATAAAAAAAACAATCCTCTATAAAAAATATTACAATTACTATAATTTGTTAAATTACTATTCAGCATATTTATTGAATTTTTTTGACACACCTTTATATGTATCTATAATATATATATTGTATAAATTTATATATAGACCAGGATACCCAGCAAAAAGGACAAGGGTTTGGAACTGCACTATTCAGGGTGCCTATGCTTTTTAATCTACATGGTTTAAAACTCTGTTAAAACACACACCTACACACCCATTGTAGAAGTACAATTTGTTTAATGTTCTGTTGGGTTCTGTTGGGTTCAAAGAAAGCAGACATGCTATCAACCGTATACTCAGAAAGGTATTCTAATTGTTCTTAAATTAATCTAATGTATAGTATGACAGTAATGGCCTTCTTCTACAAATGTGGGTTTTGGTGCCAAGTTGACCATCTGGCTAAAGTAATTGATCCATTTGGCATGCAATGGTAACAACTCACAAAACACCAACCATCTACTATAATCACAAAGTCACTGGGCCCATGCTTTCTAGGAGAAACATAAGAGGGATTTTTTACAATTCAGTATATAATATTGCTGGAGTGACATGGTAGCCTAGTGTAGTAGAAGCACAATCTAAGATTTAATGAAATAATAACATCCTTCAAAAGATTTAATGAAGAAATAATAATAATAATAATAATAATAATAATAATAATAATAACATCTACATTTTACCAGTAGTAAAGGGACCATGTTGCTGCTATACCCATGGCTTCTATAGGTTCTTTGAATATTTTCATACCATCCAGACTATTATTGTTCTTGGTCATGTTGGCTTGCAGTACTTCATAAGGAGACTTGGTGATGTTCTTAAATTTCATATTTGATATATTTTATATTTGAAGATACAGCTCAGAACCATTATTGTGATGAGAATGATTTCTTGTTGTGGAATGGTAAGTAAACCCCTGATAGAGATTACAGAAACAAAATGATCTTTTAAAAAAATGCTCTTGCTTGGTTGTCAACCATGCACTACACTATTTTTTTTCATGTGAGCATTGACACAGTAATTTCATTACCATACACAATTGTGGAAATACACAAGTTATGTGGTGTGCAAAATCTGTGAATAATCATGGTTCAAAATGCTGTGTAGGGAGTTATACATTCGTATAATGTGCTGCTGTAAGCATTTTGGACACACTGGTGTTTGTGGTTTCAATACACTTATATAGTAAATGAAAATATCAGTGCATCCAAATGTGCGTGCTGTGTGTAATCCCACCACATAAAGAGTGCAATGTCCAAAAAGCGAAGTCATAATCATATAAGTAAAAGGTAGAGAAATGGGCAGATCTCTAGATTCCCATTTTTCAAAGTTGCTCCAGGTTCCTATATGAAGGTGCTAAAAAATATTATCTTCTTTACAATTACAAATGACTGTTTGACTTGTGTGACAGACTGGTCATCTGTCACTGTGTGAATGGACCATTTGGTGGTGTCCTGGAAGGAGTCCGGGATATTATTGCCCAGCAACTATAGTGTGCTGAGTGTTTTGTGTTTTCTTAAAGGGCTCCTGGACTCTGGGATAGGGAGGAAGGAACTGGGTGGGCCTTTCTATTCTGCCAGGGTCCACTAAATAGTTAACACCTGTTTGCAGGTGAATAGAGCCAGGTGTGTCTCCACAAAAGGAGCTCAGACCATTGTGTCAGCTTTTGACCAAGTAGGAGACCGTGGGCTTCTGAGGGTAGAAAGGGGGCACACAAGGAGTGTGGGGCCTAGACCTGTGGCTACTGAAGCAGAGGAAACAGGGGGCTCACAGAGCATGTAAGGCCCAAACCTGTACCTGCTGGGAAGCTGGACGTTTGTCAAGCCAGGAGGACTGGCATTTTTCAGTGACTTTTGTTCCTTTCTTTGGATATTAACCCATGCGAGGGTAACTTATGTTTTGGACTGTGGATCAAATAAACGTGGGCAGGAGCCCTTAAATGATAAAAAAAAAAAACGTGTGGATTGATACTGTGAGAGCACCGTTTGAGCTGAACCCCCACACTTGATATTTATTAAATGAACTGTTTGTGTAGATTTTAACAGTACCTAGTTTTGGTAAATCTAAGGAAATGTACAGAGATGATACAATAAGACTAGCTATTGAAATCCTAAATGTTCATATTTGATCCTAGTATATGTTTAACAGTAGAAAGCTTTATTAACATTAACATCATTATTTTTACAGCTATAGAAAGAATAATTTACATTTATAGCTGTAATGATTCTTATTAATGATACTAACTATCAATAAATGCAGACTGTTCTGAATAGTTGGCAGCTATAAAGCTCCTCTAGTTCTCTGAATAAAGTCCATGTTTTCACCAATACAGTAAATTGCAGGATGTTTACACAACTCTTCAGCCAAGTTACTTCATGACAAGGAGTGAAAGCGCTTGTAAACTAAATATACAGTCTAAACAGGAAATACCCAATGTTTTTTTTAGATAACAACTATGCTAAGCATGTTAGTTTACTTATGATCATTAAAATGAAAAGAAGAACCCTTTGATTTAATCTTTGACCTTGTAATGAGAAATGGCCTAAGGGCAGGCTGTAAACGTAAGCTGGTGATCATGTCCCCACAGTCGCTGAGGTAGCTATTGATTCGGTTATCTCAGTGTACGCTATCAAGGGCATAACCATGTCAGCCGGCTCAAGGGCAAGTTGGAGGATTGCTTCTGACAATAAAATAACATTCTTTCAGTAATGTAGATTAGGGTAATGTGAGCCTTTCTGCCATCACACCATGGGGAGGTTTATCAACATTGTGTTCTAAAGTTTCACAAGGGTCAGAAAGACATCCTGATTTGTCAATGAATTTCTGCCAGTATTATGAATGGCTCTGTGCCAGAACAACAAGCTTTAAAAGTAAAACATACATAAAGATGAAATATATCATTGGAACACAGAGCTTTCTTCTATTCACCTTCTCCTTTGGTGATGAAAAGCTAGCATGGATGTAATGCAAATGCAATGACCAAACCATACAAAAACTAAGTTCTTGTGGCAAGTTTGGGTTCTAGATCTTTATACCAAATTTCTGAAATTTCTGAAAACTGTTCCTAAACATCAAAAATAGCAAACAGTTACAACACACCTCAACTGCTCTGAAACACACTGTGTTATATTATAAACAGAGATAAAGCCCCTTTCCTGCTAAATGTACTAGGAGCTAAAGCTGAAGTTAAATTGAATGTACAGAGCTACGTAATTATGATTAAATATATATATATATATATATATATAGGTTAAAAAAAACTAGGCAAAGATACAAATGCAGCACAAAGACACAAATGCAGCACTGTATACAATATACATAACATGTTCACTTTTCTTCCCCCGGCGAACAGTACGGGGGTTCATCCCACCCTGTTCACCAGCGGAAAGAGGGTGCCTATTCTTCCGCTGGCCGGATCAGGAGCAGAAAGATCCATGAAGCCAGTGGAAGAGTTCTTTCAAAAGAGACCGCAGAGAGAAGGCAGTCCCTTGTGAAAGAAAACGGCCTTAAACCGGAAGTGATGCCAGTGACGTTGCGTCCAGATAGCAAAACCGGGAACTGTGCGTTCCAGGTACCGGAAGTGACGTCAGTGATGTCGACTTACGTTTTTTTTTAAATTCCCCATGAACAGATGGGGAATTTGAATCTTCCTGCGAAGACGTTGGTACAGTATGATAGGTACAGCATAAAGTACATATCAGCTGTTGCGGTATCTGTCTGTGAATTTTGCTGTTTTCACTGCATCCTCTTCTGCTGCCCACATGAAATGTCAGTTGGCGGGTCACTAAATGACAGACAGGTGTACATAGGCTAGATTTCTGCCTGAGATGTCATTACCTCTATGGGGCGTTGCCATCCTCTGGAGAGGGAAGTGTAAAGCCCCCCATACACGTCTAGATTTTCTGTTCAATCAACTTAAAAAGATAAATATTTGGGGGTCAGGCAAATTGGTGATTGATTGTTATGTTTGCCAACTGTAGTAACAGATATTTGATCGATCAACTTTTTTGGGATCGACTGAATGTGTAATCAATTTCAATACAACCAATTAAAATTTACCAGCATGTCCAATCATTTTTTAATCAATTGTTTTCCCAATTTTAATTGTTTTAGGTTGATCTAACCATGTGGGCTACCATAGATTTTCAATCAATCAAAAAAAATTGATTGAATTAAGTTGATTGGATGAAAAATGTATGGGGGCCTTTAGGGCTTGTTTCCACCAGACACAATGCCTCCCATCCAAGTGATTGGAACAGTGTCCACATGCCCCTTAACAAAGCATTGTGGGTGGTGTTAACGTATCCGGGCATTTTTGTATTCACTATCTTTGCTATTTAAATGAACAGGGTGCGTTACCGGCAATGTGGTGGTAATGCGCCCTTGAACGCAGGCAATCTGTCTGCGAACCATGGGCACCCCGCCCGATCTGCTGATACACATACCCTAAGGACCAAAGGCCCCCATACACCTTACAATCCTACCATCCAACTTCTGCCCAATCCACTTTTGTTCTACCAAAATCATGTAATATGAGGACCCTCTAAAGGCCCCCATATACCACATATAATTACCATGCAATTTCTGTACAACCAACTTTTCTTCTACCAAAACCATGTAATATGAGGACCTTTCTACACCTTCCAATCACTATGTATTCTATCAGGGAGGTCACAATACTACATAGTTGTTGGTAGATCTAATGGAAATTGTATGTGATCTAAAGGTGTATGAGGGCTTAATAGATATAAATGGATCTTTACGTCATGGAGTAAAGCCCCCCACACACGTATAGATCCACGGGCAATTTTGTGGCCGATCGGCGTACATGTTCGCATATCTAAGCTGACCACCTGAAAAGCCTGATCCATGGGGCCCAAAATCTCAGTCGGCCAGAAAACACACATGTTCATTTTTCTCAAACCAATTACCTTGGATAGGGACCATCATGCTGCAATCGTCCGTTCAAGGATCGTACAGGAATCACTGCGTGTATGGTCGCCTTTAGCCTTAATCCTGCTTGTTCACGGCTACAAGCAGGTTTTAAACTTTGGATGACATATAAATTGTGGGCAGTAACAGCTAATTTTTTTCTTTTAAAAGTACATAGATCTAGTACACATATATATGGTTTTATAATCCAGGCTCAGTTCAGTAAAGAGTTAACCTGAATTATGCAAAAAATGAAGTTGACAAGACAGTTTCTGGAGCAATATAACAAATGTGACACTCTTAACTATCAGCAAATATTTGAGCTTATCAAACACAGGAGGAAGTCGTTTAGTTACAAATAAACCAATCTCTCATAAAACAAGGCCTCACACTGGTTAATTTAGTTGAACTGGAGACAGCTAAAGGCCATTTTACAAATGCAGCTCCCACTCTGTTTGCTATTTGAGTAACAATTCCCAATGATTAATGGAGAGTGAGGGGAAGTTCTGCTGTCCTGTGATTCTACTGAGAAACAGACTAGGCTCCGTATCAGCGAAATGACAATAAATTGAATCTCCAGATTATTGCTAGGAAGTGACTCATCCTCGAAAACATAACAGGATTGTGTTCTCTCCCTCTCTCTGTCTGTCTCAAGCAGTGATCCTGCTATCCTAGAGACTATTGCAGTTGTCAGTGCTTGGCACCAGTTGAGGAAATACAAAGCTTGCTATGTGGGTGTGATCTTGATATTGAGGACTACCTTTAACCACTTCGTGAATGTTGCTTTTTACTACACAAAGGCTACCTCAAGCCACCTTCATATAACCATCAATGATGGTTATGATGATTTTAATTGATATGGTTAAGCCTACAGAACTATTCATTAATAAAGTTTATGGATCTTGCTGGGAATAATATATAATATATATATATATATATATATAAACATAATGTAAAAAATATGCCAGAACATGTCAGTTTGTAGTTAGGACACCAGGACTTTGTAACAAGAGTGATTATAACAGTTTGTAAGGAAACATATGTTCTAATAAATCTCTGACTAATAACAAGTTGCAGTGAAAAAAAGCTGGCTATACATGGTTGATTTGACGATTCGTTTGACCGCTTAAGTCAGTCAATAGGAAATTGATTTTTTTTTATGGAATTTTTTGAGCAAAAGTCAAATTGAGCATAAAATTTATAGAGGCTTGATCAGTCGTGTTGGAAAATATTAATTGATCGCACTAGTATCTGGCAGGTGTATTTTTTTATATTTTGATTGTCTTGCATCCCATCAGAGTTTAGAGCAAAGGAGTTAAATGTAAAGGCACCTTCCAATACACCTTCCAATCTTACCATACAATTTTTGTACAATCAACTTTTCTTCTACCAAAACCATGTTATATGAGGACCTTTCTACACCTTCCAATCACTATGTATTCTATCAGGGAGGACCCGGCACTACATAGTTGTTGGTAGATCTAATGGAAATTGTATGGTGCAATCTAAAGGTACATGGAGGGCATTAAGGTATAGTTTCTGGAAAGGAATTGATTGACTCATTTTTGATTGGGAACGTGCACGGCATCCAATCGGCTGTCGAATCTGGCAGGAATTGGCCCGTCTATATCCAGCCTTATTTATACAAAATGATTACAATTAATTGATCAAACAAAAGATGATCCGTTTATGGCTGTCTTATGACTTGTTATTTAAAAAAGGTATTAAATTAATAAAATCAATCTCTATATGTCACTTCGGCCATAGATACTGTTACCAAGCTATCAACACATATTTCTGTTATGCACCATGATGGGACAATTCTGTGAAGAGTAAAGCTGGGCATACACGGTCCAATTACTGCACGATCCGATCCCCGATCCGATGCCGTGCGCGCTCCTGCATCCAGTAGGGATCGGTTTGTGCAGGAATCGGATGCAGCAACCAACGAGGATTGGGCTAAAATCAGCCGTCCTGTCGGATCGCACAGTTATCCGTCAGGGCGGTAAATTTTAGCCCGATCCCATTAGTTCGGCTGGGGACGACTGCGTCCAGCCGAACTAATGAGCTGCACATAAAGAGTGCAGTCTGATTCTCGGCACTAGCGGGCGTGATGACGTCATCACGCCGCTCCTAGTGCAGAGAATCGCATAAGCAATAGATGGTAAATCGTACCGTCTATTCCCAGCTTTACCCTTATGCTCATGGGTGGTAACTATCCTAACCCAGCCCATGAAAAGGATGATGACTCGAAACTAGTACGAGGAGCAATACTGACATCACTTTATTGGTGGGGATCAATTTACAGGAAAAGTCCTACAGTAAACATTTTTTTTCAACGGAATTGATCGACCAAAAGTGAAATTGAGCATAAAATTTGGCAGGGTTTTTTTTTTTATTTTGATTGGCTAGCAGTCAATCAGATTTTAAAGGATTTAAATGTAAGGTATAGTTTCTGGAATGGAATTGATTGAATAATCTTTGCTTAAATATACTGTGTGGTAGTGCCATTGATCGATACAAAATTGACAGGCAATATTTAATCAATACAAAAGATCTAAGAAAACATTGATCAAACAAAATATCAGTTTATGGCTAGCTTATGACTTGTTATTTATTAAAAGGTAAAAATCAATCTATATATGTGACTTTGGTCATACTTTTAACTAGCTGTCAACACATATTTCTGTTATGCACTAGGTTGGCACAATTCTGTGATGAGTGACCCTGAGTGAAAGGATGATGCCTCAAAACTAGTAGGAGGAGAAATACTGACATCACACTATTGGTGGGGATCAATTTGCAGGAAAAGTCCTGGAGTAAAAAAAAAACTTTCTTAAGGTACCCATACACGTTGCGATTTTTCGGGGACCGATGCGATATTCGATTTCGATGCCCGTTTTTTGCTTTAGTGCTATTTTTAAAAGTCGGTCGGATGCCCGATTATTCGGCCGATTATTCAACCGATCGGCTGGTTGGATTGGGAATCTTTTAAGAGTGGCCGACCGTCCAAAAATTACAGGCATCCTCATTCGGGACCCGACCGACTTTTCGGCCGATTTTTCTAAAAACAGCATCGGTCGGACTACATTTGCATGTTAGGAATCCTGAACAATCCACCTACCCGACCGTCCGGATCGGTCGGAAGGGCTAAAATCACACGAAAAATTGCAACGTTGGATAAAAATCGCAACGTTGGGTACCTTTAGGTTAGTTTTGAACTTGAACAATTGTTTCTCTTCACATATTTTATCCTTTAACCATTTTTGTTGTCTCTGGACTGTTTCTCACACAAACAGAAATAAACAAACAATTCTGATTTGAGTCTGTGTCTACCAGCTTTTTTTTCTAAAAGTTTAAAACTACAGCAGTGTATTGTTTCCCTATTGGCCTTCATTTCATACATAATAAATTATAAACCAGGAAAATGTCAAAAAATCAATGCTAAATAATATCTGCCTGAACAAAAGCAATGTATCATAACAGAATGGAATTCTCTGTAATTTTATTGCACCTAGATAAAAGTAACTTAGGGCAATAATTTGTGCGAGAGCAGAGTCACCAAGAAATATCTTCCAGGAAACTAGAAAATGAAGTTTCAGCATTATTTTATCTTGTGAAAGGCATTATAACATTTCCTTATTTATCAGCTGAGCTGGGGGTTATACAACCCTTCATGTTTATTAGATACACTAAAAAAACTAAAAGACACTATGCTAATAGTTACTAACATGTACTCCATACCTTTAGTAGCAATTGTAAAGAAAGCAACACACTCTATTGTAGATGTTAAAGAGTATACAACTGTTTTGTGGTTAAACTATGGGAAAAGTACAATTTATTTTTTGCAGTGGTAAAACAAGTATAAAATAACATGTACAATTAGAGACAACACCGTACACTTTCTCCCAAAACCTACCATGACCCCCATCACCCCAATGCCTTAAGGTTTGTACACACATCAGATAATTGTCAGCAATGATGATCTTTTGTGATCAAAGTGGCCAAATATCTTACGTGTGTACGTGTGTCAGGCAAGGTCATGGATCGATAGGCCAGGTCAATGTATCAACAACCGTTTGTTCCTCCTCACCCGTAGCCTTCTATGGGGAAGGCTGTAGCAGGATATTGGTTGCTTGCCTTTACCCCTGTCCATTGTACAATGCTCAATGCTCATCTGGAATTGGGCACAATCAATGATGTTCACAAACACTAAAAGATAAAAGTGTGTATAGTGCTAAATTTGCAATATCTACATTTTAATGTCTAAGTCGAATGTATATTTGCATCAACAATATTTACCCAAAAGAATTGGGACACCTGCTTTTACCAAAATCTTAAAACTAATGTCATCCAATTTTTTATCTATAAAATTTAATATGGAGCTTGTCTATACAATGTCTATACAATGTGCACTGGTGTCTATTAACTGTTCCCACGCTTTTAGGAGCAATAAAGTAATCCAAAATGCCCTGGTATCCTGAAACATTTAGAGTTTCCTTCACTGAAAATAAGGGGCTAAGTCCAACCCCA
>CM070033.1:59749101-59762638 GCA_036250615.1 Ptychadena robeensis | reverse complement strand
TGCCGAGTTCGCGGCCGAACTGTTCTCCGGCGAACAGTTCGGTCCATCCCTAATCCTCATTCTGACGTTGTAAATCTCGCACCGTAAGGGATAAGGATGTTACTGCCTTCTGGAGGGCTCCCATCTCCTCGCACAATGTATGACTGTCATTCTCAAGTCGGTCTACTCGTGTGAAGAGTTGGTGTATGTCCTGTCTAATGACATTTATCTCCGTCTTACATACATTTTTTACATACATTTTTACTTCCTGAAAACCCATTTGTTTTTCATGTTTGACTGTGTATGTGCAGTCAATGTGTTAGTGAAAAAAGAAAGTAGGTTTTACAATCAGAATATAAATGCTGATTAACATTTCAAATACAGCCCCCATGCAAAAAGTGTACTATGACAGTCATACAACACCTTCTCCATATCAGTCAGTTGGGTAGACTATACAACCACTTTGAAAAGTTCTTGAAACTATTTGGCATTCTCATTAAAGTCACCTGAACAAACTGAACTTCTAAGCCTAGGTGATTTTTGTATGAATAGTAAAGTGCATTCATTAGCAGACCAATTTGTATTTTATGGTCTGGTTATATTGAAAGGTCTGTGCCCTTTGCAATGAAACAGTAGGTCCTAACATTGAACACTTTACACTTTTGCCCAATCTGCTCCTAAATGCTCTTAATTAGTGTTTGTAAAACCACTCATATGTTCCAGTTCTATTCACAGAATCAGCTAATATAACTTAAAAAAAAAAGCTAATAGCATACAGTATACCTGCTTTTCCTCTATGAATGTCATAGTTTATACTTTATCTGCAGCCCCTATTTAATGCACAATGCTGCATAATATGCTGGTACTTTTCCAAGACATACACCATGCATGATATACTGAGCTAGGGGAAAAGTCTAACAATACAAAATTTGACGACACATGATAAAATATGAATTAACCTAATTAAACATGATAAGCGTACAAATATTTTAAATATATAGACACCATATGCATAACCAGTTATATGCAAATTCAGACTCTCCATGTTTACTGTAGTTAGGACACCAGCGGCTTGTCTACAATCTGAAGCATTGGAGAGAAACATGGTAACTACTGATGAAAGAATGGATGAAATACGTAGAAGTGCTTTGAATGCGCCATTTGATTAAAAAAAAGGGCATAAGTCTATTGCAGTGGTAGAGATTTAAAAAATGTCCTTATAGGATCTCGCATTTTACAGAAAGAAAGGAGTATAGGAGGCCAAACTAGAGAAGCCAATGTGTCAACTGGAGACTCAAGTCATGGTTTATTAATAAGTGTCACTGAGAAATTGTAAAATCTAATATATATATATACAGTCGAGCCCATAGTTATTTATACCCCTGGCAAATTTTGACTTACTTTTACTTTTATTGAACCAGCAAGTTATTTTGTGACGGGAAATGACAGAGGTGTCTCCCAAAAGATAATAAGATGATGTACAAGAGGCATTATTGTGGAAATATTTTATTTATATTTGAGCAAAAAGTGTCATGACCAAAATGATTCATACCCTTCTCAATCATCAATATAAAAGCCTTTATTGGCTATTACAGCAATCACACGCTTCCTATAATTGCAGACCAGCTTTTTGGATGTCTCCACAGGTATTGTTGCCCATTCATCTTTAGCAATCAGCTCCAAATCTTTCAGGTTGGAGGGTCTTCTTGCCATCACCCTGATCTTTAGCTCCCTCCACAGATTCTCAATTGGATTCAAGTCAGGACTTCGGCTGAGCTACTGAAAACGTTAATGTTGTTGTCTGCTAACCATTTCTTCACAACTTTTGCTGTGTGTTTTGGGTCATTGTCATGCTGATATGCCCACTGGTGCCCAAGTCCAAGTTTCTCTGCAGACTGCCTGATGTTGTAGTTGAGAATCCTCATGTATTAATCTTTTTTTCCATGTTTCCGTTTACTGTGATTAGGTTCCCTGGTCCATTGGCTGCAAAACACCCCTAAAGCATTAGGTTCCCACCACCATGTGTGACAGTGGGGATGCTGTTCTTTGGGCTGAAGGCTTCACTTTTTTAGGCTAAATGAAGGAAACATCATTGTGACCAAACAATTAAATTTTATAATAATAACACAGAAGACCAGAAGTCTTCTTCTTTGTCCAGATGAGCATTTGCAAAGACCAAGCAAGCTTTTGTGTGCCTTATCTGGAGAAGTGGCATCCTCCTTGGTCTGCATCCATGGAACCCAGCAGTGTGCAGTGTCCGTTGGATTGCCTTGAGACATTGCCACCAGCAGAGCCCAGATTGACCAGGATGGCTTTGGTGGTGTGCTCCTTGGATTCTTTTTCACCTCTCCACCAACTATCCTCCTGGCTGGCATGGTGTCACTTTTGGCTTCTGACCATGTGCTCTGAGATTTTCCACAATGTGAAACATCTTGTATTTTTTGATAATAATTTGCACTGTAGCCACTGGAAATTGAAAACATTGAGGTATAGTACTGTAGCCCTTTTCTGACTTGTGAACAGACACAATGCACAGCCGCAGGTCCTCACTGAGCTCCTTTGTCGAACAGCTGTCCCCATTTAATCAGGGTAATTAGGATGCTTTAGAACAGCTTGGACTATTTGGAATGGTATAGAACTTTGGATTTTCCCAGAGACTGCCTCTTTTACATCATCTTATTATCTTTTGGGAGACACCTATGTCAATTCCCATCAGAAAATAACTTGCTGGTTAAAAAAGGGGGTATGAATAATTGTGGGCTTGACTGTATATACATACATGCGAAAAACCAACGATCCCAGAATATACAACTAATGATTAACTCGTTCGGCCAACATCCCAAATAATTTCATTCCAATTTTAATGTCGACATGTATGTATAGGAGGAACTGGTGACTGGGATCTAGGTCCTAGGCACATCATTCCCCGCATCCCCCCTCCCCCCTTGCTACATGAGATAACTTTCATACTACAAAGTAGGCTGTAGGCTGCATTGAATTTGAAATGAATTTGGGGAAGACTGGCAGTTTACTATTCATTGATTGTTGGATATGTTTGGTGAGTAATTCTGTATTAAATAATAGCTTTTAAACATAAAGTGCATATGATGTCAGCTTAATTGGATAAATAATTAAAGCTGCACACACACAGGGTTTTTTTTTGGGGGGGGGGGGTAGAATTATTTTATATTTAGTTTATGTAAAGCTGTTGGAATGTTGTGTTAATTCTACAGTTAATTGAATTAAGTTGAATTTCTTTAGTTTGAATGGATACTCAGATAGCACATAAAAGATAATTTAATGGTGAAAAAGCAACCTTTTAGTAAAATAACATACTTTGCATCTCCTTCCCTTGCTTCTACGTGCAGTAGATTGCTTGCCTTTAGATTTGAATGGAAAACACTCTCTGGTCAACATGAATGCTTTCCTTTCTGAAGAGGGATTTTTACTGTATGTACAATCAGCTATCGTAATATCTATATTTAAATGTTTATGGAAGCCATCTTGGAGGATCTAGTAATGTTAATGTTAGCTGAATGTGCAATTTGTGATGTTTGTTTGCAAAATCACCACAAGTCTGGTTTTTCCTTTCTCATATAAGGTCACCACTTTGGCTTGATTTAGAAACGACCTCATGCGGCTGTATCAAAACCAGAGCTGGGGAAAAACTGAATTTAAGACCAGTAACAGATTTAAAAGAGGTGTCTGGTAAAACGTTGTATAGTGCACCAACCACCAGTTTATAAGGGAAAATACAAGTAAATATCAAGGATTGCTCAGCATGTCGAAGCTGGTTCTACTTTCATATGACCTACATTTGTTGAAATATGGTTTAAGAAATTAATACTTTGACACCTTTTTATTCTGCCAGTCAACCTGCTGTTTATTTGAACCTTGTCTATATTCAACTGAATCTGCTTTCACAGACTGAAGGGTATGAATTCTTTACCTCTTTTTATTTGAGGGTTCTTTGTTTATATTTAATATTACATTTATTCAAGAAGGAGAAAACAATGTGTGAGCATACTATGATTCAGGTGTTCAGATTTATTTTAAAAAAATATCATGTTCAAGCAGTAATGAAACAGAAAGTTGTCTTCCATAATTCCCTATTGTGTTTCTGTAGCATGGCAGCACACTGGATTTGTCAGCTCTATCTCATGACCCTCACAGGACAACCTAACCAGACTATTACCTCTGATTAGCTAGACATGTAATGTAGGGAGGACTTTTGTGCTGATATTCCACATAGCTAGGACATTGGCGCCACCCCCCTCTCCTCACCGGTGATGCGGGGGGGGGGGGTCTGAAATTGATTGGCTGGTTTGCTTGGATTCAAAACCACCACAGGCTAACCGAGCATAGGTAAGAAGGTTAAAAGACCTCTAGGGAGGTTTAAAGACTTGAAATACATAGCATCTGAAATTAAAACATTTGAGTGTAACTATTTAAAGCTAACCAGATCGATCGCCCAATCAAGTCTGTGCCTACCACCTTAGGCCACCGATTCCTGGACGATTCTGTGCCCGATCGATCGCTTCACAAATGGCAACTCCCCTTGATGTGTGCTGAATCGCTCAGAAAAGACCAACAGGTTGGTTCTCTGGCCATCCGATTTGGGGGCCATGTCGATCGGGCGGGGTCGATCGGGCAAGGTGGGCTGCACTCAATTCTTAGCCGATCGATCGGTGTGCACGCGCCCGGTGATCGATCGGCCAGGAATTGTGTGCGAAATCGGCCCGTGTATGGCTACCTTAAGATTTGTTTCTTTTATTTCTGTTATCTTTTTACTTAAGTTGTTTAACCTCCCTAACGCTCTTGTGAGGCCCAAATTTCTGTACCAAAACCGCACCATAGACTAAAATGTTGTAGGCCTGTAACTTACCAAAATATGTACGTACAAGAGTCTAGTAGACATCCTGAATATAATAATGTTTGAAACACACGATTATGTAACAAAAAAATGACATAAAAAAATAGATAGATTTCAAAACAGTATGTATTTCTATTTATATTAATATATATTAATTCAATTGGAAATGTGTTTTTTTTTTTTTTTACGTTGAATTGTATCAGTAATAACATTTATCCCTGTATCCAGTACAATTCCCCTTGGCACCCTCTCTCACCTGGTGTGTTGGACCTGGTGACATCAGTGATGTCACCAGGGGAGAGAGAGTTAACTTCAAAAGGGCACATCTGGGGAATCACATTGAAAACTATCTTCTCCATAGAAAACGTGCAATTTACCTTCACCTTTCACTTTCCATGCAGAAGCCTGTTCATTAGATCAGAGCCACTGGAGCAGCGTGTATCGGTAATTTTGTGGTGCCGGGGCTCCGATCTCTGCCGGTGGGACCCAGCTTGTCCAGTGCAATACTAACAGGTCAGCACTGGACAGGCTAGGGTAATGCCAGGGGGGTTAATTATCATGATACTGAAAAAAACATAACCCGCTTTTAAACATATATGTCACTGGCAGAAAAAAACTTTCTACTTCATCTCTTGCATGAAACTTCTATGAGAAAAAAGACCAAATTGTAAACATAATAGCCTGTGGAGCTATGGAGAAGCTGAACACATAGGGCTCGCCAAAAAATGGACAAAAGAGAAGCACTGTTGAAAATTGCAGCAAGATAGAGCTTTCAAGGGAATTTGTGTGCGTCTGAAATAGATCTTTGAATGTGTAGAGACCTTAATTCTCTACACTTTCCTCTTCAGCTTGGCATCTTTGTTCTGCCTTCTATTTTTCAAACAAATGGGACTAGATAGAGTTGGCAAAGGAAAAAAGTCTTTTAAACACTGCTTTAATACACCCATGTGCCAACCAAGCTCTTTTAGACATAATCTTTCCAAATTCTGCTTTTAAACTGTTTATAAATGTAGCAGTATTTTATTGGCATGAGTCTAATTGAAATTAGAGATTATTAGATAAAAGAACTGCAGAAAGCAGTGAAAGCCATTGTAGAATGTGGTAAGAAGCATATTTGGTTTGGATTGTTAATATACCAAGCTTATTGTGATACCCCTACAAATCATTAAATTCCGGTGTTCCGCGGTTAGATGTATAAAATAAAATGTAGTCTGTTAGTGGTAGTATAAAAAAGTAGATGCAATTGGTGTCAGCACACCCTGTATTGTGCAGAAGTTGCCAACTTTTTGCAGATGCAAGAGCTACAGACTTCTAAAACTTTGTATGGCCTTCAGATTAGCTAAAATGAAGTGTTTAGGTGTCGAAACCTTTTATAATCAAGCATCAGAGCATCAGATACAGAGGTGTAAGGCTATATTTAAACAGGGAACCGTGTATATTGATTGCCCCCCCCCCATTGGCAGGTGCCTGTACACTGTATGCAGGTGCTTGGGTGGCATATATAAATGCCCTCATGTAATCCTATACGGTGAGTGTACAGAAACCAGCTGTTTTAGGGCAGGGGGGGGGGGGTTACAGAAACAGCCCATGTAAATGCAGCTTAAGTATTCCATATTGTAAGACATATTGTGAGGCTTAATGATTATTTAATTTAGTTCTATGATTAAGCCCTAATACGGGTGCAATGAAAAAACTGTGTACTGGGGTGTATGTTCTGGTTTTTTAGAAATTCTGGATGTTCACAATAAACATTTGGATTTAAATATTGTTATAAGAACTATACTGGAAAAGTTGAGACTTCTATTGATTACAGTTTTAATTGCCTGGAAACCTTTTTATTATCAACATACATTAAAAAATATGATAAAGAACAACCATAAAACAGAACATTATGAGTGAAAATGAAGGTCCCTTGAAGGCAACTATCTGCATTACCTAATACATCACCGACTCCACAATAGAATGCAGATACCACCTTCTGGACAAGACACCTAGCACTCCGACATCCCATAACCTTTTACACTCCCAGACTACCTTCAAAGACTTACAACCCCACAGCTGCCATGACAAGCTCAAAAAACTTAAAACAAAATAATGAATCGAAGTTAAATAAATGGAAGAAAACTGAGGGAGGGACGGGAAATTTACCCAATGAAATCCTCCAACCTGAGGTGTGGTAAACTCTTCCCCCACCTGAAGCTACAGGACAGGTCCTAATCTAGAATTTTGTCATCTCCCGCGCGGCTTCGGGAGCACCCTGTCACTGTTTCCCGAGCTGTTGTGGGCTAAAAGCAGCTCAGGAAACGACAGTGTAAATTTAACCATAGTCATCTGAGAGTTAGGACCAGGAGAAACAACAGAGGAAGCTATCACAGGGAATCAAAGACACTATGACCTATGGGAAATACCAGTAATATGGTATTTCTCATAGGCAAAACAAGCTGTTTGACTTCTCTTCCGGTGAAGAGGGAGACACTTGGCAAGTGTATGCCTTCATTTCTCCTTTCCAACTTAAAAAAAAAAAAAAAAGCACAAAACCACATTCAAGCTAACAATAGCAATTGTCTGAAATAAATGAATCCTTTAATTAAAATGCAGTGTTTTCAGCTGCTACTTATTCTTTCTACATATGCAACAATGGGTATGATTAACGTTGATGTTGTTCACACTTTGAAGTAGGAGTGCTCACGTACCTGAAACAAAGTAAAACTATTATAATTATTATTAAAGTGCCAACATAATATGCAGCAATATGAAAGAAATGTTGCTGCAGATGACGCAACCAGTACTAATCATGACACAGGGAAATGATGACCCTGTCCATTAAAGATTACAATATAAGAGGTGGAGCAGGATAGTATGCAAGAGGTGGGAGAAATTGAGCTATTGTGTGGCAAGCTTGTGTGGGTGTGGCTTGTTTAATATAGTAAATACAAATTATAATAATTTGAATACCTAATTTTCTTTGATAGACATTTAAAATAAAAGGTGTCTGTGTTTGGCTGGGTGGTTTGATCAAAGTGAACATAGTGTTACCTAGTTCTATAGTAAGGATTTTTTTAGCAGTCTATTTATGTAACATTTGCCATAGTGAATGATGCTACACATTTCTAGAAACATTTCTAGTATACACATATTTCTAGTATACACCCCCATGGATCATCTTTAAACACGGAATAAAAGAACAACAGATATCACTTTTTTTTACTTTTTTTTGTCATTTTTTTTCCTGGGATACTTTATTCATTGTGAATTTCTGAATGAGTCTTTGCTCATTGCCAAAACAAGGAAATAAATTTAAGTCCTGATTTACTTAGAAGCTGTGACAAGCGTGCAAAAGTAAAAAGAACACACATTGTACTTGTACAGCTATTGTACACAAAGGAAGTACATAAAAATGTACGGCTTTCAGAAGTAATTTACTAATCAATCATAGCACGGAGGAAGTAGTTCTGAAAGAAAGTTGGCTGGGTGCCTTGCTATGTTTTAAGATGACTTCAACCAAGAAATAGAGTTTTGTACTGCATTGTTAATTAGTCTTTGCTCAGATATATTCTATTATAGTCTGTACATTTATGTCTCTATTCTTCATTATATACAAAGCAATTTCAAGACATAGACATGCAAATATCACATACAAAGAGGTTTCTCAATAAGTAACCATACACAATTATATCTATATATTCACCACGAGGTACAGTATTTTCAGAAATAACTCAATACATGTTAAATATTCAGTTAAAACATTGGATATCCATAGTCCAACTTACGGAAAGTACTCTTTCATTTTTGCCAGATTAATCCTAATTGCGTTGCTGAAAATACCCAAAACACCAAAGATACTGCAAGCATTTTCAGTGTGTGCATGTACACACCTTTTTCTACTTAATTTGCATAGTTTTAGATTTTTCAGCGAAAAAGTTTAAAATCTACCCCAAAATTTGACTTAATCGAAATAGTGTTGATTTGCATATTGCTCATATCAGCATTTTTTTCATATTTTTTTCATAATTGGGAATATTCGAGATTCTAGGCAAAGTACCATGCATTGTGTTCACAATATGTACATGTACATGTGCTGATTTGCGCAATGCAGATAATTTGTTTACCTTTATTGCGCAAATCGGCACATGTACATGCGCATAACACATTGCTTACAGACCTGACCTACACCTAGAATGGGAACATAATTACAATGGTTGAAAGCTTAGTGTCATTGAGATGGACATTTACCTTATCAATGATTATAAGAATCTGTTTTAAAAGTTAAAGGTGGAAACATGTGTCAGATTTTTTAAGACATTTGAAACATTGTTTTACAAAACATTTATATAATTTTGAAATGGACCTTCAGGACATAAGAAGTACAGGTCAGCTGAGAATTGGCAATTGGCCAACGCAGATGTAATGTGAAAAACGCTATAAAAAAGGCATGCCTTTAAAAAACACATATAGAGTGAATGGGCCCTCAAAACGTTGTATTGCAGTCATAAAGTTGTTGAAAAGTAAGGTATTCAAAAATTTGCTAATTTATTTTAGAAGTGTGTAGATTTTATTTATATATGTGTGAATATAAATGTGTGAAAATCTTAGGCCTAAACTGGTATATAGCATTATTTCAAATTCCATGTTTCTGATGAAATGTAAACAGCCTCTTCTAACAGTGGTCATGCAGTGTATAGGCTGCTTTTGGGCTTATAACAGCCTCTTCTAACAGTGGCCATGCAGTGTATAGGCTGCTTTTGGGCTTATAACAGCCTCTTCTAACAGTGGCCATGCAGTGTATAGGCTGCTTTTGGGCTTATAACAGCAAATATCACAATACTATTATCATTATTATTTTTATTATTTACATAGCCATATCACTGTCACTTGTCTCTCTGAGGAGCTGGAAACTCACTAATGTTACTGCCATGGTCATGTGTCACTTACATAGTCAAAGAACATTTTTTTTTCAGCATGTCTTTGGATTTGGGGAAGATATCACATTACTTTTACAATGCAATACCACCAATGCGCCAGTAATGCATTCTAAACTGTGGGCAAAAAACGGCAATCTTGTGGAAACAAACCCAAACTGTTTCAATATCTGGGCCTTTAACAAACAAGTATTTTTCTCTACAGATTCTATTATTACTAGACCAAATGCTTATCTAGATAAACAGCTCCTTCAGAAACAAACCACTGAATATGCCACTCCGGACCATATTTGTTTCTAAAGTTATGTATTGTAATTATGCTCTGACATAAAAATTCTCATTTATCCTGTGTTGATAAGAGACACTATCAAGTCTTACAGGAAAATAAAACAAACATCAATCAGTTCCAGTATAACCTCTTTTTTTATTGAAGTTAGCAAAACATCAACATCCCCAGCTCATTCCTCAAGGTTTTCTGGTTCTGAATATGCTGATTATTTGTTTTATTGTATAAGATGAGCTGAAGCAGACTGCTAGAACAGACAGGGGTGATTGACCTGCAACAGCGTCCCAATTCCAGGTTCCACTGTACCTGGAATTGGTAAGTTTTGTTGTTGACAATTTGATTTGACATTTACATTTTAATTTATATAGATTACATACATTCAAATGGAAAAATATTATGCTATACAGTATATTTTCTTATAGCTACAAGGAAATCTTTGTTTTTAAAAATTATTAGAATAAAATCTAGGCAAACAATGGTAGTATGATTTGCCCATTCCTTTCACATAGTTGTGTATGACATTTAGTATTATGGGCCTACTGCTGTCTTCCTAAGTTGTGTTTATTTCAATAACCCAATACAGGAAAAATCTAGAAGAAAATAACCCCTAGAAAACGATGTGACCATGATGTGACTACCGTATATACTCGAGTATAAGCCGACCCGAATATAAGCAAAGGTACCCAATTTTAGAAACAAAAACTGGAAAAAACGGAATGACTCGAGTATAAGCCTAGGGAGGGAAATGCAGCAACAAAGGCACAGAAACACACAGCCAATGTGCTTTTGTTTTGAGGTGCAATTATTGAATTCAGCAGATTTGTAAGTTAATTACAAAGCCCCTGAACATGATATCATCACTAGAAGTGCTGGAGATGTAGAGAAGGGATGTGGGAGCATTGTAAAGAATAAAGTATTGTTCTAGCATATCAAGTTTTTGCACAAAATGTTCAAATTTGACATGACTTTGAACCTAATTTATGCAAAAACTACATATGCTAGAGCAATAATTTTTTTTCAAATGTTCGCACAGCCCTTCTCTACATCTCCAGCAAATTTGGTGATGATAACATGTTTGGGGGCTTTGCAATTCACTCATAAAGTCGACCTACAAAATGCCACGATTTTCATTTTTTGACCCGAATATAGCACATTTTTTTACATAATTGGGAATAGTCGAGGTTTTAGGCAAAGTACCATGCATTTTGTTCACAATATGCACATGTACATGTGCTGATTTGCACAATGCAGATAATTTTTTTTACCTTTATTGCGCAAATTGGCACATGTACATGCGCATAACACATTGCTTACAGACCTGACCTACACCTAGAATGGGAACATAATTACAATGGTTGAAAGCTTAGTGTCATTGAGATGGTCATTTACCTTATCAATGATTATAAGAACCTGTTTTAAAAGTTAAAGGTGGAAACATGTGTCAGGTTTTTTTTAAGACATTTGAAACATTGTTTTACAAAACATTTAAATCATTTTGAAATGGACCTTCAGGAAGTACAGGTCAGCTGAGAATTGGCAATTGGCCAACGCAGATGTAATGTGAAAAACGCTATAAAAAAGGCATGCCTTTAAAAAACGCATATAGAGTGAATGGGCCCTCAAAACGTTGTATTGCAGTCATAAAGTTGTTAAAAAGTAAGGTATTCAGAAATGTGCTAATTTATTTTAGAAGTGTGTATATCTTATTTAATTATGTGTGGATATAAATGTGTGAAAATCTTAGGCCTAAACTGGAGCATTGTAAAGAATAAAGTATCGTTCAAGCATATCAAGTTTTTGCACAAAATGTTCAAATTTGACTTGACTTTGAACCTAATTTATGCAAAAACTACATATGCTAGAGCAATAATTTTTTTTTAAAGTCGACCTACAAAATGCCACGATTTTAATTTTTTTACCCCGAATATAGCACATTTCAGGTGCTGAAAAATTTGGCTTATACTCAAATGTATACGGTATGTTTCCCATTAGAAATAATGAAGATATCCATAATGCATTCTGAACCTTTAAACTCCTTCCCTCACCTTTTCATACAAAAAAAAACATTGTATAATATGTGTAACCAGAAACACCAAAAACTTTACCAGTGTTCTCACCAAGGTAAAATGTGTACAGCCAACCAGAAACAAACATTTGTAATCACCATTCAAATATTTTTGGCTTTCAGGAAGAGTGATTGAAATGGAAAATGGTTATTGTTCCCCATCTATAAAAACATTAGTAATCTGACTTTCTTGTATCATGTTTCTCCTTGGAAGAGTCTGCAGCATTTTCTTTGTTTGGGCTTGCCCCCACAGGCACAGCTGCCCGCGGGCTGGTGCGGTCCCGCCAGCCGCTAGCGGCTGAACATAGGTCACGAGCGGGGCCGCTAGCAGCTGGCCACGGCTGGTGGGCAAAACGTGGGTGCCCCGCATTTCTAACCACGGCCGCGGCTAGGTGCAGCAGCACAAGTAGGGACAGCCACTGCGTGGCCAACTTCGCCTGTGGGGACAAGCCCTAAGGTTGGTGAAATTGCTCATTTTGATGTGGTTTACTTTTTAGTGAGATAGGTCACATGATCAGTACTCACCAATTCTGATTGGTTTATTTCTTTTTTCTTTATTTCTTCCATCCATATTTTTCTTCTTTTCTATGTATTTTGGGGCACTGTGTGAAATTAAGTCCAAAAATATGTATATATGGGTTCACAGTGCAGCTTACAAATGCTTACAAATTTACAACCATGCAAACATGTTTTGGACTGTTATTCTGGTTGAACGCAAGATTTTTGGTTGCAACTTGTTCCGCTGAACTAATATCCATTCATCCTTTTATCCTTTCATTATTAAAAACAATCCCATACAGAGCATAGTTGCCCAAAAAATACCATGACTACCAGTCCAGTGCTGATCCAGGGTAATGTTTGTCCAATAGGAACATCATGATATACATATAAGTTAAAAATAGATCTTGCCAAAATTAGCACCACTAAACATAAGTTATTTGAGTTACCATCACAATGAAGTGCCTGTCCTCTGTTGAAGGACATGTAGCTATCCATATCTGCAATATTATAGCCGTGAAGTAATACAAAGCATTGGGTTGACAAGAATCCTGACAGTCTTCCATGTTTGAACATCTTAACTCCTGAATGGTTCTTTTGGTTGTCTTCTGTCTGCACTGTAGAGTTCTGGAAGAATTTTCAGGGACAACAATGCAGAGCTTCATTAGAAATACTAGGACCAGGACTTGTTACCAACACATTACTTTAAATAAGGAAAGCTGTCAGCTTCATAATAATGACTGATCAAAAGAATTGACTCTCCTAAAAATATGGTAAACCAATTTGAATGAATCCTACATTTGTTTTAATCCTTTGAGTGGGTTAGTGCCCTGTGTGAAACAAGGTTTTTGGGAGGAACCACTGGTAGCCAGATTCACCACATCCAATTTTACAAATTTTTAGAAGGGGGAGGGGGG
>CM070033.1:59699350-59734360 GCA_036250615.1 Ptychadena robeensis | reverse complement strand
TGCCCTATCTCCAGCTAATGGGCTTAGCCTGTCTCGTTCCCCTAGCCCAGGCGTAACAGTTATACGTTCTCAGAAAGATGGAACAGTGGAACTTTTCCAAAAATGTTTGTGTGCTAAAGCATTAAAGTGTTATACTTGCATACCTCCAGCGCAGGGAAAAAAGACGCGTGCCGCCACATTTGCCAGCAGATTCCGCATGACTTGTGGGCAGTTTATTTTACCATAGAAAGACCAGCGGCATTTCTCCCACTATGCAAGTATGCCTCCAACAACTTTTTTGTCTACCATCTTGGAAATATGTCCTGTGCAATGCAATTGCATTCTGCAGCTTCAAAATAGTGATGAGCGGCATAGGCAATATAATAATTCTACTAATATTTGATTCGATATTTGTTAATATTCGCAATTCGAGTGTATTATAATCGCAATTATAATCGCATTGTGATTACCTCTGGCTGCTGCAGCCAGGGAAAGGAGCAGTCGCTCCAGCAGCAGCTGTCACAAGGGCCTGCAAACTTGTTCATATATAATATTCATGGCCATACACTCAAAATTAAATGTTCATAAGTAGTATTTATTTTCGCATTGCGAATATAAAATTGCAATGCATGGCCATAAGCTTCCCAATGCATAGTATCGCGAATATTCAACATTGTGAATATCTGCCATCATATTCACGAAATTAGCAAATTCTCAAATAGCCAATATTTGTAGAATATATTCGCAATTCGAATATTCAAGCACACAATACTTCACAACAGCACAGCAGGCTCACCGCTCTGATAACACAGAGTGGACATTGTCCCATTCACTACAAACTCTGTGTCTTTTTATCTAGTGCTGATGCACATCCACCGCAGGGGGAGAGAAGCAGTGGACACAAGCCATCAACGTGCTGCATTTTTGAAAATGTAGCATCATCAAAAGGGATTTTGATGCATACGAAAACACACTAAGCAAAACGCATGTGTTAATGCGTATGTACTAACACACGCCTTTAAAAAGCATTTATAATGAAAAAGGCCCTTAAGGCTTTCCTGCAGATGATCACATAGGGAAAGATATTCCATTCATTTCCCAATTCTAAGTATTATGTGGACTGTCACTTTGTGTGTCTATATAGTGTTTATACATATAATGTGTTAATGTAGTTTATTTTATATGTATCAAGGACATTTACTACATTGTAATGCATTTTGTAATAGTGTCCTCTTGATGTTTGTATCCTTCTTTCTGGTATCCAGCCAAGTGTAAAAAAAAAGAAAAAGATAGTACATCTAAAGGTATTATTTGGTTGTACAGAACAGAGAGTCCTTTTTTCTTTTAACATAAGCTACTTCCCTTCTGCCATGTGTCTGTAGTATCATTAACATAATAACTTTGTATTTAGTGTAATAGAGTAGCTGGGAGAAAATTTCCATGGGAAATAAGCTTTGGCTCTTGAGCTAAAATAAACATGAGAAATATTGATGTAAGTGAAGCCCATGAGTGAGAACTGCTTTTCAGTAAACAGCCCATCCTCACATGTACAGTGCTTATAATTAATAATCAGAAACCTTAAACTTGATTAAAAGGGTTCTGAAAAAGGAAGTCCTTGTGGTTAGACAACTCACTTGGCTCCACTGGAAACCTCACATCTACTTCCTGTGGTCCACTAAATTCCATTAGTTTGCTCAACTGTACAAGAGTTCTACTTAAGGATATTTTAGACACTTTAGACATTTGCATCCAGCATTCTGGAACCCTAACAAAATGTGGCTCAAACCACGATATAACTCCCTTGTGGAAGTTTTAAATAAACATAAAAACTATTTTATGTTTTTTCTGTTTGAAAAAAAAAAAAATTCTTTAAGACTTTTCTTTTTAACTTAAGCTGCCCATACACCTTTAGATATCTCTGTCAGATATCCTTTAGATCTACCAACAACTATGTAGTTCTGGCTCCTCTGTGATTGAACACAGGTAGGACTTGTTGATTTAGAAAGTCCCTCATATTACATGGTTTTGGTAAAGCAAAAGGAGATCTAAAGAAAATCTGACAGAGAAATCTAAAGGTGTATGGGGACCCTTAATTTTATTTTACTCTACCAGTACTTATGTTTATATACTTCCCATCTTCTACACATTACACATTCTCTTTGATTATATACTAAATACACTCACCGGCACACCTGTCCACCTGCTAATTGATGCAAATTACTGATCAGCCAATCACAGTGGCTTATCTTATATTTTTCTGTATATATGGCTTATTTTAATGTTATTTGCCCAATATGGGTCATATATGACACAGACTTTGTACCCTTTTCAGACATTATTTATTGTGTATGTGACTTCATAAAGCTCTTTTCATGGAATAAAATATTTGGCATTATAGTTTACAGGAATCATGAAAAATTAAGTTTCTATTTATTTATTTTGTTTTTAGCTTCCACATTTCTAATTATTGGAATGTTAAAATTCCATATTTTTGTTGCTGGAGATGTAAAAAAGTGAATCTTTTTCAAAAAATTTCTAGTACATGTCTAGTACAAAATCGAACTATTTGTGTTTGAGCAATGCTGTTTTTTGTAGTATACCACTACACTTCTTTACATCTCCAGCAAGTTTGGTGATGATACCATGCTCAGCAGCTTTGTAATTAACTCGATTTGTCAAAATGCCATCAAAATGCTGTTTTAAAGTGTACCATATTTAAATAGTACATACAGGTCTTTTAATAAATGTTGACACGCAGTTATTACCCAAGATTCACATATTTCTCCCATTTTAAATAGGAAAAGTAGGTGAATCTTGGATAAAAGTTTTGTAACCCTTTTGTCAAAATATAATAAGAGATGTGCGAGACTCACATCTATGACAGCAACCATTGCAGTGTGTAAAACCTTTTATCCCTCCTTTCCCTCCTCCACAGTTTCCTGGAGTCTAGGAGGACTCCCGACTCTTTTCTCGAGTCTAGGAGGTAATTTCGAGAAAATAGGATGTCACATAGGCAGCCAAGGTAGTACCCACCAACTGTGTAGTGTAAAATAGCTTGACCATGGACCATTTAGATGTGTAAAGTGGGCTTTTAGCTGCAGTCATAAGTTAGGAGATTAGTTATGATGATGTCATGTGCTTTAAAAACAACTTTTGAAATTACATTAACAAGTTCAAATGTTTAAGATATGTTTGTAGATTCCATTTAAATCTAGGGGAACATGGGACCAGTGTGGGTGGCTGATGTTCTCCCCCTGTTCAAGCGAACTGGGTATCACTTACTGGTATATCTGCCAGGAAATGGAAACAGTATGCTATAGCTTGGCATTCAGAGGTTATTTTGGCAAGTAAATGAGGTTGCTAAACACCTATACACATGTTAAAAGAGCCAGGCTTGTCAACACCAAAGGATAACAGGTGTTTCCAGTTCCTTTACCTGTATGCATGTCCATGTAGAAAATGTATGTAGATTTTGTAGTGAAGGCTTGCTGAGTAAAAATGTGTCTTCCCAACTTTAGCATTTCTACATACCTGTGTGAATGCCCCCTGAAGGTCAACATGGTCCTTGTTGTAATAATCTGCCTGTACACTACTTGCTGTATGTTACAGTTTGATATATAGAGCATCATTAAATATATTGTATACCCCAAACTTATACATTTTTTTTATTTTGGATAGAGTAAGGGAAGAAAAAATGAGTTATTCTTATAAGTTCTTTTACCAGTTAGGCATATTAACCCTTTCATTTTGTCCTGTGAACCATTGTTATTTATAAGAATGCAAACCTATTGGTAAATTGGGTTTCTTCAAAATACCTTATCCATGCTGCTTCCACTTAGGCTTTCCAGCTGCACTATGTAATGTAATATGCCATCCCTCAAATCCAAATAAGTATGATCACACACCAATATTAAACGTCAGCCGCACTGCCACCAGAGACCTCCGACACATTTAACCCAGAAGAGTTTCTGCATTGTACACATGGTCATTCCTTTGCTGATTAACCCGACAAGTCTATAGTTGGGCATAGATACATAGGTGGGGGGTGATTTCTTGGCAGATCGACCAAGTGTGATTACGTCATGCATGGCCAGTCGTACCCTTTGTGTGCCACCATATACTTTGGATGGGGATGCTGGTCCCCATCAAAAGTAATGAGATCGGCCAAAAAAATATGTCCGTTCTTTGTTTAATCGATTTATGGTTGGCGCATGAGATTTGTTATATTAAAGTTCTGTGATTATCATGTTTTATAAAGTTGTCAATCTACATGAATTGTGTGATTAACCATAAATATTCATTTTATTCAGTGCTTTACCCTCAGGGAGCACAGAATGATGGTGAAACACGTTGGAACACAAGATCTACAGCCCTTGTAAACTTATAAGTGTAACTATGCAGTTTTTTGATTATTTGTGTCACTGTAAATGATGTGCACAAATTATGTGCAATTTTTGTGTGTTGGCATTGCCATTGGCATTGTCATATGATTGGCTTTGAAATTGTATTCCTTGGTACATTTTAGATTATTTATTTTGTATAATTAAGTTATTGATAACAAAGAACTTTTAAAGTGAATATTGATTTTTGCTTCATTGATGAAACCTGTGCCTTAATAGCCTATATAGTTGATAGAGTGGGGTTGGGTTATTCCCCAGTCTCATTTCTGTAGTAGGAAAAATATATATGATTATTTATTAGGGGTGTGGCATATATGGGTACAAATTCACTACTTGTATGCAGGGTGGCAGTCCATAGCAGATAACTAATACTTCATTGGTCCTATTGTTAAAATCATCACTATTATAATACATTTATTAGCTCATAACAAGGAGATTTTCGTATTACTGTCGATATAAGGTTAGTGTGTGGGAGAAGCAGAAGAAAATCATGTGCCAGCATTATATGTAATTATTGTGATAAAATTGGTTGGTTTTATATTTAAAAGTGGAAGTTCATTCACTGACAACTACTGGCAACATTTAATAAATCATCCTGCATAGGAGATTAAATGGGACTCTTAGGGACACCTGATGCATTTTCCAAATCTGTCTTTCAATAACTTTTCTGCCCTTAATTATACATCTTCACTACAGCTCTAATGCTGCTCTCAGGATTGTTGATCTTGAAGTGGCACTGAAAGTAATATGTGTAAAAATCTCTGAATAAAGACAGAGTTTACCCACGAAAGCTATTATTCTTTGAATTGCCCATCAAAATCATTTTAGTTGTACGTTATATACAGATTGTGAGAGAGATTCGGAGAAGCTTATTGCACAAAGGTCTATTAGGCTTCTTTTTCCATCTTGCTACATCTCAGACATGTAAAATATACAGGATATGAAAAGAACTTTTCATTTGAAACCATTAGGGATTTTTTTTTCAGATGCACATTAAGATTTTGGCATTGTGTCTTATGCTCACTCTTCAGACAAGTGACTCATGATGACTCGGAAGCAGCCCCTTTATATTTATAAGGAGAGAGCACTGTAATCAGACATCCAAGGTGTTAGTCAGAGTTTATGGGGAGGAAATCCCTCTTGCACAGTTATGACAGACCATGGAATTCCAAGATTGGAATGTTTTTCAGAAACAGCGAGCATTTGGGAACATGTGGTTGCAACAGCCTCAAAATGATGACACATTAAAGTGTGTATAAAGGAAAAATTCACGATGAGCAGCAGAAGGTTGTTTTGTTAATGTGATGTGTTCCTTCTGCAAAGTGAATGTGGATATAATTCTGAAAGGCAGATTCTGAATTCTGGTGCCAGTGCTGGCCACTTAGTATGACAGATGTCGATTGATTTCCTAAGAGATTTTTTTTAGTCTGACTGTTCTGTCAAGTCTTAAATGTCTATATTATAGAAGTGAGTCTGAAGGGAAACAGTTAAATTAAATTTCCTTCATTGCTTCTAGGAATATGGCATAATCATTTGAAACTTTTTTTCAGCAAATGATCTGTGTGATTTATAGAAGATGATTGAGAATGCAAAGCTTCTCTGAACGTTCCAAAATATACATCCAATGATTTGCTTATAGATTTATGCTGCATAAGGTATAAGTAAACTTCCTCACACAGCTTCATATTGCCAAGTCGTTAAAAGCAAGTGTAAGAAATAAATGCTGAGCATGTAAAGCCAAGAGTTGATCATCTTGTTTTATTAACATAGCATAATTCATTGAATGTCCTTGGTTACTCTCTGGCACATCACTTTTCAAAGTCCAGGTATGGTATCCCCAATTATAAATTATTTTTATTGATTATAATTTTTTGTTTATAACTGATGACCCCACTACAATCTTTACATAAAATATAACTACCAATACCATATTTCTTTGGGGGTGGAAAAAACTCTAAGTAAACATAACCTGAAAGAGAACTCTTATAAATATTTAGTGAGATTGCTGACACAGAAAGACACCGTGGGTTGCACTGGGTAGCAAGCCCAAGTGTAGCTCGTGGTGAGTACTGTTTGTAACAGTACAAGCTAACCTGGGGCTTAATGCTCAGAAAGTTAATTAATAAATTGAGGGCAGAAAGTCAGTTATTGAAAGACAGGCAACTGAAGGGCATCCTGGGTGCTCTTGAGATCTAGCATTGGTAGTATATTTGAACCCATTTCTGTGAATCAAAGTATTATCAATATTGTTCAAGTCATAGCACTTCCTGTTGATATTTGAGCTAATGTGGGTTTTTGGGTTTATGCATGTGGTCATTCAATAAGTTTTCATCTGTCCACATTTCACATTATTTGCCTCTTTTACCTTACTTTATTCACATTTTCCCTTTGTCCACCCCCTTTCCTATCCCCACCCTATTGTTTTCATTTCTCCTCCTTTTCCCCATCTTAATTTTCTTTGGCACAACTTCACCTAATTTATCTCCAATTTGAGCACACCATAGGTTTTTTTGTGAAATCTGTATTTACACTACTACTGTTTATTATTGGAAAGTCTTTTTCATGTTGGAAATTGTTGTGAATACATTTAATAAAAACATTTTAAAATATAAACTTACAATGTGCACCAGGTTTCTGATTAATTTGAATAAGGAACCTACTATTCAAAAGCTGCATAAAGGATGATGGAATGAGAAGTTCATAGTCCGACATATTATTTAAACAGCAATGAATAAAAACAATCAGAGCAATGAAGTAAGTTATTTTAAGTGCCTGATTCATGCAACACCCACCACTAAAACTATTAGTTGTTTGGTGTTCTTCTTTAACAAACCTGGCAAACTATTTATTTTGTGTTGAATAAAATGAATGTTGGCGTATAGCAATTTATTTAAAAAAACAACTTGCAGATCCACATCCTGATATGTCATAAGGCACAAATGTAAGCAGCATTCAAGAGCAACTGTATGTCTCCGGCTGGTGCCCAGTGTCGGAGTGATATTTGTAAAGTGTAATGCTGACTTGTTTTTCTGTTTTCCTTGGAAAAGTCTTAATTTCCCTTGATGGAAAAGTTGCTAGCGTACTTTAATTTAAAAAGCAGAGTTAAGCCTTTTTTTATAATTAAATAAACAGCTCTTAGGGAATGAAAAGGATATGAATACATGTTACTAAAGTAGATTTTTATCCAAGAAATGTGTTAAATGAATTTACACTGACTCTACAGTTTCTGAAGTCTGTAATATTTACGTTTGGCATCACAAAGACTGCCGTTGAGAACAGTGATATATGGGTTAGATAGTAGAGTTTACAATTCATATTTTCCTTTGCTTTTGGATGCCAAGGAATTTAATGCGAGATGTTCTAATCATAAAGAACAAAAATGAATGTCATTCAATGTAAAATAGACAGGTTCTACAATATATAGCATTCATGCATTATGTCCTTCATCTGGTAGATATTTAGTTGCCTTTATAGTGTTTAAAGAAATACTTACATTAAAACTGTATATTTTGGTGCAGAATATGCTTCGTGTTTGGGTGTTTTAACTGTAGCTGTTAAAGTGTACCTACCACCTGTAGCCGATACTGCCGAGATCCACAATTTTAAAAAAAAAACTTTTTGTGAGAGCAGGAGGTGCGTTTTTTTCAAGCGCGTCCCTCCCACTGTCTGACGTCTCATCTCGGTTCAGCCCTTGTGGCTGTAGGAACTCTCGCCTGCCCAGTCTTGTGAGACTTGGGTGATTAGCAGTGATTCCAGAGACACATCGCAGCAGCCAATTCCCCCCCCCGCCCCACGGGCTCTCTGACAGAGAGGAGACAGCCTAGTCTCTGTAGGAGGGGGGGAGGGGCAATGATGGGGCGGAATTAGCTTCACTCCTCCATAATCTCAGATGCTGGAATTAGAAATGTACATGAGGAACATAAGTAGGGTTTTTTCCAGGATCTGAACTGTTAACAGATGAGTATTGTGTCTGTTTAATGTATGTGTTTTTTTATTTTGTGTTTAAAAATGTTCAGACAATAGTTGATCACACGCAAATGAATAATCACAATACATATGTGACAAAATTATTACTTACTGATACAATATTGTACACAACCCAGATACAAATTCATACATCACAATAAAACAATGTTCTTGTAGGTCATGATCTAAAAATATGGTATTTCTCACAATGATCTTTGTCTCAACGTGTTTCGCCATTTGAGCTTTCTCAGGAGTTATCAGAGTTGAATTCTATGGTTGAACTAATGTCAAACAATAGATCCAGGATAAGTGAGAGAGAGGCAGAATCCCTAGGAGAACCCCATGGAGCGAATCCCGGTCCAGATGGGGAGAGGGGGGGTCATGCAGGACTTGAGATGGCCATGCCTTGCTGTGTTATCTATTGATATAAACAATGCAGCCTGATTCCTACTTCTACTGCATCACTCTATTAGTTTGGCAGCAATGAGAGGATGAAACTAGTGCAGCATCACTAAATGATGGGAAGAGTGAACAGGTGAGATCAGGTTAAGTTGGGATCTCTATGTGTGACTATATCTGCCAATAATAAAGCAGTGTAAAAATAATAATAATAAAAGCATGCTGAGAAGTTGCTTAGCAAGTGTGATGGTACCTATCCCAGAACATTCAACAACAAATGCCATACTCCACTAAAATAGATTTTAAATGGTACTTTTACACCATGTCTAATTTGCTAAATAGCACAAATGTATTATTTAATACACATGTAGATAAAGCAAGATTATACCTTCTTAAAAAGAAACACTCTACTTGCTTTGGTCTGTCTTCTTGAGGAAAGTATAATCTTTCATGGTGGTTTTTGTTTTGCTTCTTAACAGGTAACAGTTCTTCCATAAAAATGCCACATTAATGAGTTGGATCTGTGATGTGAGTGTCTGTATGTTTAGCCCTGACAGGCTTCTGAACTTTCTATATAAAGTAAGGGTTGCCAGCTCTGTGTAAACACGAGTCCCCATAGAGCACTTTCAAAGACCACCAATATTTAAGCATTTGGACATGTAACTGGCAACAGAGGAAACAGTGAGTTCTGGATTCTTTAGCTAAAGTAAGTGTTTCAACGTCAAACATATTAAAATGCAACTGGTCTGCCTTTTTTCTTGTCAAGCTAAAGTGCGTACAGACACTAGACACTTTACCCAATTTGGCATTTCTGGCAGACAAGGAAATATTAGTGTGTTTGAAGGCCTCTATATGCAGTAGGTATTTTCTCTAAGGTAGTTGAGTAAATTATCTGGGATGGATCTCTCTACTGCTATCATCTAAAAGGTGCACACACAATTGGCCAAAGAATTTGTACTTAAACCATTTATCAATGGCTAAAACGGTACAGCACTCTACTATTACTTTATTCATCATAAAGGTCATTGGGCTTCCTAACCATGCATGCACATACAGTTACTACTGAATGTCTACTGTAAAGACATTAAACTGTACATCACATTACAAAAAAAGTTTTTGGGAGAAAATTTATCTTTGAGGAGTTTTAAACAGTAGACAATTGTTCTATGCTGTAAAATTGTCTACTCAGCAAACATACATACATGATGATTTTGCTGCTGGTACTGTGAGTTTATTCCCATGCAAGATTCTGCAAGATTCTGAATTGGTATGTTGTATGGTTTATTCCCATGCATAAAACAGCTGCAAGATTCTGAATTGGTATGTTGTATGGCAAATAATAACTTGGTAACTTATTATTTGGTAGATACTTAATACCATGTTATTTTTCCTTAAAAATACATTTCCAGAAATAAATGGGAAATCCCTTGTTTACCTATGTATTTTAGTTTCCTAGATCCAAGTCTCCTAAAAGAGGAGTGGTAAGGGTCTTTGAATCCAACTTAAAAAAAAGATATTCTTACATCAATACTTGGTTGCATATTTATAAGCATTTGGTGACTCTTGGGTCACTTCATCAGGATAAAAATCATAATAAAAGAGTATAAAATCGTAATAAGAGTGTATATTTTAAGGCGGAAGATAGCAAGGTTTATGGATGGACCCCTTTTTTGGTCACATATAACAACAAAAGCAGCCCTGAAGCAGTTTTTACATAATGATATACAACTTTAAAAAATAAACCATGTCAGTGAACTCTTATCTCGTTTGTTTACATCAACTTCTCTCATTGATTAGGCCATGCTTGCAAACCAAACTACTGTATATATCCCAGTTTTGATGACGCGATGACTATTGTGTAAGTAAGGCATACTTAGCAATAATGTGACTTCATTTACCATGCCGTAAAGTGCACCCATACAGAAAATCACCCAGAGTAAATCAAAACGAATTTTACTAACCATCCTCATTTCTTCACTTGTGTACAATTTTAAAATTTAGCACATGACTCTTGCCTCTGTATGATGTCAAAAGGTAACTTTTCTTGGCCAAATGAAGCCACTGCTTAGGCTTCCCAAGCATTGCAAAGCTTCATCTGGAAATCAGGAGAAAAGATGCCGGCATTATAACGTGTTGAGGGAATCTGGTCTCCCCTTTTCTGTCTGTGTTGGTTGGGCAAAAGGTAGTTAGGTCAGGTAAGGGCACTAAAAACATGATTTATTTATTGTTACACATTATGTCTGCTTTTTTCAATATTAAGCACTGTATACATTTTGATAAATCAGGGAATTGTTTTTACATTTCTAAAATATATTCTAATGGCAAGATTGATATTAACTTCTTATTAACTCTTAGAAAATCCTACTGCAATTGCAATAACTCTTTTCATTCCTAAGTAACTATCATAAATGGCATTCAGCATTCACCATATTGAGAATCATTTTGTATGTAGCCACAATTACTTTTTTTAAAACAACCCTTGATATGCAATGACAAGCTAAATGGACTATGCTAGTATTGCAAATCTAAAGCTATGTAAGATATGTCACATGGCAGTGAAACTAGACAAGAGATTAATTTTCTCTCTTAGACATTAATAGCTTTATTCAATTAAAGACCACACAGCATTAGAACAATCTTAATGTATTATAGCTCATGAGTGCCAGCATCCTGGGACAAGATGTGGTTCCCTGCTGTTTGTGCCTACCGCAGCAAGAAGAGTCAATATTGAATGCCCGTCCTTCCAAGAATTTTCAAACTTATGTTTTATGGATTATTAACTTACTGGTTAAGTGGTCATTAAAAAACATGTAAGCAGGTAGTAAGTATGTGTGAAATTAAGGGAATTAATTGTCCCAAAAACTGAGAACTGAAAGATTTCAGCTGTAGGGTCGGCACTGCCCCCACCGTGTGCAGCAGATCTTCAATCAGACACACATGTCACAATGTCTCAATTAGTCCATACACATGACTTTGGTGTAAGATCTTGTATCTTTATTCTCCACATCACCATACAGCTTCACAGTCCATGCCATCACCATGCCAGCCATCTGGGAGCAGCCATTGTCATCTCAGCATGTCTCTCACTAGTCCTGCACTCCACCCAATGTCACCTCCTACCAGGGTACCCTTGTCCCCATTAGGGGCACAAGGGGAAAGTCACTGGTTACATCTCTACGATCTCTTGTCTCCAGAGATCACACCACAAATGGTGTCCATCCCCACGAGGGCAAGTATCCAGCGTGACACTCACATGATCACAACCAGTCGGCACTAAGATACACTAGGGAAGACCTAGCTCCACCTTCAATGGGCCTTATAATACCTGTCCCAGGCTGGGCATTCCCATATGGCATGGTTACATCAGATGGAATATTCTGGCATGTTCTTGACCTTTACAGCAACAACACCTGCTCTGCACAACAACAGGGTCATATTAGAGTGCTTCAATCTCAACAGATCACACTTAACCCCTTACACACAGGTTTCTCCTACCAGGCACTTATCACTCCGCTACATAGCAACATTCAATCATGGGGTGGCAGGAATTGAAGTAATTCAAGAAGCTAATTTTTTGCAATGCTTTCGTTTTTAAATACATTTTTAGTCTGGGGACATTGATGATGCCAGCAATGTGGACAGAGGAGGGTGGGAAATTCAAACAGAGTACAGTGCTGTCAGATATGGGTGGAGCTGGGGAGACAGCTCTGTTCTCTCAGCCGACACTTTACATGGAGACCCTGCGGTTTTTATGTAAAGCAACGGACATCGGCCGTATTTGACGGTCATGTCCGATATGGCTGTTTTAGAGCGGGACTGATTGGTCCTGCACCAAAACAGCGATGGCCACATATTATATGGGCCAGATAGATGGACGTGAGCACGCACGGCGCTCAAAACGGCCATCGATCTGGCGCATATCTTCACGTCTGTACCCTGCTTAATAGAAGAGAAAAGTACTAATTGAAATGGGCAGCAGTTTAACTAGCCCCCCTGACCAGCTTTGAATTTCCAACAACTGCTGAGAGTTTTTATGTTTGCCTGTGTTAATATAACCACCCTCCCCCCCACCCCACCCCCAGGAAAGAAAACAGACTATGTAAATGATTAAATTTTTTGTCCATAATCAAGTTGCTTTTTCAAATACAGCCATTTACTTGTTATGCTTATTGATAAAAAAAAAAACCTATGCCGTTAACCGTTATTATTTATCATATGCCCAATCTATTCTACAAGGAAGTGTTAGCCAACTTAAATGTTAAAGATTGTTCACCATCTCCTTTAGCTGGAAGTATAAATATCCTATTTTCAACACAAGAAAGAATCAAATTTCATGACTTTATTTCTAGTTCACACATTTTTTAAAGATATCTCTGAGCTTCAGATATAATATTAGGGCTTGCTTGAGACTTCCTGTTCGCAAAAGGAATAGTTCATAGAGACGATTTCTTTTTATAGAGTTTCTTTTATAACAGAAATGCTAACTGTGTCTAAGGTTACCATGGTATTCGTAAATGGTCCTATGTTGAGAGCATAAATTCTGTTTCATGCCCTGATCAAAGATATATTAGATGTGCAAATGAGGTAGTAAACCAATGTACTGCATTGCCTGTATCAGCTGGGAGAAGACATGTTTTCATTGAAGGAGGAGTACTCATCTGCAAACGATGGCAAATCTTCTAATTTTGGGTAATCAAACATCCAAATGTTTGTGTTATCTGTACTTAGTCCGAACAATAGAATAATCATGTACTTGTTTGTTATATTACTAACCACAACGTTTTAACATTACCGTGTGCAACAAAAACTGATACTATAGTATCCTATGGATTCAGTTGTGCTTATTCACTGGCTTCCATTATGTTCTGGGATCTAGGAGATCCTATTTCTGCCCCCTCATCAATACTTTGGAACATTACTACTATGTAATAGGTGTAACACCTTATGGTATTGTTGATGTAAGACTTGAAAACAGTAGGTATTTTATGTTATGATTGGATGTGTGTTACCAGAGAATATCTAAGCAGACAAAACAATCTAAACAATTCCAATGTCAATTTATACAGGTGACATAGCTCTTCTGTAAAGGGAAAATTAAGGTTTAACAACTTATCATGATCCACCAATAGCTTAATTTCTTGAGGGACATGAAACACCAGAATTGGGGTTTCTCCATCAAATTCTTTAGAATTTCCGGTTCTTGTTTAATGATTGAATCTTTGCATCATGCTTTGGTTCCTTAGTCCAACCACTAATTCACGATAAATCACAGGTCAGAGTACATGGTGTAGGATGCAGACATCACACATGAGTAACAAACTAAGAAAGATAATAAATAGTTGCACACAACCCCCAGCAGTGATTACACAGCTACAGTGATATCAGTGGCCAGAAGGGCCCTTGGTGGGTGTATGGGGCCTGAGCAAAGATCGTGGAGTAAAATGGAGTCAATATGAGGGGTGGGTGTTTAAGCTGTGTGTAGGTGTGCAGCTCTCAAAATGGAGTAGTGTGGCCCCCTGTAACAGACAAATAAGAACAAGGACAGAGGCGCACAACCTAGTACAACAAATGGTTAAATAATGTGGAATTGAATAAGATGAAGCAAAAGGGTTGAAAAAAAGCCTTCGCTTGAAATGCGTCCCATTGTTCTTGTTGAGCCTCCCAGCATCTGTAAGCAGGAAGTGATCTCATCCCCAACCAGGAAGTGAGGTCTTCCTGGAAAGCACAGGGCCCTGAGAGATCCATCCTTGTTAACCTCTTTTAATGTTAGTATCTTGTCTGTTGTTTTGTTTCATTTAGTTTTATTTTGTTTAATTTTGTTTCATCTTATTCACATCCACATTATTTAACCATTTGTTGTACTAGGTTGTGGGCCTTGTTCTTATCACACATGAGTGCTAATTCTTACATCTTCCTATAAAGGAATTACTCTACTCTGAAAATGTGATGGTTCAGATCAATATGAATGCACCATTAACAATCATGGACAATTTTTGAACAGTTGAGGATCATCTTTAGAGGCTTCCAAATTACATTTTAGTATACTAAATGAAGCTGGTAAGTGCTTGCATTGTAGTGTCAAATTTTTTATAAATGTATAAATTTCAGAGCCCTCTCAGACCTCCAGTAGTACCCTTTCTTTGCATTTAAATATTAGGTGTCAGTGGACAGACAAATAGGTTATGTGTGTAGAAGAATTCAGCAAGAATTTTGGCTCTCAAAGACCTGTTACTCTGCCTTTAAATCCCACCTTTACACCACTCATTAATCTATATTAGTAGCACCTGTGTTTAAAGACACCTGTACATCCTACAGTCAGTCAAACTCCGACTACTACCATGGGCAATACTGAAGAACTGTCAAAAGACACTAGAGACATAATTGTGGACCTCCACAAGTCTTTAAAGGGCTGTGGGGCAATTGCCAAGCAGCTTGTTGAAAATAGATCAACTGTTGGAACAATTGTTAGAAAATGGAAAGGCTAAAGACCACTGTCAGTCTCCCACGGACTGGAGCCCCATGCAAGATCTTACATTGTGGGGGATCACTAATGATAATAAAGGTGAGAAATCAGCCCAGAACTACACAGGAGGAGCTGGTCAATGACAGGAAGAGAGCTGGGACCACAGTTTCAAAGGTCACTGTTGATAGAACACTACACCTGCATGGTTTCAAATCATGCATTGCACTGAAGGCTCCCCTGCTCAAGTCATCACAGGTCCAGGCCTATCGTAAGTTTGCTAATGACCATCACGATGATCCAGAGGAGGCAAGGCAGAAAGTCATGTGGTCAGATGAGACCAAAGTAGAACTTTTGGTCCAAACATCACTTGTCGTGTTTGGTGGAAAAAGAAGGATGAGTTGCAGGCCAAGAACACCATCCCTACTGTGAAGAATATGGGTGGTAACATCATGCTTTGGGGGTGTTTTTCTGCGAAGGGGACAGGACAACTGTTTTGTATAAAGGAAAGGATGGATGGGGCCATGTATTGCGGAATTTTGATCAACAACCTCCTTCCCTCAGTCAGAACATTGAAGATGGGTCATGGCTAGGTCCCCCAACATGACAATGACCCAAAGCACACAGCCATGATAACCTGGAGTGGCTGGAGTAGCTAGTCTCCAGACCTAAATCCAATAGAAAATCTTTGTTGCTCAGGGATAGCCCAGAAACCTGACAGATATAGAGAAGAGTGTGGAGGAGTGGTCCAAAATCCCTGTTGCAGTGTGTGCAAACCTGGTCCACAACTACAGGAAATGTTTGAGCTCTGCAATATTAACTCTGATTTTCTCAGGTGTACAAATACATTCTCTACAAATCATACAATGATATTTTTTTTAAACGCTATCTCTCACAGATAGCAGGGGGTTCAAATACTTATGTTCCTCATTTTATATATATATATATATATATATATATATATATATAACAATTTTGTTCCCAGTATGCTAAAATGTATTACAAACCTCAAAACTCTGATACACATTTTCCAGAAAAGCTGAGCAAGTAGGAGTTATGTGGGAATATATTTTTGTTTCCACAATGTGAATGCTGTAATGTCTGCAAGTTTACGTTACATCACACAGTTGTATGATCTCATTCTACATACGCAGGAGCTGCATTTGACATCAGCAAAACTGTGGGAGAGAGGAAAAAACACGTGTTTCTCTGCTTTGACAAGCTGTCATAAAAAGCTTATAATGTGACACACACCAAAGGAAATAGTGGGCTAGGAGACACCTAGCAAAAAAAAATAAAAAATCTAAGAAAATATTTTCCAAGCAACTTATTGAAGCTGTTAGTCTCATACCTTAGCTCTAGGAAGTCACTTATTAAGAATCAACACCAGGCGTGCCAAGCTAAGCTCTTGCTCTTGGTAATTTTCCAAATGAATATTCAGGGCCTAGCCTCAGCCTTGTTTTCAGGGAAGTACATGCCTGGAATGTTAGCAAGCTATTCGATGGAAAAAACTGCCCACAACAGGCCCAATGTTGATCACATTAATGCATTTGAGTGGGTATAGAGTGCAAATGATTGAAAGTGCCTCCAGATCTCCGATGGCGGGGACAAAGCAGGCTCTGTTCTCTGATCTGATGGTCATTTTATTCAGCAGAGGATGTGGTGCAGGAAAGGGAATGGTGCCAATCACTCTCTAATGCTTCCAAACAGGACCTAGGCCTAGCTCTTTGGATGCTGATGAGTGGGAAATGAAACACAGATGGGTCAGATGGGTAAGGAGAAGGGGATTACAGGTCAGGGCAAAGAGTTGGAATAAATTAAGTGCTTATAAGGTACAGAATGGTACATTGTTGAAGTGAATGGACAGTGAAAAACAATTTCGGCATTGTCACACGCAGTGAGCAGACAAACCAGCCCTCTTCTCAAGCCACTGTAGTTCATCACATCCTCATTATTTGACACTGAATGTATGAATTACTTTTTTCAAATTCAAGCACTTCATGTCGAAGAAATTCTATGCCCTCCAAGGGAAGCCACCATTCCAGTAAACACTTAGGAATAAATTTGTTAAAGCAGCATTGTATTTTTTTTCCATAGACTCTATGTTAGATAGCTTTTTGGTTCCCTGGAGACGTTAGAAGAATGTGGCAACCATTACCGGTAATGCGATGTAAACAAAGTAAAGCTATAACAGCATCGTAATGAAATACATGTATACGTCTATCTTCTGGCATGTTTCTTTTAAGGTGAGCCTGTTAGATATTCATAATCACTTCATAATATGTTTTATTTCAACGTATCAAATGTTTTCTTTATGACATCTGAGTTAAGTTAGGACATTGGAGTGATGGTATTGCTGTGGAACAAGTTTAACCCCTTCACTACTAAAGTTACTGGGAGGATTCGATTCTGCCTTGTTCAATAACATTTTTATTAATTCATAGCTTAAAGGGTGTCTTGTTTACAGATTTCTTTTATAGAAATGCAGATTTGTGAAATCTTTTTCCAAGGCTACATAAAAGGGAATGTGGTTACTATTTCTTGCTTAACAGGAATCTGTGTCCTGGCTAAGGACCATAAAATATTTATATATAACTTGTGAATAAAAATCAAGACCGCACTGGTTTACACCACACACTTAACAACTGAAAGTACTTTTGGTTTGGTTAAGCATGTCAAGAAATTTTGCTCTTGGTAATGGTGTAGTGGCCAGGGGTTGTGTAGTCAGGGTGAGGTTCCCTTTAAGCCCCGGACCAGCATGCCTCGAGGTTCCATGAGCACTTAAGAGGAGTCCCAGCCCCATGGGTGGTGCCTTCTGTGGAAAGGGAGGAAGAAGCAAGCAGCTTGTCGACTGCAGGCATAATAGCACGGGCAGCTTCCTACACACAGCCGCACTATGCTCCACCATGCCAGCTGCCCAAGACGCGTACAGCCGTTCCAGGGGGGTGGATGCCCGGATCCCTGTGGGTGCCATCTGAGTTACGTTATCCAGTCTACTAGCGTACCTGTGGCCTCAGCCTGCCTTACTTGTATCCGGGTCCTCATCCAAGTCTGATCCTGCGCTGCCTATGTCCCTGGCCTGTCCCTGCCCTGACCCACCTCCAGGGCCTCATGGATCAATAAAGTTCCAGTTTAAGCATTACAACCGCCTCTGTCGCCTGATTGATTCCGGTGTTTCTTATAATGGCATGTCTAAAGGTGGCCATAGACCGTTTTGTGAGCAATTTAGCCACAGATTGAGCAGTGTGCATGCTCACAGTGATCAATCTGGCCTGAAATCGGGCGCAAATGGAATACTCGTACACCCTATCTTTCATTTACCATGAAAGGCAGAAAAAAGAAACACCCAAACCAAACAATCTGAACTGTTTTTTGGCTTTATTTTTTAAAATGCTGCAGCTTAAAATACACTTAAATTGCCATCTTACCTCCTCCTCTCTGCTCATTCATGGTGTATTTTGCTCGGTGGGGCTGGCCGTGTCTTCCACCAGATATGGCCTAGGGCTGTTGTTTGGCCAAGACAGCCCTAGACTGTATAACATGGACCCACTCAATCACCAGAATGCCACAGGATTTAGTTGAGCGTCTTTTCTCTGGCCCTTGGACTAAAACAATAAATTTCCCCTTGTAGTAAGGTAAGTTATCCACTGCAAGTGATAATAAAACTCAGCCTGGAGATCAGTTTTAGAGTATGCAGTGCAGAGATGGTTACTTAATGTAGCAGATTACTGTGTCTTTTCCTCTCACTGATGAATTGTCTGTGTAGCACAGATGGAGAAAAGGATGTCTTGTGATTTCTCCTAGGAGTTACAGAGACACATTCTAATGAACGCACTAACTACATTTTCAGCGCTGCTTTTAGTTAAACAGCAAAATAGTTTTGCAGCAGTGAATGCATTTTATGTATTTCATGCCGGATATTTATTTGTAAAAGTCCTTAGTATCAACCTCTAAATGGGCTAAGACTGCCGTTGGCCACCACCATCACTGATCACAGAAGCCCAGGTAGACTTACAGTGGGGCAAAAAAATATTTAGTCAGCCACAAATTGTGCAGTTCTTCTGAGGTATGTAATAATCATCATAGGTACATCTCAACTATAAGAGACAAAATGAGAAAAGAAATCCGGAAATCACATTGTCTGTTTTTTAAAGAATATATTTGCAAATTATGGTGGGAAATAAGTATTTGGTCAATATTAAAAGTTAATCTCAATACTTTGTTGGCAATGACAGAGGTCAAACATTTTCTGTAAGACAAGGTTGTCACACTGCTGCTTGTATTTTGGCCAATTCCTCCATGCAGATCTCCTCTAGAGCAGTGATGCTTTGGCACTGTCCCTGTGGGCAACTGTGGGCAACACAGCCTTTCAACTTCCTCCAAAGGTTTTCTATGGGTTTAAGATCTGGAGACTGGCTAGGCTACTCCAGGATCTTAAAATGCTTCTTATGAAGCAACTCTCCTTGCCCAGGCGGTGTTTTGGGGATCATTGTCATACTGAAAGACATTTCAGTGCCCTTGCTGATGGAAGAATCTTTTACTTAAAAATCTCAAAAAAGATACATGGCCCCATTCATTCTTCCTTTAAAGGGATCAGTCGTCCTAGTCCCTTTGCAGAAAAACAGCCCCAAAGCATGATGTTTCCACCCCCATGATTCACAGAAGGTATGGTGTTCTTTGGATACAACACAGCATTCTTTCTCCTCCAAACACAAAGAGTTGAGATTTTATCAAAAAGTTCTGCTTTGGTTTCATCTGACCATATGGCATTCTCCCAATCCTCTTCTGGATATTCCAAATACTCTTTAGCAAACTTCAGACAGGACCAGACATGTATTGGCGTAAGCAGGGGGACACGTCTGTCACTGCAGAATTTGAAGTTTCTGGTGGAGTAATGTGTTACTGATGTTCTCCTTTGTTACTTTAGTCCCAGCTCTCTGCAGGTCATTCACTAGGTCCCCCCGTGTGGTTCAGGGATTTTATTCACCATTCTGGTGATAAGTTTTATTGCGTGGAGCCCAAATTGAGGGGGATAATTAGTGATTTTTATGTCTTCCATTTTCTAATTATTGCTCCCACAGTGGATTTCTTTATACCCAGCTGCTTGCCTATTGCACATTCAGTCTTCCTAGCCAGGTTCAGGTCTACAATTTTTTTTGGGTGTCCTTCAACAGCTCTATGGTCTTGGCCACAGTGGAGTTCGTTAGTTAGTGTGACTGAGGTTGTGGGCAGGTGGCTTTTATACTGCTTACAAGTTCAAACAGGTGCCATTAATACAGGTAACTGGTGGAGGACAGAGGAGTCTCTTAAAGAAGAAGTTACAGGTCTGTGAGAGCCAGAAATCTTGCTTGTTTATAGGTGACCAAATACTTATTTCCACCATAATTTGCAAATAGATTCTTTAAAAATCAGACAATGTGATTTCCTGGATTCTTTCCCCCCATTCTGTCTCTTATGGTTGAGGTGTACCTATGATGACAATTAATGACAATTACAGGCCTCTCTCATCTTTTTAAGTTGGAAACATTGCATAATTGGTGGCTGACTTTTTTTGCCCCACTGTACATCCATTCTCCTTCTCTCTGTCCATGGCATAAAGGAGTTGCCCAAACACAGGGCCGTTTCTCCCTCTATGTGAAGTAGGGCCCGGGACCCCCTGCATGAGCATAATCGTGTACACCACGACTAGCACAATCCCCCACCTCAGTTGACAGGTGGTTAACATTTAATATACCGGTACATGATTTAACCAGACATTTTAGAAATATGATCTCTGCCTCTGAATAGGCAAAGCACACATTAACTTTTTACCTAAAAATCGATTACAATTTTCATTTGGTTTGATGAAGACAACATTGAAAATATACATGTACAGTGGCTTTAAGTTTTAGCTAGCTTGACTGAAGACCAACTTGAGTTACAAGCCAAATTTTAGTATTAACTTACAACCAAAGATTTGTTTTGAGGCCAAAACATATTTCTGCTTGCATGGTGGCGTCATATGACCTGATGTCACTAATAAGTCGAGCATTTCAAAATGGACCATCTCACCAATCTACAAACTCCTACAAGGATTTCTGATGTTCTTATGGCAGGGGGCTCTCCTTTTATACCATAGCCACCTTCTATCTCATTCTCTCTTCCTGAAATATCCACAGGCTCCGCGAGGATAGGTAAGTATGCCCAATCCTAGTTTGGGCAGAGTGTGTTGGTCAAACCGTCAGGAAGTTTAATAGCCAAATTTTTGTTTCTGGTAAGCTAGACTAATTTTAACATTTTTATGAGAACACTAAGAAGATTTGTTTGTTGGGGGGTAAATTACACATATTTTATTAAACATTTTATCATGAAAAGGTGAGGTAAAGGGGACTTTGGGAGCTTCAGAGCACATGATAGGGATTTTCATCATTTTTTATGGGAAAAATCTTGAGGAACAACCAACCCTTGGGAACCAATTAATTTTGTAAGTCAAGGATCCACTGTATGTTTTTGTAAACAATTGGAAATCTGAGTTAAAGGAATCTATAAATGTAAAAATGATAAAATGTAACAATTTACCAGCCTAACAGATCTTCCCACTCAAATTCAGCCTAATGGAGATGTAGGGGGGACCATAGATGCTTGCAAAAGGCTGTATTAACCCACAGAGAAGAAGGGTGATAGATCTCTTAATCAGCACACAATGCTCTATGCTCTTTGTTCTGTGGCCAATGAAATATGCATTCTGATCAATATTGTGTCGCTCAAAATATAGATTTTTTTTGTCCTTCTGTATTACCTCAATCAATCATTACCTGAATTAATATTGTTACACAGAGTTATATTTTCTTGCAAATTTGCGTGCAATGGATATTCTAATTGCTGAAAAATATTTTTACCAATATCAACATTGACAGAAATGTTACTTTATTTTTTTCATGTTTACATAGGAAACCAACCAGGGCAATGAAATGAAAAGCTTACTTTTCCTCAGCAACTGATTGTAGCAATCATCATGCTCGGTAATCCCGTCATTGTGGGACAATACTGTGTCCCTTAAGTCTCAAGGCCTGATATTTCCAGAATTATACTTAAAAGTGTTTAAATTATATAGCCTTAATTGACATATGGCTTAACTGTTGTAAGGAAATTGGCCCACAAGGTAAATGAGCCTGTTGTGAGGCACATAGCCTTAGAGATTGACATTGACAACTAAGGCAGAGTGCAGGGGAAGGATCAGTTCTGTTTCAGGTTAAGATGAGCAGAGGGCCTTACTGCATTTGAACATTTATGTACCTCTTCCAGCCCCAGGAGGCACCTGCTGTCCTCTCTTTATGCACTTCTAACTGACACACCTGCCCCCCTCACGCCCACTCCAGACACGCACAGACAATGGGAACAGGACCTGAATCTGAAGTTCTCTGACCCAGAATGGGGACGGATCAGCCTCCTTACCACCTAAACATCTGTGAATGTCCGAACGCAGGAAAACTGCTTCAAGATATGTTCCAGGTGGTACAGAGTCCCCACCTTACTAAGTAAATTTTACCCGGGCACGTCAGACACGTGTTGGCGCTGCAATGCAGCACCAGGCACATTCTTTTACATTTGGTGGTCCTGTCCCCACATAAAACAATTCTGGAAATCTGTACACCACCACGTGCTTTCAATCAGTGGTGACAAGATTCCTCTAGATCCTGCCCTTTTCCTACTCCACCACTCCCACCTCTCTGTTCGCAGTTACAAACGTTCCCTACTACCTCACCTTTTGAACGCTGCTAAACTTTTGATCCCCCAATGCTGGAAGTCAACGTGCGCTCCGACGGTCAGAGAATGGTTTCTCCAGGTGGACAAGATAGCTACGATGGAAGAACTGATCCACATCACCCGAGACACCGTACACACGTTCCACCACACGTGGGAGGCTTGGCTGAGCTTTAGGGCGTCTCCTGCATTCACATACGCTCTCGCAGACTGACATTTGTTGATCTCATCCATTGGCGGTTCTGATGTTAGATTGTTTAATGAAACTCTCTTGCCCTGCTTCACTCCATGTTTTTCCTCGTGTTACCTCCTAACGATCACCAATTTGTAGATCTTTTTCTGGACACACATATGTTTCACCCATTTCTGATCTCATTTAATGCTTGTATTTCGCATAATTTGTACTGTTTGTACTCAATAAAGCCGTTTTGGAAACTAAGATGAGCAGAGGGCAATGGAAATAGAAGAACCAGCACTGCCAGAAGTACAACATTTAAAAAATGTACTTTTACATCGCTATGCACCATCGCCCACAAAAAAACTAATGGGAATCGCAGGACACACCACCAACACAGGGATTCCTGCCTGATTCAAAGAAAGCAGATTGCACAGGGATTTACCATCCTGGCGGATCCCTGTGCAATTTCGACCCCTTTGGAGCAATCGCTCAAGGCAGTGGTTCTCAACCTGTGGGTCAGCACCCCCTTGATGTTCTAATGATCATTTCACAGGGGTCGCCGAGTTCCCTGGAAGCATCAGAGCTGCTCCTAACAAGCGGGTGGGAAGTTAGGAGGGAGAGTAATGCCCCCTCCCTCCTGACTTAGGAGTGATGTTCCCTCCTAAGTTCCAACTGCGCACATCATTTGTACAAGCTGGGTTTGAAAACATAATGGAGGAGACATTATACTTACCTGATTGTGCCAGAAGTGATGTTGCAAAGTGTGACTTCCAGTGTTTGTAACTCAAAAGTGTCACTCCGCACTGGAACTTCCGTATTCCAAACCTGTAAACCCAGCTACTACTTCAGCAGTAATAGACCCTCAGAATATGTGGAAAAAGTATGCTACGACTTCAGAGTATGTAGTTGATAGCAGAGGCTGTATGCAGGGAGAAGAAAAGAATCAACAAACTCAGAAGTATCAATTTCTTCTTATTTTTCTTAACTCTACAGGTCAGTCCTAATAGTTGCCTACAGATGAATAATTTTCAATCAATAGACCCTTCTTCAAAATATAACAAGCTCAGACAGCAGGTAGCAGAGATAAAGCTATCTTTTTTTGTTGTGGCTCAGATTTCCTTTACTATATGCAGTGTTAGGTTTGTTGCTTATTATTGTACTTTTATATGTATACTATAGCTTACTGTAAAGGAAGGACATACAAAGCAGGTAAATTAAATATAAAGCAGGTTTATCACACAACCTGTTTAGTTTCCCTTTATTCATTAAATCACTGGTGGTCGTATATGGTCATATTAATTATAGTCCTCTATAGAAGCATCATAGAGCCATGTGTATCATCTAGAAGCCAAAAGTACAAGATACAGGCAGTTTTAGTGAAACCAACAGCATGGAAAATAGCATCGCCTCTTTTTAACAGTGACAAACGAATTGCTGTCATTTCACTAAGCCTTCCAGCCACAGTCATGTGATTATGGCCATTGTACATTCAGTAATGCAGCTCAAAACAGAGCATGCTGGGAAAGAAATTGGTCCTCATGGTCTTCCTGTCGTGTTTGATCTGCAGTCCCAACATTCAGGACTGGCAAGTCAAATATACAGAATACTTAGGTGAGAAAATCTAAGAAATAAGCTGTGGGGGTAGACAAGGGTGAGCACAGATGGGCTTTCATTAATGGCAAACTGCTTGTCTGTGATCACTTTCCTTAAAATTTTGTATCTAATCAAGGCTGTGCACTGCAGTAATGTGCGTTCCGTCTTTTTTACAGCAAACATGTACAAAGCAGGAAGTCCCTGCTCATATGTTTTGATTAAAACAATTCTCTTAATGTAAAAAGGAAAAGTTCCCAATTTTCCACTGTGTTTTCGGCTTCATTTCTATAATACATTAATTGTAATTCTACAGAACAATAACACAAAGCTAAATGAGAAAGTAAATGAAAAACATTCACGGTAATGAATGTCCGTATTGGCATAGACCATGTTGTAGCAACAGGATTGTGAATAAAGAGAGTTTGTGTTTTTTTAAACATAAATCACAAACTGAGCGCTGTTTTAATTTGATTTGCTTTAATAATCCATCAGTTCTATTGAAACACATTGGGGTGAGTGCACTTCCTTGAACACCGATTTATCTACTTCGTTCATGCTATGAGTAACCCTCTTATTTTGCTTGCTTGATTACACTAGAACAATCTGTGCAGAAAAGTATGCTTCCAAAGACTTCACTTGGCCCCAGTTAGAAACCCTTCTGCCTCAACTAGTTCTTTTGATGTGATTAGGATGGTTGTAGACTGTGGACCGAATATGGAAATTTCAATACTTTTTCTTCCTTCCTTCGTTAATTAATACAAGGATATAATTAACTCTACTGGTATTGTAAGCATTGTAATATTGTGGAAAAACACACAAGATTACCTGTTGTTGTACTGATGAAAGGTTTCTAAAATAGGCAATTTCTTCTGAAAAGCAAAAAAAGCTAACAGTAGTCTTAAAACAAAATGGAAATGCAGCATACTATATTACTATAAATATTGTAATAAGAAAAAAAATGTTTCAAGAAGAAAGACCTAAAATCCACATTATAAAAAGGCACTGGGATGAATATGAGATAAAACTGTCAGCTGTCATGATAGCTGTCTTATGGAACTAAGCCCAGGAGTGGCATCAATCAACTTATGGGCTTTGGGTCTTGCTGCACAGAACACCAAATCCTCCCTTATAAGAAGAATAAACACAATGTTATAGCATGATGGTACTTCCTCCTAGTACAGGTGATGCCAAAGAGTAAAGAAGAAATGGTATAACAGACTGCATTAAATAACGTAAAATTTTTACGTTTAGCATAGAGCATGCCATTATATTTAGTTCATGGATTAAGTGTTATGTGAGTTGATGCACTCCGTCATACCATTACTACCTTTCTTTAAAATCTCAATGTTGGATTGGTCTGAATTTTTGGAAAAAAATTAAGCTAGCCAGAGATTATTTTATGCAAATTGCTCAAGAACACTAAAGGAGCACTTTTTAAACACATCAGACCTCAATTGGAAGATAGTCACACTGGACACCCATACTGATAAGGAAAGGGTTGTGTGTTAGCAACAAAAGGATGTCTCATTATTTGTTGAAAATTAAAATGATCAACTCACAAAGGGCTTAATTCAAAGGCCCCAAGAAGTTTCAATTGAATAATATTTTAATACCCTGAAATGTCATTGAAACAGCTCAAATGGAACTTAGTCTTCATTGCTACCTGGTGGAATTGGATGGACATAAACATGATGTCCCTGATGTGTTCATATTTGATGATTAGATCAGGCTTGTGTAGAGGCCAGTCAATGATATCAATAACTTCAACCTCCAGGAACTGCCTACATATGCTTGCTTGGCTAGACATTTTAATTTACCAGGAGGAACCCTCTGCCCCTGTGAAGGGTCTCATAATAGGACTAAGGATTCATCACGATACCTTATGGCAGTCAGGGTGGCATTGTCTATCCTTTACACGTCTGTGTGTCTCTCCATGGATATACCTCCCCAGACCAACACCGATCAATGTAGCAGCAGAAGAAAGTTCACCAGAGCTTCTTCACAGCCTTTTACATCTGTCACAAGAGTTCAGAGTAAATCTACTTGTATCTGTTAAAAGTACAAGACACCAGTGCAAGAGCTGCCAATTCTGGTGTTCTCCAGCAAATGTTGGCGGAATTCCACAGGGCTGGACAATAAATACAGGGCACACTAGAGGATGTCAGGCCCTCAAGCCATTATAAAGCCTATTTGTAAAGCTGATGTGTAAAGCTGGGCATAGAAGGGCAGATTTCTGCCCGATATTTCGGCCGATCAACCACCGTGCACGTTCACGTGTTCAGGTTGAAAATCTACATGTACATATGAGGTGTCCTCTTCATTCCTGTAAAAAATTTATAATATTCCTCACTCCTGTATATAGTTTATAATATGTTTATTTATAAAAAAAAATTATTGTTGAATAAGGCATCATTCAGCCAGTATTTTTATAAAGCATTTATTTATATTTATTTTACAAGTTTTAACAACTATTTGTTACCTTTCTTGTCTTTTCTATTCTTTTGAAAAAAAGCAGGAAATGTAAATATGCAATTTTACATATAATCTAATTGAACATCGTTTCCAGTGTTGTTCATTTTAGGTACCACGATTTTTGCTCAATCAATGAAAAATTTCCAACATGTCCGATCATCTTTCAATCAATGTTTTGATCGTAATCAATCAAAATTCGTCTATTGTACCATGTGTCCACTGTATGATTTTCCTATGTTTTACATCGATTGTCCGCTTACATTGACCTGTGTTCCCAATGTGTTCTTTAATGGCAAAGTGAAGTAAAGCCCTTCAACCTGGGAGATTTTCAATGTCTACAATGAGCCAAGCAGCTATTTGTTCCTCAAATACACTAGAAACGGCAGATTTAAAGGGACAAGTTCCCTTTAAATCTTTTCATTGGATTTGCTCAGTCAGCTTGTGAAAAAAGGAGGGCTGAAAGTAAATGTGTAGACCAGCCTGCACATTTTTCTTTAATAGGCCTGGGAGAACAGGGTTATTTTTATCTGAGGATGCTTTTAATTTGATTCAAATATGCTTTACCACATGTTCTGCCAGAAGATCAAAAGGACTGGTAACAAACATTTAATCTTTTTATTCTAGGATTGGCACTAAACCCTCATCAAAAAAGTGCATGCAGTCAAACAGCTTATCTCCAGTGAACTGTTTCCCCTAATGTGTTCTTAATTATAATCCTACATATTACTCAGTGTGGCCCATTGAACAATATGGCAGTCATTTCTTTGCAGGCCTCACTCTTCTTTGAACTGTGAGCACACAGGGCTAAAATGGAAACCAGATCAACAGGATCTGACTGCTGGCAAATCAAACTAGATACAATCTCTGGATAATGCATTTTCAGCTGTCCTCCAGGAACGCACTTCAACAGACAGCTGGTGGCTGGGAAAACAGGAACACACTTCACCAGAATGGCTGGCAAAGATTTCATTTTCAAAGTAATCAAATTAATACGTGGAAAACCCTTCTATATTTAGTTACGACCACTGCAGGTAATACATTTAAGACACAACAGAAAATAAACTTCCAAGACAGCCGCCTACATAAACAAAACTGAATGCATTCTATGATAATCTGAAAGAGATACATTGCATATGGTCATTTTTTGGACTCATTTGGGGATAAAACCAGTCATTCATCCAACCAAGCCAGTCATTGGAAAGGAAAATAAAATAGCAACTTGTCACAGCAGATAAACACAATTCTTGGAAAACAGGCTTTCTGGATATTAAACATAATGGCTTTAACCCTTTTAAATAAAATCATCTGCATAAATGTGTCCCAGATTTGAGACTGACACTTTTGTGAGATGGCCAAGGTGATGTTTCTACCATCATAAGCTAAAATAGAATTTTGAGAACAACTAATACTTCATCTGCTACCTCATCTATCATCCTTCGATGTCTGAGCACAGAATTGGAATAAAAAAAACTTTAATATATTATGTATAGCTGTAGTATGTTTAATAATATTGTACTAGTATATCTTTAGGCTGGGCATACATGGTTAAATGTTTTATTTGACTTGGATTCATTTGATCATTCGATCTTATGACATATAGATTGCTTTTATCACCACATGATGTGATCGCTTCAAAACAGAGTAATTCCTTTCCTTAGGTCTGTGTGCATGCTCCATAGTGTGATCATATTAAAATCATTTATAAATACCTAGAAAACCCGTCATATACTGTATTTTTGGTACTATACGACGCACTGACCTAAAATGCACCCAGTTTTTAGAGCAGAATTTTTTTTTAATGAATTAGGGTAAAAATCCCTTGCAATACCCAATTTCAGCCACAAACATGGTGTCACTAGAGAGCACACTTCAGGCATCTCCTCTTCCTCACACACTGGGAAGGGAGAGGGGGTTATGGGGGAATCTGCACTCATGTTCACCACTCTATTGTTTTTATGTTCGAATTGGATTGTTAAAAATAACTTAACTCCAGACTTCAAAGCAAACTCTGCCCGAGCAGAGGGGCCTTGGTTTTTTACAGCCCACATCGTCTCCATCATCGGTGAAGCCAGCAATGTGTAGCGGGGAGGAGGGGGGGGGGAATGAGCAGAAATGATTCCTTAATCGTAGATATTTTTACATTTTTATCGAGGTTAAAGTTTCTAAAAAAGGCCCCTTCCGTGTCTTCCCCCTGTAGATGTTTGCTTGGAGCTCAAATAAAGGTTTCATGACAATTTGAACCACTTCCGGTCCCATAGTTTGTTACTACACTGCCCCATCAAAAAAAAAGTCGCTACCAAAAACAAGAGGTCACACACTCTAATATTTTGTTGGACCACCTTTAGCTTTGATTAGGGCACGCGAAGCTGTGGCATTGTTTCAATAAGCTTCTGCAATGTCACAAGATTTATTTCTATCCAGTGTACATTTTTCACCAAAATCTGTCATTGATGATGGTAGTCTGACCGCTGTGAAAAGCCTTCTCCAGCACATCCCATAGATGAATCCTGGCATTGTAATCTTGGAATATGCCCGTGCCATTAGGGAAGAAAAAAATCCTTTGATGGAATAACCTGGGCATCCAGGTAGTCAGCTGACCTCATTAATGGAGCATATACTGTTGCTGAACCTAGACCTGACCAACTGCAGCAGCCCCAGATCATACTGAAGCACAGCCCCCCTTAGCAACTTTGACAACTTAAATAACCTAACAGTATGCACCTGACAGGTAAAGAAAAAGAAACAAAAAAAAGCGAAAAAAAGGAAATAAAACACACATACACAAAGAAACTGAAACATCTGGAGTTCCGGCAACCATCAACTTGTATTAATCCTTATACATGGATACAAGTGGAAATTCTTTTCTTTTTTGAATCAGTCTGTGTCTTAAATCAAACAGTGTCCATGCCCTCTATGTTTCTACATGGCAATGAGTATTATGATGTAATGAAGACATGAAGACTTATTGTATATGAAAAACGTGCTGGCGTCTTATATCGGTCCTATATGGCATATGTGTGACCAGTCGCTGTGCATTCTATTCACCCACTTAGTGCTTGGCTGCAGAGGCAAAGGTGGGTAAGATCAGCTCAAGAGGAGGATCCACTCACACGTGGGTCTTCCTTCTTATTCGTGCACCTACTCTCGGCCAATAGCTTGTAGATCCATCCTACCAGCCATTCACCAGGAATCCACTCAGCGGCCAAGCTTGTCACCGGGTGAATTGTATGTAGAATCGAAATCTGCTTAGCTGTGGCAGTGTTGACAGCTCAGCCTGCATGTCAGCTTGAGCTATATATATATATTTATTATAATTATATATACATATAATTATTTTCTTCAGTTTCCAGTGCTTTGAAAAGGACAGAGATAGTTCAATACTGTTCAGAATTCTCGGTTTAGCATTTTTAGTACTTTTTATTTCAAATAAATTATACCAAAGTTTGACATATGTACATTCATCTCAACCCTTCCAACCAACATCTGGTGTTGATGGATAAGAACTATTTTCTTTTTCTGGTGCCCAATGCCATCTGCAGAGCTTATGTAAATGTTAATTTTATACATTCCACTTTTATATCAGAATCTATTATTTATTTTACATATGTAATTAATATTTGGCATCGTTTGAAATATGAGCTATGATTTAGAATAATTGCCAAATGTTATTGCCAAAAACTAGTTCTTGTTGTAAAATGTAAGTAACTGGTAGGATTTTCTTGTGTATACACATGTGTTCCCATGATAGTCTTCTTTTCGGATACATTTACATGGTTGTGGTCGGGCGCCGCTGTATGTGAGTGCCTGCAAACTTGTGCAGGCGCTCGTGGGTTGTTTAGCTACGGACCCTGTGACAGGTCTATCGGGTGTAAGCGCTATATGGTCGCTTACCGTGTGGTTGCCCATTTTAAAGAGTCCTTAGTGTCCTTAACAATTCTTCATGCCGTCTCTGAAACAAATCCTTCATTATAAAAGCTAAATATTCCAGTTTGAGATAAGCCAAATTATGCAATGATTCGAAGCAGGTAAAGTTTTTGAAAAGTGTAGTAACTTTTAGCAACCCCAAAAATTCTATAATGCCTCACCTCTCAAAGGACATGCCTTAAGCCTTTTCTATATAAGAACATTATCAAACCCCACCATTCAAACTATGCAGGTTCGGAATGAGGGCCAGCACAGTGCGTAAACACAGGATTTAATTAAAGGTAACAGATGAGGTAGCATTACCGCTAGCACATTTGTTACCAAAAATAAACACACCATAGCCATAGCGCAGCTAGTGTGAAATGGCCCTCAAACTTTATTTGAAATACATCTCCTGTTTCACACATACAGAAATATTCATCATTAACATACAAAACACACAGAGACACACATTACATACATTACTTTTGTCTGCAGCTAGTTCCTCCATGGTTGTCTGACATAGAGGGCTCCAAGTGCAATTAAGCTTCCCCCATTGCTGTCCCCCCCCCCCAGAATACCTCCATGCCCCCCAGTTTGCGAACCACTTACTTAAGTTCATACTTAATGCAGACTGGTTGGTCATTACCAAATATTTACATCTTCGAGTCTTGAAAAGTGATAAGTCTGAGAACTAACCAGAGCCCTCATTTATAACCTACAGAACACCTTTGCCATTATTTGGAACATCACTTGTTAGTAAGGTTTACAAGGTTAGGGGGTTACTTAACACATGCTTTATTAGCTGAGAACATAATCACAATACAAAGTCCGATGAGGAGTGACTGTTATAGCATATAAGTGTGGGCCAGTTTGGGAAGGATATATCCACCAAGCTCGTACAGGTGTGATGGTTAGGTATCCATAAAGTGGTGTGGCTAAAGTGATTAGGTTTTGTTTCCAGTCAATGTTAAAGGGTGAGAACAAATAGAATGCTGTAATGCATTACGTAATGGGATGCATTTTATCTGTGCTCTTTCTATATTAAATTTAAAAAAAAGCTAAATATGCTCTATGGACATAATGGGATGTTGGTACACCTGATTGATTGTCTGCTCTACTTGCAGATTATTAAGTCTATGAAAACATGAGTTTAATATTTAAAGATTTTAATAACCTCTACTTTTAAAGCAGCATAAAGATTGTTAGGACTTTTTTATCCTTCAAGACTTAAATAACCTATGTTCCTTGATCTAACAGAATATTGTGATTCTTTGTTCCTATAACAGAATACAGATTAGTTTTTTTTTGTGTTTTGATATTATAATTTATTTAATATATTCATACATGTCTTTCATTTATATTACAAATGTAAGCAGCCCCAAGTCCCCTTTATTTATCATAACTTGAGAGACTTAAGAACTGGTCTATTAGGCAAGGCCTATCTGCTCATAGAGTAATCTCATTATCGGATGCTGACTAGTCTTTGTGTGGTATCTGTCATGTTGTGCTAATTTATTTATGTAGCTGCCGGAATATATGCGTCCAATTTCCTTTGGTGTTTGTATGTGACTGTTTTTCTTCCTAATAACAGATGCAGCCAGCGGGAGCATTTGTGTCACTTTTATTCCTGCAAGTGTGAAAAGTTAATTGGGCTTGTGCAAGTACAAGAACAACTGGCAGAGTGTTTAAGAGGCTATCATTTCCATTCAGTATGGAAAACAGATTATGAGACACATCAAGTTTTCACAACAAATAAAGACTTATCAATGCAGAGGTTACTTTGCAGCTATCTCAAACACTTAATAACATTTTGTAGGTACGTCTATCAATTGTAAAGTAGGCAATATTGGAAAAACATTCACTTTTCACTGGTGTATAACTATATTTAAAGCTAGCCATAGGCGGTTAGATTTTGTGCTGTGCTCGCTGGTCTGCGGTGCACTCGGCCACAAATCTTCCACCTTAAATCGGCCCGGAAATAGCAGTCCCCATCCAAAGTAAATCCGGCACACAAAGGATGCCTAGCCAATTCTAGGAAGGACTGGCCATGCGTGATGATATCATCACGCACGGTCAATCTGCTAAGAAATTGACAGGAAAACTAAAAGTCTGTAGGTACCCTAATTTAAAGGTTTATTATTTATTACAAATATCTATTTACAGAAGTAACTAAATGCAATGTTGTTTTTTGAAAATATCGATGTAGTTGGTCTAGTTTAATTAAGATAAACCTATTATCATGTTAACTGTAGGTCATTGGTAACAGACATAGAGTCCATACTGCTATAAGGGGGCATGCCGATGTGCGATATCCAGCCAAAAGCAGCCTGGAAAAGTTTTCCCACCCCCCGCACTTTTCTGGTGCCTACACCCAATGTGCAGACCTTTATTGGGCAGACGCCCAAAAAGCAACCAGGGGACGCCCCATGTTGCATCTTTCCAGCTTTATCTCGTTTCACGCATCTAGACACTGGAAATCGGCATTTCCAGATGCCTATGTGAATGCCGCCTAAAGGTTCATAAGTGGTGCTGCACAATTTGGGGAAACAATATTAAATAAATACTTGTGTTCTTAGGCAAGACCTTATCATCTATATTTTTTTCACATATATTTATATACTACTTACTATATACATGTTTAAGCTGAGTATTTCAGTATTGAGTTAAATGCAAAATTGTTAGAGATGTAGGGCAGTGTTTTACAATACTTTTTTCAATGTTCCTTCAACCCTGCCCTTTATCTCTAACAATGTTGGGGATTTTATCATGTTCAGGGACTTTGCTATTAACTTACAAATTAGCTAGTTTTAGATTTTATGGTCATAAAATTACATTCTAAAACAAAAGCACATTTGCTGTGTTTCTGTGCATTAGCTGCTACATTTCCCACCTTAGGCTTATACTCGGGTCATTGAGTTATTCCAGGTTATTTTAAATTTGATACCTTGGCTTATGTTCACATCAGATTTTACTTGATAAAACTAACAAATAAGACAGCATTCTCAAAATAAAATAGAATAAACAAGTAGCCTGGCTGCATTCGGTTTATACCCAGGGTGCAGAGAATCCCCTTGGTCTTCCATGGAGCCCTGCACAATGGATGCTGAGTGTGCAAACTCTAGTGACCTATCAGGTTGCTGGAGTTGTCAAGAAACAGGTGAAGATTGAGATTGGTTTAAATAAGAGAAGTCTGTTGTTCAAAAATTTACGAAGGCAGAAAACAGACATAGTTGGTAGGTTAGGCCAAGGTCAGGGTAGACAGCAAGTAAAGGCCCCCACACACGTACCGAGTGGGGGCCAACAGAGCAGGACAGATCAGCTCTGAAAATGCAGTGTGATGACGTCATCACGCTGCTCTCCAGACCTGACAGCATCGGCCGCCACCCTTTGTGTTCAATAAAGTTAATGGCATTGGCCGGCATGGGCCAGAGATCGGCCACCCCCGATCGGCAAAATCGTTCGCGGCTCGGTGCGTGTATGGCTGGCTTAAGCATAGTCAGGAGCAGACATAGTCAGGCATCCAGGCTGAGATCAAGGTAGGTAGACAGGAGGCATAATGGGGACACCATGCTGAGGTCAAATGCCAGCTGTAGGAGCAGTGGACAGTATAAGCTGGGTTAAAGCCAAAAAGGAAACCAGGATATAGCTGACACACAATAGAAGCTAAACAAGATGCTATTTAGGAAAGGCCTAAATAGTGGCCCTATGCACCTGATTAGTTGGTAATTACTAAGGCCTTTGTCTGGCAGCAGTGTGACAACAAGTTAGTAATTTGTCCTCCGTCAGCTTTTAAGGAGGACCCTTATTTCTGGAACTGTCCACACATTTGGAGAAAGTTGGAGGTTCTGCAGAATAGGTCTTTAACCGCCCTAGCGGTCGGGACGGCAGCACCTCGTCCAGCGCTGCAGCTGCTA
>CM070033.1:59688420-59699250 GCA_036250615.1 Ptychadena robeensis | reverse complement strand
ATGGTGCACTTTTGGTACAAAAATCTGGACCTCAGCAGTGCGCTAGGGAGGTTAAATATAAAAGCTGAACTCTATCTGGGAAGAACTCAGTGAGTGGGTAGTTTCTATGATCATATTCTCTATTTCACCCATCCTATAGCCAGTTTATCTATTGTAGAATGAATTAAAGGATATGACATGAAAATTCATTCATTTTGTTTTTGGCTCCCCTCATTGGAGAAGTATAAAATGTCCCCAGATGGTTCCAGAAATTGCAGGGAAATCTAAACCAGTGAAAATAAGTAAATGCTATAGAGATTTCGGATATTACCGTATGTCATGCCTTCAGGTTTGGCTGATTTTATTCTTTATCAAGAAATAGGATGTATTTGCTCAATACAGAATTATTTTAATATAAGGTTATGTTTTACTCGATGTTCTAAATGTGCACACAAATGCAATGACTGTACTGTTCAACTTCACAGTATACATTTTTATTAAAACTGAAAATAAGGGGAAGAGTGATGAGCCATATCATGCTTTTAAAACATTCTCCACCATTGATGTGTAAATGTAGCCTGAGGGAGGAATAAAAATTCATTTTGAAGGATTCATACACTTATCCTCACTACCATGCATATAGTATATGTAAAATGAGCATAAAAGGACAAAGTACAAAATGTACAGAATCCTACAAATCGTGTAAAAGCAGTAGGGTGTGTCTTTGGAGCTACTGATCTTTCTGACATGCCGTCTTCTCTAAAGGCAACTTCTTTTACATATTGTCATCATACACTCAGTTTGAAATGCTCAGGTTGTGACAGGTTTATTTTAAGTCTAAAACAGTCAAAGAAATGGAAAATTAGTTATAGTAAGGGATATATGCCAAAAATCTACCAAGTTACAGTAAAAAATAGTGAAGACTTCAAATGTAAAAAAAAAATGTGAAAAATGCTGTTATCAACTATTTACAGGTTAATATTCCCTGTAATGTATATATATATATTTTTCTATTAAAATAAATATGACATTTTGCAATGAATGCAATTGCTCTCTCTACTGTTTTTTCATGTATTTTTCATGTATTAATATTTGTCTATCCTGTAAATCCCGTTATGTGCAGAGCTCAATCGCTTGAGCTCGGTTGGTGATGTTTTAAGATGTGATATGATGTTTTAAACTGACAGAACTGTCAGCTTTTGCAAGTGTCGTTTTCTTGGATACCTTAATGTAGACCTGAACTATGTAAATGATCTATGTTGGTTGTAATATGCAAAGTATTCTGCAAAAAGTTACTTTTTCTATGAATTATTCAGTGAAATGACAGTGTACTTCATGTGGATAGGAAGCTGGTTATCTGTAGTAAAATGTAAAATAGTGGGCCTCTGAGAAAAGCGCTGATGATTTGGACTTAGGCTTTGACTCCACTATGTGTTAATGATGCGCTGTGTTAACTGATCCAATTAAAAGCAACCCATGCTCTAGGGATGCGTTAGGGATCCGTCAGGGATGGTTTAAGGGATGCGTTTGTGACGTGTCTTTTTTGTTTGTTTTTGACCATGAACTGATTGGTCAACACATTGAAAAATGCATACCATTGCATTTCAAATGAATCCATCTATTTTCTATGGGTTGACTTACGTTGCGTTAATGTAAATGCAGTGCTCTGCATTGATTTTATGCCTGTTAAAACCCCTTGCAGGATTTTAATGGAGTGCACGAGCCGCCCATTAACAACAATGGGTCTATGACAGTGCTGTCTCCACAGCATGTCAGAGCCCCATATCCATGGTTCAAGCCTCTAGCGCGTTGATGTCGACACAGTCATCTACGTTTATAGGAACGCAACAGATGCTTGATGGAACCTAGCGGATCCAATAACGGACGTGGAGGCTAGGGTTAACACAACCCAAGTTGACAGATTACACCAACGGATGTGTAAGCACATCCATTGACTTTCGGCTCAGAGGATCGGCGGGCACCCTTTGAGTGCCGGATATTACTCTGTATGGGCACGCTGTTACCCATTCAAAGTAATGCGATTGGCCAGGATTTTACCGACATGTTGGATCTCTGTGCGATCTGACGTGCAGTGCAATCCTGGTTGACCTGTTCAGGTGGGCGCATGCCATTTGTACCCAAGCAATCTGCAGGAACACGCACATTGGTCGATCGGCCACAAAATCAGGTGGGTATCGGATTGTGTATGGCTACCTTAAGACTTGATCATTTCAATGTTGTGCTACCAACAGCTCTACTTGCTGGTGAGAAAACTTTACCTAGGCACCTATAGTGAAGTATTTCCCTGCTCCTGATTCATTAATTCAGCAAATCTGTGGTTTCTAAACATTTCCTGCTGTTTATTGATCATTTATCAAAAGTGAACTATTGTCATTAGGAAAGAAAGCAATACTGCCAAGATAGATGCCCTTCACACAGCGAGGACAAGGTATAGTAAGTTGTTAATTGAAAAAAATTAATCTGTAATATTGATGATTAGTCATTTGCTCTCTGTCTGTAACTTTGTTATGGAAGGTTTCCAAAACCTAGACCCTCTAAAGGTGAGCATACACAGGTCGATTTCCCACACGATTCCTGGCCGATCGATCACCGGGCGCGTGCAAGTCGATCGATCGACGAGGAATCGAGTGCAGCCCACCTTGACTGATCGACCCCGCCCGATCGACATCGCCCCCAAATCGGATCGGCCAGAGAACCAACCTGTTGGTGTTTTCTGATCGATTGGGCACACATCAAGGGGCGTTGACATTTGTGAATCGATCGACTGGTAACAGAATCATCCAGGAATCGGTGGCCTAAGGTGGTAGGCACAGACTTGTATGGTCGATCGATCAAAGCCTGTGGCTTCACCGGAATCGATCGGAGCATCGATCGATCGTTCAGGAATCGACACCTGTATGGCTAGCTTAAGACAGTGGTGGGCAACTGAGTTGATATGAAGGGCCACAAGTGCGGCCCTCTGCATCATTAAAGGCCACACATAACATTAATAATCTATACTGACTTGTAAAAGCATTTTATAATGAAGAAATGACAGCAGGCATAGCTAGAAGACATTCGTTTTTGTTTTTAAATAACAAAACTTGTTATAAACGATACTTCAAGCATTAGTGAACACTGTAGTATGGTAATGCACATTTTGTGTCATATATATCATCAATGGTTATGTGCCTCATAGATATCATCAAAGCCATTAGCCTTTAATGATATCTATGAGGCACATAACCTTTGATTCAAAGGTTATGTGCCCCAATCCTTAGGTTATGTGCCCCAATATATATTATACAATCAATCGTTGGTTGGATAGTGGGATCATAACCACTCACTTGTCCAGGGGATCGGTGGACAGGTAAAATCCTATGCCCTATGCATTAACAGTTAGGTTTCAGGGGCCACTTGTCAGTATCCCTGTCAAGATGCTTCATTGACAGGGACAATGATAATCCTTGAATGACCCCCACTGCAACAATGACCTGCTAAAATTTTTTTGCGAATTCAATCAGTTCATGTGTCATGAAAGTTAAATTTTTTCCCCATAAAAAAGATAATGATCTGCTATATGTCACAAAAAAACCTTACTAACAATATCTTTAAAATTGGAAGCTCTACATCCTATATAAAGCTTGATGCAAGCAGTGCTCCAACTGTGTATTCAACTGAGACTTTGGCTTCTGTGTGGTAGGCTTTATGTTTCCAAAGCCATTTGGAATTGCCAGCTGGGTCAAAGCAATGTCATATAAAACCTTGACTGGAAACAATGGAAAAGTATTACGAAGAGAAGGCCAGCTGACGAAAGGCTAGCAGTCATTTAGCACAGTAGATCTGTTTCCATTAGGAAGGAAGAGTTTTAGTAACCATGGAAACAAGAGAGTAAAAAAAGCCAGAGAAAATGATGATATTAAAATCAGTCTTTAAAGGGCATACATAGAAAAAAAGATGTTGTTTGTTAAAGTTAGTAGCACAACAATTATATAGAACTAGATACAAATAACAACAATGCATCAACGATTAACTTTATAGTAAGTTCTTTTGTGTATGGTCAAGGAGAAAATGTATTTAATGCTATAACAGATGTATTTTATGTATGCACTGAACAGTGTACAGAGGGTCATTCTCTTCTGTCATAAGGTCCCTATACACCTTTAGATTTCTCTGTCAGATTTCCTTTTCCTTTACCAAAACCATGTAATATGAGGGACTTTCTAAACAATCAAGTCTACATGTATTCAATCGCAGTGGACCCTACACTACATACGGCAGTTGTTGGTAGATCTAAAGGATATCTGACAGAGAGATTTAAAGGTGTATGGCCAGCTATATTCATAAACATGTTAGTCATTTGAGAGGTTCCTTTCTTTTTATTACAAATCAAATATAAGTAGAATTATTTGCAAAATATTGTGAATTCAAATATTGCCTATACCGCTCATCACTACAAATTAACAATTAATACATTGAATAAACATTGTCCATTTGCAAGTCACCATCTATATTTTATAAAGTTATATAAAAATCCCAACGGATGTGTAGATTGTAATCTCTAATGAATAAAACCTATATTTTTACCCTATGTCACCTCTCAAACATATTTCAGTAATGTTTTTCCATTGTGATATGTCACAAAACCTTAATTTGTTCACATGTCTGGCAGATACAATTTCCACTGATTCTGATGTTCCAATGTTCAATTTCAGGAGAGGTATTCTGACTATGAAGAATAGATACTGACTTCCACTGGCTCCTTTGTAAAGTCGATCTGGAGGTCAGGAGCATGTTTCAAGAGTCCACAAGGAGTTCAGTCTGGGGTCAAAAGTCAAATGCTTCAACCTAAACTGCTATAAACAAGAGAACATATTAAATGTAATTAGCTTATCAGATCCACCAGCTACGTGAGATTTAACATGAAGCATGGGTTAGGAAGAGTGAGAACTAAAGCTAGGAACACACGGCTCGATGTATGCATACAATCGATGTAAGATTAGATGAACAACCTTGATTTTAGTATTTTATCGATTGTACCGTGTGCGCTATAGTGTCATACAATCGTAGTACAATATCGATGTAGAAAACATTGATTATTAACGAAAGTCGTCCATTCAATTCATCGCACGAGTTTAGTATACAATCGGAAGTGATGTAAAAATGGGTGTGTACTGTATATAAAGAGGACAAATGACGTGTTCTCTTCATTGTTCCTGTCGCACTCGTGCAAAGATGCCTTTGACTGAGAACGACAGAAAACGCCTTGCATTGGCAATAATTATTTTTTCAAAGAAGAACAAAAATAGCCGTTCAGTTCAGTACTTTTTTTAAAAAAATTTTTTTTATTTCAAACATGTTCACAATTTGTCTGTTGTCAATGGATACTTTATTACAAGTACTCAGTAAAAAAAAAAAAAAAAAAAAAAAAAAAAACACAAACAGGAAACTGTCTCTGTTCCTCAAATATCATTGTACGATGAAAATAAACAGTTCACGAAAGTAGTCCTATTATGGTACAATTCGACGATAATTTTCCAACTATTCCGATCACTTTTTAATCGATGTAATGTTCTTCATCGAACTATTATCGTTGATTGTACCATGTGTCCGGGCCTCGATTTTGGTATAATCGATGTAAATTTACATTGATTTACATCAATTGTATGCTTACATCGAGCTGTGTGTTCCTAGCTTTAAACTATGGAGGCGTTTCAATTAAAGTAAGATAAAAAATACCCTTCTAAAATATATACTGTACTTCTAAAGAGAAAGAAGAGTTTAGAACTGCTTATATCCCAATATTATACTTATTATATACATTGCAATTGTCACTATGCCCATAAGGCTCTCTTTTTCTTTTTACATTTTTACATTAACAGATTTGTGTTTCTTTTATGAACAAAGTATTTTACTTTCGAATAAACAACCGAATTTCTAAGCCCAAAGGCGCACAAAGTTTCTAGTTTTAATTTTTTGCAAGAATTTCCAATTCCAATTCAGTGACTTTTTAGCACCATCATGTTTTATTAGCGTTTGTGTCCCTAGAAATTAAGTTTACCAAAAAGTTATAGTCTTGCTGTGTCACATGTCCTGATCCTATGTTATCTACAGCTTTGTATGTTCATCTACTGGTCATTCCCTACAAGTCATTCACTTACCTACTGAACTTCTGCTGCAAGAAGGTCAACTTTGAATTACTAATTTTCTTTCCTCTTAATATATGTGTTATTACCAAATACTGAAGAGATTGCAGACATATTTTTAAAGAGTGGGCATCGTAAATGGATGTAGATGTATTGGCGTATTGTCGGTAATTCCAATAGAAAACAATTGAATGTCCCCAGTGGCCACCCACGATATTGCAACCAGAGTTAACCCTCAGAAGCCAGGCAAATAAATATGGAATCGCTCATACGATTCCACTGGTGAGTTTATTATTTTAGGATCCTGGGGCCCTAAGCCACCATCATACCAGCTTAGAGGTAAGTCAAACTATAACTTTACAATCCTCATAACCATGAATGCATCTGCTTTCTGAGACAGAGTTCTGTCAATAGTTGGCCTTTTACCTAGTAGCAAGTCTTTTACCTAATAACAAGGGGGAACCACTGAACCTTTTATATATATATATATATATATATATATATATATATATATATATATATATATTGCGGGGGATCACACTCAAACGGCATCTCCAAAAGCATCAATCCAATAGACCGTTTACCCTTTAAGGGCTCCTGCCCACGTTTATTGGCACACCAACACAGTCCTTGGACACAAAATCACCCTCGCAGGGGTTAATCCAAACAAAATGAATGTCCTTGAAAATACCAAGCCATCTGGCTTTGCACTGTCCAACATAAATAGGTGTCCTTCACTCTGCTACTCAGCAGCCACAGGCCTGGGCCCCACACTCCCTGTGTGCCCCCCTGTACCCACTGCTCCAGCAGCCCTGGGCCCCACACTCCTTGTGTGCCCCGTCTCCTACTTCCATGAGGAGCCCTGACTGAGTGGCTTCAATCTCCTTTTGTTGAGACACACCCAGCCACCTCCCTGCTGTCCATCAGGTTTAGTCCCTGGATGGAATGGGAAGGCCCACCCATTTCCTTCCTCTCCCATCCCAGAACCCAGAATCCCAAAACTAAAACTAAAACAGCACAACAACCTACTGTTGTTGTCCAACAATATCCTGGATTCCTTCCAGAATACACCACCTGATGGACCACTTACACCGTGGCAGATGACTAGTCTGTCACAATATATATATATATATATATATGTTTGACCTTTGTGATACTATTTGGACTATTTGTGACAAGATGACAACTGGTCCTACAGGGCAAGTGTTAAACAGACAGGTAATAAAACCTTAACAGATAGATAAATACATGAACAGGAAGGAAGAGATACCTTTGTGTCTGGTATATGTCAGGAAGAAATCTAATTAGGTTGTGGTGTTAAAGGTTATGTAAGAGTAGGGAAGGGAGAATGAAAGCAAATCAAAGAGCACATGGATACAGATACTGCAGAATTATACTGCAGAGCCACATATAGCACAGAGACATAAGGTGGCTGAACTATTATGTGATATGGTACAATTCTTTCTTTATTACCGTAGTAGAAAGCTACAATATGATAGAATGATTGTTTTTTGCTTGTAAAGGTTTGTGTGCAGGCAGTGTGTAGAAGGAATTGTACACTGATCAGACACTGGTTTTTATTCTGTAATTGGCATTGGCAAAAATAATTGTTGAGGCTTCCAATATGAGCTAGACACATCATTATCCATCTATCATAGCACCTTATTTGTTTTTCAATTTATACATCAGTTAGTGCAACCCTCCTGTTTGGGCTGGGAAAAGTCACGTTTTTTGGCTACATCCCGATTTCAATAAATCCTGGATATTTGCTGGAATTTTGAAATTGGGTCACATTAGGAGTGGGCGTTACTCTGCCTCCTAAGTAACACTCCCTCCCTTCTAAGTAAGCCAGCTGGTAAATAAGGACTTCACTTCCTGTATTTGGAATGCGGAAGTGGCACTCCATCTCGGCACATCCACACTCCAAATACCGGAATTGATGTATGTGACCTGTCTCTTATTAGATAAGGGCAAACTTCATAGGCATGGTAACTACTATCCTGGGTTCTGGACACTCACCCAGTATATAGGTGGATATTCATGTAATAAGTGGACTATGTTGGTAGGTTAAGAATGTGTTTGTTGTAATTTTCAGGATGCTGAATAAAAACCGGACCTGCAGATAGTCTTCTCTAAACAATATTTGGAACAGCTGTACTGATGCTAGATTTTAACTAATGATCATATTGGACAAGTCTAGCATCTGCATGTTGCTTTAGGTGATCTAAGCCAGAGCTTTGTTTACAGTTGCTTCCACTAAGTCAATAGTTATAGATATATCAGGATGTATCTTCACATGATTCCAACAGGTGCAAGGCTGCCAATGATCTGGGATTCATGTAGAATCTCCAAACATCTTTCTTGATTCCAACAACTCAACATCATGTAACACATATTACCCCTTCTGACACTCAGCTCCTCCTTCTGACACATTTTGCCCTGTAATGGGGCCTAATCGTGCTGTGAAGGGGATGCTGTGATTTACACAATGTTGGATCTATTTAAAAAAACGTTTGCTTTATCTCTAAGGGCCCTTTCACACCAGCGGTGATGCGGCTGTGGTTTTTACTAGCAATCTCTGGTTTTGCATTACCCACAAAGGTGTCCATTGCCAGTAAATCTGCTTAAATAGCAAGTACTTCAATGCAACCACAGCTAGTGTGAATGGGCTCTGAGTCTGCATGCAATGTTGAAGCTCAGTAGCCAATACAGTTCTTCAATAGAAGTATTCCATAGTGTCAGAAATGTCAACATAATAAAGCTTGCTGATGAGCTCCCTTCACCTGCAGCTGTTAGGCTAGGTTCACATCTGTTTTAACACATGTTGGGCAATGCACGGGTTGACACATCCAATGGACTTGTTTACAAGAAAATCCATGAAAATGTATGTCAATAAAGAGCTTAAGGTGTGAACCAGGCATTAAATGTGACAACTTAGGGTAGGCTAAGTATTTGTTGTAGAGCAGTTGCTACGTGTGTTTGGTCCTGCTCACACCGATTAGTCTAAATATTCGTTATTTGCATGTTTTTATCATGCTATGCCATAGACATAATTGAAACTTGTCATGCACTTCCACAAAAGAGAAAACAGATATGCAACACAACCTGCAAATGCTTTAATTCACATGGGCCAAAACAGACAGACATGAATTAGAAGTTTGTATATACCTTTCAAGGGTTACAGCTGCATAATTATAACACATTACTAGGTTCTTCAACACTTGTAAGCAGCTACATTCAAGATAAGGTTTAAAATAACAGAATCATCTATTGTGTGCCACTTCCTCAATCAAATGCCCTTAAATGCAACACAGAAAGGTAAAGGGAGTAAAATAAAACCACATACAGGAAGCAATTTGCAATAAATGTATTTATGGTCTAAGTTTTATTAATAGTGGCAAAGTGAACACGTTTTTATGGAAAAGCTTTGTTCCCCTAAGCGCCTCCTTTGTTTGCTAGCTTGGTGGGAACCCCTGCAGGACGCTCATAAATGGACACATTTACAATGTGGACTGTGTAAAGGGCCTGCAGCACTTTTTACATGCACACTGTCTTTGTGATTGTATACCACCTGTGATGCTGGAGGGCCGGAGGTCAGAGCCAAGCAATTCCTTCAGCTTTTTATAACACAAAGCTGATCAATATGGTTTTATCTGCAGCTCAAGACTAGCTTTACCTCTTCTAATCTTTTCTTTTTTTATAGAGATGTTATTTTTGGACATTCATGCTGTTTGCTTCTGAGATAATGACTTTTAGGCCTCTTTGTAAGCCAGTGTACCATCAGGATCAGTCAGTTGTGCACAACACAGTTAACACAGCCACACTTGGGACTAGTGTCACATAGGGCCATTCACTGATAAAAAGAGGTTTAATTTAGACATATTCCTAGACTGCATTTGACGTTATTCACAGTCAATGAGCCTGTTATGCCTTTTATGACATTCCACTGCAAGTAATCCTGAGAGTAAGTGACCTATGAGCATTTTTCAAAGCAATTTGTTCAGTAAATAGGAAACATGTCATGGTTACACTTCCTGTTTTCCTGCTGAAGTCAATATTGGGGTACTTTATTAGGGGAGTAAATTTTACTTTTTGAGTGAATTATATCACTTTTATAATTTTTACTATCAGTAACCTTGGAGGAAATTCATTTTGCAAGATATATCCAATACCGTGCAAAGAGAACATTATTTTTATAATTTTTTTTTACTTTTACTATTCTCATAATTGGATAATTGTAGTCAGTGGAGCTTTATCTCATTTACAAAGCTATGGTAAAATGTATACTAACAACCATGTTTTTTTTTCCATAATTCACACTCTTGTGTAACACGTATTTGGGCAAAGCAATGGGCCTGTTCACATGAAAATGCATGTCAATGCATGTACAATGGATAGAGAGAGTGTAACCTAAAAGAAGTCTTGACTGGATAATGTTCAAATTATAAATACAGCAAATTTAAATTTGAAAACAACCTCAACTGTAAATAGATTTGTAAAGGGCAAAATAGCTATGGGTATGCCAATATGTCATAATTTTTAAGACAGTACAAAAAAAATATTGAATTTATTCAACCTAGATTTGATACACATACAAGTTAATATTATTATAATTGATTATAAACAAAATATTAGGCAGCACTGTACAATAAATTAGTATGAGGATTAGTGATGGCCGAACTGCCCGCAAGGCGGACAGTTCGGC
>CM070033.1:59668433-59688320 GCA_036250615.1 Ptychadena robeensis | reverse complement strand
GAACGCGCACAACCGCACCAGTGGAAACTATATTGAAGTTTCCAATGGATGCGGTTGGCGTGCGGCGGCCGCGCGGCTGCAAACACCCTGAATCGCATCAATGGAAACAAGCCCTTACACACAGGTAAAGGTTATGACACAGATCTGACTTAAAATCTAAGAAGCACATGTTCCTTAGATCGTGGTATAACTTCCTTTTCAGTGGAACCAAAAAGTCATAATTCGGTTTCCAAACAATTGTGGATACCTACCTGATACATGTTGTCTTATATAACACGAATGAAAAATGTAGTATAGATAAGAACCCCACATCCTTGCTTGAAATTAATTCTTTGTAAAATCAACAGGTATTTTTTCTTTACTTGGAATGTCAAATTACATTTTGTGAGTATTGTGCACAGATATATAAATTTGAACATTCCACACCATTTGATTTTTACATTCACTTTATTACCACTGTATGTGTCTCCACTGTGGAAACATATTGTTTACTTTCGGTCCAAGGATTTGAGAGGAAGTAAGTGTTAAAATATCCCTTTTAATGGAATCAGGGATTCTTGCTTTATTAACCACGAACACCTTTTCGTCACTAGACAACAGGGACCTCTCTGGACCACTAACAATGATAGCTAGAGATCTACTTTAACTTTAACCAAACTCTAATCTTTGGCTCCCTAAGCCAACAGATTTCCTCTAGATGTTTCCATCTTATTATATCATCTGAAGCACTGGCCCCCAATGCTACCAGCATCATGCTGTAAACTACTGATCTAAAGACGCAGGTCACTGGCTCCATCTACCAATGACAGCAAATCTAGACTTGAATAAACCAACTCCCTACATGCTATAAATTTTATTTTATTTTCTTTATTCCAGTGTTTATTTGCCATGATGTGAGAGCACAGCGTGAATTTTAATGAAAAAATATAAAGAGAATTGCTAGGAAAGGCAGTCGCATAGTTTAAATTCTGCTTGCATAAATAAGATAGAAGGCACCTTGCTCGGTCACCTCTGAAAACACATTGGACTGTAAATAAAACTATACCTGATTTCCTAAACAATTAACGTGTGATTTATGTACAATGTTTAGATTGAAGTGCCAGCCAGCAGAAAATGAAGCTGCCTACTCAGGTAGAGTAATGCCATAATATTTAGCAACACACATTCCGCTCTCTGCTCCGCATAAAAATGAACAGCACGCTCATTTAATTGGCTCAGTCACTGTGTTATATAGTTCCCTCTGATTGCACACCATACAAACTAGTTTTCAATAAAATGAAACATAAAGTAGAGATATTTTTCTCTATGCTAATGAGAAAAGCTGATCAGCAAAACTGCAGTGTTTTATTGTGTTATTAATTTTGCAATCATGAATTCATTTTTTACGCTGTTAATTTAAAGTCGTTTGAGAAACATTCAAATCTGTGGTTAGCTGGAGAAAAACAGTAAAGAAAGAAACATCTCATCAAGATGAAATAAGAGCAATCATGCAACTGCTGCATATTAATGTCTTTCAATTCAAGCTGTATTAGAAGCCAGAATTTCTAACTCAGGACCGATTCAGCAAAGGATGGCCACCTTCTTAGATATATATATAAGAGTTATATATTCCAATTTATATATAGTTACATTTTAAATGTCAGATGCTAGGCAATAAAGATTGTGTTATAGTTGAAATACATAAAATTAGCTTTTAATCTGCACTTCTAAGGCCATTGTTGTCTGCAATTTGTACTGCTTTTAGGGCCCAATTGTTTACCTATATAGTCAGTATTCACTCTTATAAATATTGATAATAGCTAAGGTGAGAAGAAGTCACAAAATAAAAAGGCCGTACCCTAGCCAAAGGACATATATAGAGAAAAAGGTAAACCCTAACAAAAGGTAATGGATACCTAGAGAGTGCTAGATAATTGGCATTGCGGGCACAGAGTGTTGGCCCTTTGTGCCCGCAATGCCAATTCTCTACCTTTTTCTCAGTATTCACTCTATTTAACAATATGGATTGGGGCGGTAAGGACCATTCAAGACTTTTACCTCCATATGGCTTTTATCACCAAACCCAAATGACATAGTGGTAAGGGAGCCATATTGCTTTTTTCATGTAAGCCATCAAATATTTTTTTTTTTTTTAAATCTATTCAATAGATTTACTAAGCTTTAAAAACTTGCCCTAGTTACATTTCTTTTTTCATTTATTTTGCAATTAGTAGGCCAGTCCTTGGTATAAAATTTTTCAGTTCCAGGACCCTTTTGGGTTCACTGATTACCATTAATGTTGAACCCATTTCATGTAAACTTGAAGCATTAAGAATTCACCCCATGGGAGCATGTCATCAAGTCATTCTGGGCCTGTAGCAGAATACTGCAGGGAAAAGGTCATGGTATTATGAAAGCCATATAAGTTGAGGGGTTTTAAGCCTTTATGTAAAAAAAGACTTATCCAACTGACATAAAGGGCATTTCTTTTTACACAAACCAATCTCTCTTTACTAATCCATGTTCCTTCCTCTGTCTTCCTGAACTTGTATGTGGAAGGTACTCTTGACTCATGCATGTGCAAAAACAGTAATGGCATTACAGTGGTGGCTACATACTGGGCTCCAAAAATGTCCAATGGATAACAGAACCACCACAGAAAAGGAAGAAGCTGGTGCATTTATTGAGATGACTTTTTAAGTAAGTGCGAATGTAGCTAGTGCAAAGAAACACAAGAAAGCAATTCAAGTTTAACTGTATGTGCATGATATTATATTTTATATGAGGGTTTTATTCTCAAACCCCACCCATTTCCAAAGCGGACATTAGATTTTCATATAACTGTACCAAAAGACACTTTAAAAGGTTATGCACACAGCTATCATTTTTCATCCATATGATACTTAGTGGGCCCGCCATGAAGGTCTTTATTCAGGCATTTGCTGATATGGAGGGAAACTGCTCCCTCTCTCCCAGTTGTTCTTCTACATTGTTATCCTGTCACATGCCATTCTAATACAACAAATGGCCATGCTGACACACATTGTGCAGACATGTACCATCAACTGGGAGCATCCTTGTACTTACTGATAACTGTAATGCCAGTGTATATAGACTGGAAAAGGTCACCACCACCAGGATGCAAGCAAACATGAACAACTATTTATTTTTGAATTCTACTTTTAATCATACACAGATCTGGTAAGGGTTTAGTTCCAACTTGAAAACAGTATCCCTACATATTAAGTTTACTTGATGATAATGTTCTTTTACGTAAAAAAAAGTAATTTCTATTGATTACTAACTCAAATCTAAGTCATATGAACAAACAAGTTATCAGAAAACAGTAGTGCAGTTGTACAATTGATTGTTAAAACCAAAGCAAAAAATCTTTTGCCAATTGAGCGTTGAAATCAAAGACAAATGTTTAACATTTCAGTGAGAAATATTTTTTGTAGCCATGCTAAACCCACTCATTTAACTGTTTAAGAAAATAAATCTCACAATAGATATGTTTAATAAATTGTAAGAAATCCTTAAATGTTTTTTTTCTGCTGGGTTTTTTTATCAACAACCTGTGCAGCGAAGTATGGACACACAAGGCAGATCTCTGGTGTAATCTGTCATGGTTGCCAGTGTTCTTATGTCAATCTTTGGATTCTTTAAATGTCGGGGTCATAGCTGGTCATATGTGCAGTGCAATGGACGCTAAGATGGTTACATCCGTGATGCACCTTAGTTCTACTTTATCATGAGAAGACTTATTAATATTGTTAGCTTTTATTTTATTTAGCACTAACATATTACACAGCACTGTACATTAAATTAGAGACTTATTGTCTATTATGAAAGTAAGGTTAAATCAATCCCCCATGCTACGTATCCCCAAGCAAAGTGAAAATACACTAGCAAAAAAGTCACACAACAAAGTCAAAAGGCATTTTAATATCTACTCCGTCTGTAAATGAACCTCATTGTAATGAGTAGAATGACAGATATGCTTACATATCCAAATGTTAAGTCCCAAACATACAAAAACTGACAATTAAGATATCTTCTTTAGATTGGTTGTGATTTTGTTGGATGTATTCTGGATGCACACCTTTTAATTTCTCTTTACAATTTCCTTTAGATCTTCCAACAAATAAGAGAACGGACATGTCCGATAATCTCTGGCCGATGGAAGCCGATAGCATTAGCTTCAATGAAGACCGGCGTCTTCATTGAAGCTAATGGCCGGCACACAAAGGGTGCCTGCCGACTAAAGGGGCCCCATAATGCACCAGGGTGCAAACGTGATGATGTCATCACGTTTGCATCCCGGTGCATATCGGAGTAGGTCTGTCTGCACCCGTCGGGGTGTGTATGGCAGCCTTAAGGCTGACATACGCGTTCAATCGATGAACCCTTGAGCACAGCGTGATGACAACACTATGCTGTGATTTAGCTATGTGGATTGAACAGAGAATCGATGCAAAGCACTTATGCACAGTCAATCACAACCCTTTAGATGGGGACCCCTCAGTCCCCATCACAAAGAATGGCAATTGAACAGGGATTTTTACCACATGTTGGTTCCCGGGTTTGATGAACTTTCTTTGTTGACAGGATCGAATTAATCAGCTACCAACACGATTGATCCTGCTTGAAGAGGGGCTTGATGCAATTGATTTGACACAATCGATCACTGTAACTGCGCAGCGATGTTCTCGAGCCTATAAAAAAAAAATCGCCCCGGTATGGCCAGCCTTGATCCCACTTGCAAGAGTGCTGGATGCAATTCATTGAGCACAATCACAGTGCAAAGGCGTGCAGCGATTGATTGTGCTCGAATCTATTCAAAAATCCACCCACGTATTGCCAGGAGTGACAAGGTCCCTCCCCAATTGGATACATATTGATTGGACTGTTTTAAGGGTCCTCCTTTTCCATGGTTTTGGCTAAAACCGAGATTTAGTGTACGTGACATTTTTAGGTAAGATTGTTGGTCATGGTGCCCTTAATTCGCCTTCAGTGGAGTTCCCTGATGAAATACAGTGTTTGTTATGTTTAGTTGCTGCATTTCCCATTTGTTCACTGTTTGTATCCTGTGATTTTTTATATTTTCCTTATAATGATACAGCACGTATGTATTCTGTCCCTCTTGCTGTCCTTTCAATAGAGATCTTGGATGGTATGCACAGCCCTTGTGATCCAAGGTTCAGGACCACACCACAACTACAAATTTTTGAAGAACTACTACTATCAAGTGATCGTTGACTTGTACACAGAAAAGCAATGTTTGGACCAGCTGGGGCATCTATTCTTCAATGATAATTTAAATTTTTGCATCATCTTGCTGCGCTGTATTGTTGGAGTGCCTGTGCTGTTGTCACAAATGATCCCAATCAATCGAATTGCTCTATTTTTGTAACATTTGGAAATCAGTTGTGTTGCTCTCCTTCGGTAACCTTTTGACCTATGGCCTAATGGGCTCTGGTCACTCAGAGTCAAAAGATTCCCAACAGCTCCAGGTTTAAAAGTAAGTCTGTGTGCATGTTGCATTGGACAGGAGGGGGCCACTGTCTGTTCTTATACTCCTCTTGTTAGATCCACACAATGCCGTTACTCTGTAAAATTCAGTGTTGACACCCTGCTGTGTAAACTTCCGCTCCCCCTCCCCTCCTAAAGCATGAAGGAGGACCTATGCCCTTGCCTTCACTTCACGCAAATCCTTTTGTTGTTCTTAGATCTGAATAATGTAACTACGCCCCATTTGCACTACACGCACCCCTTACGGGATATGTACAATGCTATACATTAGCAACATGATTTAATTTCTTTCTCTATTTATTATACTGTTCAATGTATTTTTAACTTAGCTTTTACTATTACTACTTAATTATGAGTGGTTTTTTCTATAACTGCATGATCTTTAGTTGTCTGAAAAGACAAAAGTGCATCCACAAGTAAACATCAATAGCAGGTTAAAGTTACCCTGATATCCACACTACAATATTCAGAACATGACCTGGGCTTAAATGTGTCAAGTTTATCGTTCATACACCTTACTTCATTGCTATTGTGCTTTCAGTGATATTGGGTTAATTACCAATCGACAGCCATATAAATAAACCCAACATATGTTTTTTGCACTCTATGAACAACATCATTAAGTTTTATGTCTGGTTAAATTGGTTCCTATGGTGATACCCCACAATACGTCTCTTATAAGTCTGACACAATTTCTAGGGTTACAACTGGCTAGGTTTACTTTTTCCCTGTGTGGCCCCAAGTCCCCAGTAGGAACTAACAAATAGCAGTGCCAATGCCACAACCGACACCAATTACATTAAATAAACAACAAAATATAAAAGCCATTAACACCTGCCTTCTATAACTAATGATATGATGGCCCTAACGCCCCGCAAGGCTGACATACGGTGTTCGACCCGCCCTGTTTCGGCCAAGGGAGAAGGAGCCCTCTATTCTTCCTCCGTTGGGATCTTTAGGCAGCGAGAATCCGCCGCAGGAAGAATATTTTCACTGAAACCAGGGTAGAGGAATTCCGGCTTTAAACACGGATGTGACGTCAGTGACGTCACATCGGTTTTTTTTAACACAACCAGGAACTATGCTTTCCAGGACCTCTCATTCCATGGCCCGTATGTGACGTCACTGACGTCACATCCGGGTTTTCCCGATTCAATTCCCGCCTATAGGCGGGGAATTGAATGTGTCCGCGAAACGGGGGGGGGGGGGCGCACTTGTTTGTAAGTCCGTCCTCCGTCCGTTCGCGTACGGACAACGGCCGCAGATTCGCGCTCCATCACTATTAACTAGCCCTATTACATAATGATGTACACACACAATGAAGTTGTATAAATTAAATGTGTAATGGACTATAGATGTGGGCTAAGGACATAAGGGCCCCATACAACGGCGTCCATCCCCGGGAAATTTGAGGACCATCAACTGCCATCCGGGTGTTCACACTCAGGGGTCGGAATCACCAGAATAGGGAGGAGGATCATCAATAAATCGCCCCGCAAGTAGGTCGACATTGTGACCCACTTGATGGTTCTTTTCCTGATTCATCGCTATACTTTGGGTCCCATAAAACACTGCATGAAGTGGCAACACATCGTGACTATCCCTGGTGGTGAGAGGGGGGTATGTTGCACTAGAGGCCACGTGATGGAAAGCAGCGTGCCTGACATCACCATGCTGCATAGTTTTTATACAATGGGTTGATTTACTCTTGTTCATTCAATCTATTGTGAAGAAGTTGGAGCTGTTTAACTTGCAATCATGTGGCCCCGGAAAAAAACTGTTATTTTCATTTCCTTGGCACGTGCTGGCTATCAAGGTTGATAACATACTTTAATCTTATAGCTAAATAAAAACAAACACTTTTTATGAGTAAAACAACCTTTATTTCCTTAGTAATTCAGCCCTTTAATTTGGCTTAATTGTGTGGGGAATTCTTGCAAGCTAGGTGAACACACTTATGACAGATTAAGGCACATTTCACACATCATATTGAATGCACCCCAACTCCTGGCCATATAGGCTTCCAATGCGTCATTCTATGCAAAGCACCACAACAACGTGGGAACACACACCTGCACAACACACATATGCATTGTGGGCCATTGTGTAGTCAGCCTGAAGAGGCGATCTATTCATTACAAATGTTCATATTTTCTTCTCTTGTCTGGAGGGTGTCTTTAGTTTTGATCAGATTCCTGTAGAACATCCCCAAGCATCTCCAGCGCCCTGGTTTCCTCAGGCTGGTTAGGTTTTCCTCTGGGAGATAGATAAGGAGTGGCCATCACTTCAATGCTCGTTTATCACACACAGATATTTCCAACTTGTTTACACTACAATGTGAGCCTGGGCTGCTCTATTATCCCTGCTAATGACGTGTGAGTATTAACGGCTAGTGGATCTCAAGTCTGACTCAGCTACAAATAAGCATAGGTATGTATGGACTGTAACATGGGAATGTGCTTCAAACGGGAGAGAGAAATGAAGAGGAGAAGATGGGATTTCAAGGAGATACATAGACTTGGAAAGAAAACAATGATGATTGACATCATCCTTTAAAATGTTTTGCACATCCTAGCATATGCTAATGATACTTCTGTATTTAAACAACACAACCCGTCTCGATCCATGGGCCGTTTGTAGCGCTCATCATCAACAACACAGCGCCGTGACGTCCCCCGACGCTGTGAGATCGGCTACAGAACTGACGGGAATCCTGTTGTGCTCCACCACCCTAGGCCGATTCTGTCAGATTGTAGGCCATTAAACTTGGAGGGGGAGGCACTCCTCCATTCAACACGTACTAAGCCTACAACAGGATCGGCCACAACAAAACCGTCATGACTGATCGCCGTGCGTCCTACCTGCGGGCTATTTGGGTCAAAACCTTCCAGGTGGGCACCCCTGTAGTTTCGGGTCGACTGACCACCATGCGTTTGGCGTGAGCCGCGCACATCGCTCTGTCCTACTGCCAGGAACCGATTGCATCGATGGCCGGCTTTACTTTATATAACACCTGCTTAACAAGTGTAAACCAACCGTAACCAAAAATGTATGTAGTGCTGGCTTACCAAATGGTGGTGGATTGTATTTATTTCTGATTATCCACTGATTCTTCAAAACCAAAAACGGCATACACCCGGCTGATACATGCCGTAGATCCGCCGGCCGATTTTGCGGCCGTTGATCAGGGTGCACTTTGCGGAAATCAGAAGCCAGCCCCTGAAATCACAATCAGCAGAGAACGGCCATGTCTGTTGCCTTACTTTGGATGGGGGGACGAGGGTGTGCTCTGATTCTCTGAGCCGCGGCTGCATGCGGTAGATATCATTCTGGCAATTGGCCGCATCGAGGATCGCACAGGGATTGATGTGTGAATGGGGTTCTTAAGGTTGGCTGGTGCAATCTCTGTATCTCATGGAATTTAGCCCAATACTATGCATGCCCAATATTTCAGTACCACTGCCAACACACTGTCAAGTGCCTGCCCCTGTACCCCGGCAAGAGATCACCACTCCTGCTGCTTTGGGGCCTCCATTATTGCGGAAGACTGGTTTGATTTGTTTTTTTCAACATAAACTTTCACTTTGTTGCAATAGTTTTTTTGTCTTTGTAACCCTGCTCCTACCTGTATATTACATACGTGCACTCCACCACATAACTTTATCACTCACCCCTCATGCTCACGCACTACCATTTCATGACACGCAAATTCGTAAGCGTTCCATAGTTTTACATCACCCCACCCATGCCAGTTCCCCACCCCCCCCCTATTGTTCACATCTGTTCCCCCAACCTATTAGATTGAGAGCCACGACCGGGCAGGGTCCTCTAACTCCTCCTGTACTTCCTGTACCTGTGTGTTATCTTGTCTTTGTATCCTCCACTCTTATGTTTGTCCAGCGCTGCAATAAGATTTGGCGCGCTATATAAATAATGATACTAAATTAAAATTTTTTAAAAAAATTACCATTTATTCTTCTCCCCTTGTAAGTTCGCCCTGTTTCCATAACTCAGCTAATGGTCTCCTGGACACTGTCACCACTCCTACTGTGGGATCACTGCTGATCTTGTACAACACTATACTCATATAAAAAATACATATTGATTCTTTCGAATGCATTCCCCACCCCACTCAACCCCCAACAAACTACACATTTCTTTTTAACAAAACACTCCAGCTTATAAAGTTAGGTAAGCAATGTCGGAGAATAGTAACATGTTACCCTATTATTAATCATGTATTATATAGCGCACGAGGATCATAGCGAGTCATATCATTCACCAGATAAGTGTCCTTGAGGAGCTTACAATCTAATGTCCCTACCATAGTCATGTATGTACTAACACGTAATAAGTCACATGTAACTAACAAGTGGAATTATTATCTGGGAAATCCAATTAACCGTACTCGTGATTTTGAGTGTGGAAATGGCGCACCACCCGAGGAAACCCACACAGACACAGGGGATAACATACACCCTCCCGCAGCTAGTGCCCAGAACCCAGGATTTGAACCTAGGACCCCCGCGCTAACAATGCCAAGTGCTAATCCCGTGCCGTGTAAATGTAACTCTAACTCATCCTCGCATTATATACCATAAAGCATTCCCATTTGAATATAGTCCAATATTGTCTTTTGAATCTACCTTACTTCCTTTGTACATCAATCACCACCAGAACTTAAATTTTGGATTACACGCCTCTCCTATAAACCCATACACCACCCCATGTACATAGGTGCTCCCACCTAATGATCACCAGATCTAGTCCGTGCCATTAGAGGTTTTTTTTTAATCAGTAAATCAAACGTTATCCTAGGGGATAATATGGGAACCTGTAATTATTTTTGTATCGGTCAGAAGAAATGTCATGTAAATGTAATGTTAGAAAACTACACCAGCAATTACAATGCTAAGTATTGTGTACATCTGTTAAGAATTTAAAAATGCGATGTTGGGATAACACTCTGAAAAGGTTTTTTAAAGAAATAACGGTGCATTTCCACTTCCAAGAATTTTATATTTAAAATAAAAAAGAAACGCTTTGGATCATATTTTAGTTAAAATGTGTACTACTAATGTTATTGAAGAGCAGAACAAAGCTTAAACACTTTTGCTTATATAACTAAGAAACCTCAGTGTACTGTGCTGCCCATAAAGTAGGTATGAGATATATGTTGTCTTGGAGATAGAAGTCTTTAGGTTTCTTTTCTTCTTCTTACTTTTCATAAAATTTTTTTCTACTGAACAATCACCTTATTATTTTAATTGCTGTATATTTTCAACAGTCAGCTTAAGGTTTAGTAATAACTCCATTATGAAAGGGTATAAATTGCTACTAGACGTCATACTAATAGTAAGTGACCATAGAATTAATGTTCTAAATATGCCGCCAAATCTAAAAATGAAGGATTTGTTTTCATGATTGGTCCATCCGGGGTGTTCGGCTGCACAGTGAAGAATTGTGGAACAAATCAAATCGCAAAAATAGGTCCCTGTGATTTTATTGTTTAAAGGCTGCCTTTGCATTTTAAGAATGGTAAAAGAGCTAACTGTCAATCGTTCATCAGCTGTCGCACCCCCTCTCCTTGGTTTTTTTTCTTGTCTATTGAAAATCGGATCCCCTTTTTTAACCATAGCCTTCTGCATGCTTGGTGGACTTTTGCCTTCTTCTTCTAGACACATTAATAGCAAATGATGCTTGTAGGGCAAAGTGGTACTGGGGCCTAGTAAAATAAACGAGATATATATGATCACAAAAAAAGCATAAGAATTATGGGGGCTGGCGAAATCCAAGTCATATCATTTTAACTAAGTATCAACATAACATCTATATGTTGGGACACCTTCGCAAATCATGAATTCAATTGTTCCAATGCTTCCATGACGATAGATGGTAACATTTTTTTCAACTATTTTTTGACTTTGTGAGTAGATTGATAAGCCCCTAGACATTTTTATCCTCGCTAGAGATTGGGGGGGGGGGGGGGTAGTTAATAGTTTAGGGACAATAATCTATTCACAATGCCATAACCTAATACCTTATTCTAGAGCATCTTTTTTTGTATATATCCTCAACCTTTCCTCATCTCCCAGCAAATTTGGGTTAGCTACCAAGTTGAACAGTCGAATTAAACAAAACAAATCGACACATCTCTATCTCATGACCAGACAGGTGTAGAAAGATGAAGAACCTGCCAGCGGCTGCTTCTACAAACTTCCTCAGGAGACCTCATGATTTCATTGGTACCGATGGTAAGGATGCCACCTGTAACAAGTCCAATTCCATGAAAGAATCTCCAACTCCCGAGGAGAGAGAAGCACTCAGGGGGTGGTGGAGTCCCTACTTTACAACTTACGCCTTCTCCTCCACAGGTTGGGATGCAGATAGGGCTGCCCGTGCTGTGGAGGCAGAGGGTGAGACAAAACTGGGCATACGGATAAAAGTCAGGTTGCCCATAGCCTAAAACCTCCACATATATAGCAAGGAGTTTGTAATTTGCCATGTTTTGCATGGGTTTGTCCTGCCCACACTCCATAGACGATTTTTTGACTTCCCACTCAAGATTTCAACAGCCATCTAAATCTGGATGAGTAGAGAGGTCGAATTAAATTTTTTTTAACCATTTTGACGATTCTTGAGACTAATTGCAAAGCCCCTGAACATGGTATCTCCTCTTTAACTTGCTGGAGATGTAGAGAAGGGTTGTATGGCTCTAAATATGACAAGTAAACATTGTGAAAATTGGAATTCAGCCTTTGAATTTTTAAAATGAATGTATGCAAAAACTACTGTCAAGCCAAAACTTCTTTTTTTTTTTTCAAATGTTCAACAACCCTTCTCTACACTCCAGCCATTTTCAGAGGCTTTGGAATCATCTCACAAAGTTCAGCTAGCGAAAAATTCCGACCATCTCTACTGTGAGTAGCCTTTGTATCATGCTCAGCAACCTGACGTCATTACTCTGAGCTTGAAGGCTTGTCTATTCACGGGAAATCCATCTTTGTATGGCCGCTTTTTGGACTGTGACTGTGAAGGGAGATTAGATTGATCTCAGAGACGGTATATGACTATAAATCTGTGCAATAGGGCTGTGCTATAATTTAAGTTTATAATAATAAATGGGATGTGTAACTAAAAGATAGAGAGATTACTGACATATAGTGGATGGCCGACGTCCGCAGGCGGACAGGTCGGCGGCGAACCTGGATGTTCCCGCGACCATCTTCTCGCCGCGAGCAGTGCGGGTGTTCGACCCGCTCCGTTTGCCATCGAGAATAGATCTCCTATTCTTCCCCCGGGCATATCACAACCTGTGTGATCGTGCCGGAGGAAGGGATCTTTTCACTAGAAGCCTGGGCAGTCTCCTAGTAAAAAACGGGTCGGAGCAGGAAGTGACGTCGTGACTCACATCCTGCTCCCGGAACCAGGCACTATGAGTTCCAGCATGCGTTCCAGGACGCGGCTTGGACGTCACTGGCGTCACATCCGTTTTTCCGATTCAAATTTCCCGCATAGACCGGCATGGCACATATTTTTAATACACAATATGATCTGAATGTTAGCAGCGTGTAATAATTACAGGAATGGTGTATAAGCAGGCAATTGTATTTCTCTCCTAGCGCAGCAACTCCGTTCAAACACGCCATTTGCTTGGATCCAAAAAGCTAGTGGTTGGCTAATTCATACTGAACTGATTATCAGAGCAGAATGGGGCAATGCCGGGCCTTCGTCTTCTCTTTCCCCATGCAGACATCTTGTAAATAAAGACATTTTTCTTTCTGTGTTTGCTCAATGGGCCTTAACCACAGTACTCTCTGCTACACAATACAAAAACAATATTGAATCGTCATTTTATTGACTGCCATATATTGGAGACAACAATAAATGGAAAATACCTGTGCCTTCACTGATTTTATTCTCTGTTGGTTTCCGAGCTTAATTGGAGCCCCCCCATTACAGGTCACATATCTTTTGTACAAATCAGGCATCGGCAGTAACCCTGGATTTTTTTGTCAGGAAATCCTCATTGCTGTAACAGAGCTTTTATTTCACTCCTCTACAATAACACAATTGACATAAAAATGCATCCAGATCTTCAAGTTCCCTGTTATTAGGAAATAAGAACCATGGAACACCAGGAAGCTTTAGAGGGGCTTCTTTATTATATATTTTATCACCTATTTGTATATTAATTCTTAATATTTAGGGATCTAATAAGACGGATTGATTTCGACTTGTTGCAGAGTTACAGGTATTTGGTAATGAAGACAAAGAGATGCATTTAAACTTTCCAGCATATGCTTATATAGTTAAGTTCTGCTGTACTCAGCAAGATTCACCTTCTCTTCTCCAGGTCCTGGCCTCTGGTGTCCTCTACTTTCATCACCCTTACTTCTTCACCTGTAACGGTATAGGAATGTATATTAGAATTCATAGTGCCAAATACTGGCATATGATCTTGTCAAAAATTTTTTCCTTACCGCTAACAAGCCATAATTGTTTTCATCCACCGCTCTGATTCTTTTTTGCCTTCTCGTCTGCCATCTATTCGTATGCATCTGGCTAATGATTTGCATTTCCCATGATACTATTGAATACCCTCTCTGATGACATCAGAAGACTTCCAAAAGAGAACTCGTCTTGCTTTTAAGGCAGACACTATCATTGTTTTCTATCCCAGGCACCCCTTTTGGGCCGGAAGAGGTAGGTGGTAGCTTTATTAGGTGATTCCTGTACATAGGGCAATTGTAAGCAATGTGTCAAAAGCATGTACGGAGTGATTTTATGTAGGAATGGGCCTTCTTCACAACCCAGCTATATTTTCCATCACTCTGAGTCAAGTGCTGACATAGAGATTGAAGAGCTTTCCCTTTCCTCATCTAGAGTGTTGCGAAAACATAAAACATAGGCCCTTTCAATCATAAAGGACTAGAAACTGCACTACTTTGGACAACCGCACACCATATGCTTATTAAACGCTTGCAGATTTTACTGACCCACTTATCATTTTCCTCCCTCTACTCTATTGTTTCTTAATCCAAAAATGTCAGGGAAAACCGACCAGGGTGTGGTGGTAATCCCTATTTGAACCTATAAAGTTTTGATTTCACTCAAGCTAGTTGAGAATCCACTTGCTGCAAAACCTTTATCAAGCCACACATGCTAGTAGGGAACAACACAGGGTCCCTAGGGAGCAGTGGGTTGGGTCTCAGATGACTCTTCGAGCCTAGTTACTGTCTGCTCCTTGCACTGGTGGATATTGTTAAATATGTTTTTTATTGTTTTCTTTTTTGTGTGTGTTTGGTGTGTTGTTTGCATTATGTTTTTTTGTCTAAAGGTTTTATTGGGCGGGGCATCCCGTTTTTTTTCTATGGCCCATCATAGGATGACTGATTGGTAGTGACAGTTCGATAATCCCTGTATTTCTGTCCTATTGCACTGCCCTGGTGTGTTGGGTTCTCTTGTATGTCGTTTAACCTGTTGGTAAAGTTTAAGACATTCATAAAAAGGTATTCAAATTAGAAAAAAACCTGCAGTAGGCCATGTCATGATGTTATCCAGACAGGCCTCCGTTGCTTATTCCATGGCCCATGACCAGCACTATGAATTTCGTTCAATCACTCACATTATGTTTTTGCTGCCTAATTATTTCCTATCCCGTTGTAACTCACCAGTCAATATTTATCAAATTAAGTAAGCTTCAAATGGGGTCCGCCAAAAGAGCCTCATTCCTACTCCTTTCTTCTCCAACCCCACTCAGTAGTGGATTCACGTGGTACTGATTTTCATCAATTTCATCATTGTTAGAAAGAAAGGTATAGTTTATTTTCGAAAATGTTGTAATCTCCATATGCATTACATAACGGTGAGCTTTTAGCCTTACTGATACCTTAAATAATTGTAAGCCTGACTATTCTAACACAAATGCACAATTGAAGTCATTGCAATTAAAAAAAAATCTCAGAAATTGCATACTGGGTTCCAGTGTAGAGGTTCAAGAATGCCCGCCCCATTAACCAGAGTGCAGTAGAGGGAAATTGGGGCACTGAAGCATAAATTTTTTAATACATCATTATTAAATAATTTTGAAAAGGTTACAAAATGTCCATACATGGAATGAGGTCAATCCACGCCATACAAATTGGATGCCTCAATTTTGATAAGAAAACATACAGCTACTGTGAAAATTTTCAATGCTTGGTAGTACAACAAAGATGCTACGGAACGTGACCATAGCCTCCGACCTGTTTTCGCCCTAAAAACTGGCTCCTCAGGGGAGGAGCAGGTCGTAAATAGATGCGCAAGATATCAATAATGACTTAATGTGTTAATACTGGTTGGTGGTCTCAATATCAAATAAACGTGAGGAACACCAACAAGTAAAATCAGATCGATAAGTAATGTAACTTGTAATAAGTAACAAATCAAATTGTGCCACAATAAATAACCAAATGTCACATGGAAATACCACAAGGGGTAGAAACGGTAGCAGAAGTCCACACTCTGGTGTCCTGTAACCATTCGTGAACCCACACACCACTAACACTTAGTGCAAACACTACATTTTAAAAAAAACAACACGCACCCCTCATAATAGTTATTAAGAATGAACATGTATCAGGTTATAATTAAGTCCCTATAGACATGACATCACTAGTTAAAGAGCAAAGGCATTTGTTTTCTAAATAACTCACAATCTCCACCTGTTCCAAATCATAACCAAGTTGGTCCCGATGTGAATAGAACCAGAATGGAAGAGCAACCGAGACAAGTAGGGGGCTTCCCGCCAAAAAACTCAAACACCCACTGTGTGGGTGGGTGGGTGCAGCCAGAACTGAAGGGACCAATGAGGTCCTCACCCTGTGACGTCTGGTAACTCAGCAAGACTCCCAGGTACACAGCCTAAGCAGCTACCTAGATGGAGGGGAAAGGTTTAGAGAGGCATGACAAGCATGAGGATAGAGTGGGACGGCAGCACCTGCCTGAAATAAGGGTTCAGGGAGATTGGGGAGTCCTGTATATAGATGATTGCCAAAATTTGGAGAGCGATGGCGTCAAGATGGCTGGCATAGCGACCCAAATACTGTGTAGCCTGTAAGGCTTAACGCCCGATCGCAGGAGGATATGAAGAATGGGGAACCGGGTATTCAGAGGAGGAGTCTAACCCGTCTTCACCCATAGCCCCCCTAATGGGAGATGGTCCAATGTCCCCTTGATGTGCACCGGTGGTGTTTCTTCTGTCGGGTTTGCAGGGCAGGTTCTCCTCTCTTCACACCTGGCAACCACCCGAGGCGAGCGTAAACCTGAGGTGCTGAGCTGCTCCCGATGTGTGAGGTGACAGCGAGGCTTTGGCCCCCCACCAAATGGACGACGAGTCTCGAGAGAAAGTCCCCTTAGACAAGCAATATTCAAGGGCTGGCCGAGTTCAATTCATAACGTGTCAACAAGCAGGTCGTCTTGGCAGATTCAGATAAGAGCGAAGGGTCACAGGGAGCCGTAGGTCAAGAATAGTCTTGCGGGTTCAGCAGGGTTCTGGTACAACGAGAAGTTCACCAAAGCAACTCACCGGGAGCACAGAAGGGAATCACGGGAAAGTCACAACCAGATATCGAGCTGAATCAAGCATCAGACCACTACTTGAGGCAAGACGCAATAATATAGTGATGAGCTCATTAGGGAGGCCCCCTCCTCTATCGGAAACCACGCCCATCCATTTCCTGCCAGTAATGTATTTAAATGCATGCATGCAGCTTGTTACACAAAAAACAAAATTACCCAGGCTGGACAGGAGCTACGGCGGTGGCGTGGGAGGGGGTAGCGTTGCCCCCTTTGGAGGGAGCTGGAGTGAAAGTGGAGAGCAGACTGAGGTGAGCCAATTCCCCATACTCCTGGGGAGCCTGAGGGTTGCCAGACCGGGACCACCTGAGCCCCTGAGGCCTGACAAACCAGATAAGGATCCTAAAAAAACCACATCGTGAGAGCCAGCCTCATAGGTGAGATAGAGTCTTGAAATGTAATGCTTACCTGGTCCTACGTGGACCGTCAGACCTGTGCTGCAAACACCACCACCCAAAGCGTACCTGCTCCAGATGGACCCTTAAGTACTTGCCATATTGGGGACATGATTGCAATTTAAAGGGGAGGAAGTCAGGTTGTGCCCTCACCAACCCCCATGACCTCCGCCGTCACAGGTGGCTTAAGGAGTCCCCCGGCCCCGGCCAGCTTATTGAGGGCCTGACAGGCCACAAACTGAGAAGTAGCTGAGTTACGTCTGTCTATATCAGCCCCCTCCTAGCGATGTTGGTCATCTGGCTATAACCCGCCTCCCGCTGTGTGGCAACCTCGCGTTGTGGAATGGAACAGCGTCAACCAATCCAGTTCCCCCCCAGCGCGCCCCCATCAGGTGAAGAGCAGAGGCTAAGCGCAGTGTGTTCCAGATTGGAACAACAGAACCGGCCATCACATTCTCCCTCCCCAAGAATTAAACATACGAGTTAGGGCAGGGATCATACTATCCTATCCCACCAACTAATATCCAAAAAGCCGCTTCCAGCCACACTGCCCAGGGCTGCGGTTGGCTCCAAAGCACCGAGGCAGTGCCACAGTGTGAAGGGCAGTGGGACCCCCACTATGGGAAGAAGTGAATGGGGGAGGGGGGCGGGAGGAAGAAGGAAGGGGAAGTAGAGGGGATTTATGTGTTGTTCCCCCCCTACCCCCAGAGAGAGGTAGAAGACCGAGCCCTTCGTCCTTTGGTGGGACAGTCTCCAACCCGAAGCGTGTGTCAGCCCCCAGAGACCGGCCGGGGGCGTCATGGCAGGAACCCCACACTCCCTGATCATAACCACTGATCCCCTTCCAACCAAGACGTGTCATATTTGCAATGAAAAAGTCACGACCATAAAACATATCATTAGATCACTATGCATCCATCAATTGACAAGTATATTAATGTTACTTCAACCTAACAGACAAACATTGATTGGCGAGAAATATCACAGAACATTACATAATACTAATTCAATCAACGTCCGAAAGGAATGGGAAGATTATGGATAAGACAAATGTTCGTTCCAATGATCACCAAATCGTCCAGTCAGGAGTTCCTAATGGAGTGGGGCATAGGACCAATGATAACATATCAGCCTACACTGGTTAGGCTGAACAACTTGCACGCTAAAAGGACCTGGTTTGGAACTTAAACAATCATTATTAAGGCCCGATGGAAGGTGGCCTTAAGCTGTAGATCCTCTTGTTCTATTTTAAGGAGGGACCTATCAGGGTCCCCTCCGCTTCAGGCTTCAACTTTCTAGATAGAACCGAAATGAAGAAAGCAGTGTACCTCATAGTTTGGTGAAGGCCCCATATGCCCTCGCAGGTGACAATAGAATCACCATTCCTGATGGCTCTAACGTGGTTCTTGGACTCCGGATTCTAAGGGAACGCTTTGTCTTCCCACAAGAAACATCCCCAGCGGCAGAGATACTGTATACAACACCTCTGTGGATTCCGCAGTTGGCCCAAAAGCGTATTCGAATGACGTTGGTCCGTTGGGAAGGTTTACCGTGTTACCTGTCGGTATTAAATATCCTTGTGGGCATTTAACGCACCTCAACAGGCGGTTTGTCATAGTATTCCTGGGGGGAGAGGATAGATGACTCCGTTACTAACTAATCTTTCAAAAAAGGAATTACAGCTGCGCAAGTATGGAGGAGAAATCACTTCCAAATTTAGAAACTGTTGGATCAAGTGAGTATGGCCCAATACCGCTGCGCTGCACAAAGTTCTAACTGACTCATGTGCTGCGAGTAATGTCCAAAATCAATCTTGTGGTTGTTGGTGTCTTCTGTCTCATATTTCTTTGGCTGTAGCAAAGCGTCTCTGTTTACTCTTTGCTCTTATGTAAGCTTCTTAAGGAGTTTCTGGATATACTCCCTGTCCGCCAGTTTGTGCGCAACTTCCCCAGCCCGGATCCAAACTCAACCTGCTCCTAGGAGGAAGCAGTTTCTCTTACTCTCAAATATTTGATCTGACCAGGGCTTGGGGTTCGTCGCTAGCCCGACATCAGATGGGTATTGCCAGCAGTCTTTTATGAAAGAGGGTTGTGGATAATTCGCCTGAAGTTCTTGACAGCTTTGAGCTTCAGGTCCAAAAATGAGATCCTCAGTGGGGGAAATTCCATAGTGCATTTTAGGTTCCATCAATTGCATTGGAGTTTGTTCAAGCAAACTCCAAGAGCAACCCTGGGTTCCCTGAGCCAATCACCAGAATGTCGATCGATGTAGCGCCATCCACATAAAAATGTGGGGGCGGTACATCGACAAGAATGTGGACTGGAGAAGACTTCTCGCTCCCACGCCCCCAGGTACAGGTTGG
>CM070033.1:59640201-59661547 GCA_036250615.1 Ptychadena robeensis | reverse complement strand
ATGTTAGCAGCTGTAATAAATTACAGGAATGGATGTAAGCAAGGCAATTGTATTTCTCTCCTAGCACAGCAACTCTTTCATAACACGCCATTTTGCTTGGAATCCAAAAAGCTAGTGTTTGGCTAATTCATACTGAAGCTGATTATCAGAGCAGAAATGGGGCAATAGCCGGCATTCTTCCCATGCAGACAGCTGTAAATAAAGACATGTTTCTATTCTGTGTTTGCTCAATGGGGCCTTAACCACAGTAATCCTGCTACAACAATACAAAAACAATATTGAATTCAGTCATTTTATTGACTGCCATAGATTGGAGACAACAATAAACTGGAAATACCTGTGCCTCACTGATGTTATCTCTGTTGTTTCCGAGCTTAATTGAGCCCCCATTAGCAGGTCACATGAGCGTATTGTAAAAATCAGGCATCTGGCAGTAACCCTGGATGTTTTTGTCAGGAAATGCCTCATTGCTGTAAACAGAGCTTTTCACTCTTCTACAATAACAAACAATTGACATAAAATGCAGCCAGATCTTCAATTTCCTGTTATTAGGAAATAGAACATGGACACAGGAAGCTTTAGGGGCTTCTTTATTATAAATATTTTATTCACGCTATTTGTATTATTATTCTTAGAATATTTAGGGATCTAATAAGAAGGATTTGATTTAGAATTGTTGCAGAGTTACAGGTATTTGGCTAATGAAGACAAAGAAGATGCTATTTAAACTTTCCAGCAATATGCTTATTAGTGAGTTCTGCTGTAGTCAGCAAGATTCACCTTCTCTTCTCCAGGTGCCTCTGGTGTCCTCTACTTTCACCCTGACTTCTTCACCTGTAAAGGAATATAGGAATGTATATTAGAATTCATATTGCAAAATACTGGCATATGATCTTTCAAAATTTTCCTTACCGCTAACAAGCATAATTGTTTTCATCACCGCCTCTGATTCTTTTTTGCCTTCTCTCGCCATCTTATTCAGTATGCATCTGGCTATGAGTTGCATTTCCCATGATTACTTGAGACCCTCTCTGATGACATCAGAAGACTCCAAAAGAGACAGCTCTTGCTTTAGGCATGACACTATCATTGTTTTTCTATCACCAGGCACCCCCTTGTGGCCGGAAGAGGTAGGTCAGCTTTATATAGGTGATTCCTGTACAGTGGCAATTGTAAGCAATGTGTAAAAAAGCATGTACGGAGTGATTTTAGGTAGGAAATGGGCCTTCTTCACACCCAGCTATATTTTCATCACGCTGGAAAGTGCTGACAGGAGATTGAAGAGCTTTCCCATTTCACTCATCTAGAGTTGTTGCGAAACATAAAATGCCCTTCAAATCCAATAAAGGACTAGAAACTGCACTACTTGACAACAGCACAATTATGCTTATTAAACGCTTCATGATTTTATGAACCACTTATCATTTTCTCTATTGTTTAAATCCAAAAATGTCAGGGAACCGACCATGTGTGTGGTTAAATCCCTATTTACCTATAAAGTTTGATTTCATAAAGCTAGTTGAGATCAACTTGCTGCACCTTTATCAAGCCACACATGCTAGTAGGGAAACAACACAGGGTCTAGGGGCAGTGGGTCTCAGATGACTCTTCGGCCTAGTTACTGTCTGCTCTTGCACTGGTGGATATTGTTAAATGTTTTTTATTGTTTCTTTTGTTGTGTGTGTTGTGTGTGTTTGCATTATGTTTTTTTGTCTAAGGTTTTATTGGGCGGGCATCGTTTTTTTCTATGGCCCTCAGAGGATGGACTGATTTAGTGCATTCGATAATCCCTGTATTGCTGTCCTATTGCACTGCCCATGGTGTGTTGGGTTTCTTGTATGTCGTTTAACCTGTTGTTAAAAGTTTAAAAATTCTATAAAAAGGTATTCAAATTAGGAAAAAAACCTGCAGTAGGCCATAGGCATGATGTAATCAGACCAGGCCTCCGTTGCTTATTCCATGGCCCATGACCAGCAGTAGAATTTCTTCAAGAACTCACATTTGTTTTGCTGCCTAATTATTTCCATCCCGTTGTAACTCACCAGTCAATATTTATCAAATTAAGTAAGCATTCATTCCGCAAAAAAGAGCTCAGTCTACTCCTTTCTTTCCAACCCCACTCAGTAAGTGGATTCACGGTGTGTCTGATTTTCATCAATTGTTAGAAAGAAAAGTAGAGTTATTCGAAAATGTTGTAATATACAGAGCATTACATAAAGGTGAGCTTTTAGCCTTACCTGATACCTTAAAGAATTGTAAGCTTACTATTCTAATCACAAATGAACAATTGAAGTCATTGCAAATTAAAAAAAAATCTCAGAAATGAATTACTGGGTATCCAGTGTAGAGGTTCAAGATGCCCTCCCATTAACCAGAGTGCAGTAGAAGGGAAAGTGGGGCACTGAAGCAGAAATTTTTTAAGAACATCATTTATTAAATATTTTTTAAAAGGAGTATCAAAATATGTCCATACAGGGATGAGGTCAGAGCCACGCCATACAATTGGGATGACCTCAATATTTGATAATAAAACAATACACTCTGTGAAATTTCAATGCTTGGTAAGTACAAAGATGCTACGAACGTGACCATATGCCTCCGACATGTTTCGCCCTAAAAAACGGGGCTTCCTCAGGGAGGAGCAGGTCTGTAAATAGATGCCAAGATATCATAATGAATGATGTGGTTAATAACTGGTTGGTGGTCTCAAGATCAAAATAAACGTGAGGAAACACCAAACAAGTAAAATCAGTCGATAGTAATAGTAACTTGTAATAGTAACAATCAAATTTGTGCAGCATATAACCAATTCACAGGGAAATACCACAGGGTAGAAACGGTACACCTTCGTGAACCCACACACCACTAACACTTAGTGCAAAAAATACATTCAAACACAGACCCCTCAGAATATTATTAAGAATGAAACATGTATCAGGTATAATATAATTCCTTATAGACAGTGCATCACATAGTTAAAGAGCAAACATTTGTTTCTAAATAACTCACCAATATTCACTGTAGCCAAATAATAACCAAGTTGTCCGATGTGAAGAGAACCAGATGGAAGAGCACCGAGACAATGTAGGGCGTCCAGCCAAAACACGCCACTGTGTGTGGGGGGGGGGCAGCCCAGACGGAAGGGACCAATGAGGTCCTCCCCTGGGACGTCTGGGAACCAGCAAGACTCCCAGGGACACAGCTAAGCAGCTACCTAGATGGAAGGGGAAAGGTGTAGAGACATGACAGCATGAGGATAGAGTGGGACGGCAGCACCTGCCTGAATAGGGGTCAGGAGAGTGGGGATTACCTGTATTAGATGAATCCCAAATTTGGAGAGCTGATGGCTCAAGATGCTGGATATGCCCAAATAACTGTGTAAGCCTGTAAGGCTTACGCCCGATAGCAGGATGGAGTAGAGGGGGAACCGGGATTCAGAGGAGGAGTCTAAACCCAGGTCTTCTACCCAGAGCCCCCCTAATGGGAGATGGGCCGATGTCCCTTGAGGGGGCACCGGTGGTGTTTCTGCGGGTGGCAGGGCAGGTCTCCTCTTTCACCTGGAAACCCCGAGGCGAGCGTAAACCTGAGGTGCGGAGCTGCTCCAGATGTGGAGGTGACAGCGAGGCTGGGGCCCCCAAGGGACGAGAGTCTCTAAAGAAAGTCCAGGACAAGGCAAGAGTCAAGGGCTGGCAGAGTTCATGCATAAACGTGTAAACAAGCAGGGTCGTTGGCAGATTCCAAGATAAGAGCGAAGGTCAGGGAGCCGGAGGTCAAGAATAGTCGTTGCGGGTTAGCAGGGTCTGGTACACGAGAAGTCACAAAGCAAATCACAGGGGAGCACAGGAAGGGAATCACAGGGAAAGGCACAACCAGGGATCAGAGCTGAATCAAGCAGCACCATACTGAGGGCAAGACAGCAATATATAGTGATGCTCATTAGGGCAGCCCCTCCTCTAGCAGGGAAACCAACGCCCATCCATTTCCTGCCAGTATGTATTAAAATGCATGCATGCAGCTTGTTACACGGCTGGAGCAGGAGGCTACGGCGGTGGCGTGGAGGGGGAGCGTTGCCCCCTTGGAGGGAGCTGGAGTGAAAGTGGAGAGGCAGACTGAGGTGAGCCAATTCCCCCATACTCTGGGGAGCCTGAGGGTGCCACCCGGGACCCCTGAGCCCCGGAGGCCTGACAAAGCCAGATAGTCCTAAAAACCACATAAGTGAGAGCCAGCCTAATAGGTGAGATAGAGTCTTGAAAGGGAATGCTTACTGGTCCACGTGGACCGTCAGACCTGTGCTGCCAAACCACACCACCCAAAGCCGTACATGCTCACCCCTTAAGTACTTGCCATATGGGGGCCATGATTGCCAATTTAGAGGGGGAGGAAGTCAGGGGTGTGCCCTACCAAACCCCAGACCTCCGCCTCACAGGTGGTGCGTAAGGAGTCCCCGGCCGCCAGCTGATTGAGGGCTGACAGCGGATGAGTGGGCGTATCAGCCCATCTCCTACGTGTTGGTCAGCTGGCTAGAACCCGGCCTCCCGCTGGGTGGGCACCTCGCTGTGATGGATGGACAGCGTCAACCAATACAGTCCCCCCAGCGCCCCACATCAGGGAAGAGCAGAGGCTGAAGCGCAGTGTGTTCCAAGATGGGGACACAGAACCGGCCAATCACATTATCCCTCCCCAAGAAGTAAACATACGAGGGGAGGGCAGGGATCAGACTATCCTATGCCCACCAACGAATATCCCAAAGCGCTGCCCCACACATGACCAGGGCTGCGGTGCCTCCAAAGCACCGAGGCAGTGCCACAGATGGTGAAGGGCAGTGGAGAACCCCACTATTGGGAAGAAGTGAATGGGGGAGGGGGGGGGAGGAAAAGGAAGGGGAAGGGAGGGGATTTATGTGTTGTTCCCCGGCCCCAGAGAGAGGTAGAGAGCCCTTAGCCTTGGTGGGACAGTCTCCAACCCGAAGCGTGTGTCAGGCCCCCAGAGACCGGCCGGGCGTCATGGCAGGAAGCCCCACATCCCCATGAGCAGAACCACTGATCCCCTCCAACCAGACAAGTGGTCATTTTGAATGAAAAAAGTCACGACCATAAAACATATCATTAGTCATATGCATCCATCAATTGACAAGTATATTAATGTGTACTTCAACCTAACAGACAAACATTGATTGGCTAAGAAATATCAACAGAACATTACATAATACTATTCAACGTCTGAAAGGAATGGGAAGAGTAAATGGATAAGACAATGTTCGTTGCCAATGATTCACCAAATCGTCCAGTCAGGAGTTCCTAATTGGAGTGGGCATAGGACCAATGATAAATATCAGCCTACACTGGTTGGCTGACACTGACGTCTAAAGGAATGGTTTGTAACTTAAACAATCATTAGGCCCGGATGGAAGGTGGCCTTAAGCCTGTAGATCCATCTTTGTTCTATTTGAAGGAGGGACCTATCAGGGTCCCCTCCGCGTTCATCTTCAACGATTCTAGATAGAACCGAAAATGAGAAGCAGTGTACATCATAGTTATGGTGAAGCCCCATATGCCTCGCAATGGGGACAGATAGATCACCATTCCTGATGGCTCTAACGTGTTCTTGGACTCGGATTCTAAAGGGACGCTTGGTCTTCCCAACATAGAAACATCCACAGCGGCAGAGCATAATATACACCACCGCTGTGGATTCGCAGTTGGCCCAAAAGCGTAGTCGATGAAGTTGTCCGTTGGGAAGGTGTACCGTGTTACCTTCGGTGATAAATATGCATTGTGGGCAGTTACCGCACCTAAAAAGGCCGGTTGTCATAGTATTCTGGGGAGAGGATAGATGACTCTTTACTAAATAATCTTTAAAGGAATTTACATCTGCGGTAAGTGATGGAAGGAGAATCACTTACAAATTTAGAAACTGTTGGATCAGAAGTGAGTATATGCCAATACCGCTGCACAAGAGTTCTAACTGACTCATGTGCTGCTGAGTATGTCAAAATCAATCTTGTGTTGTTGGTGTCTTCTGTCTCATTTTCTTTGGGCTGTAGCAAAGCGTCTCTGTTTTTACTCTTTGCTCTTATGTAAGCTTTCTTAAGGAGTTTCTGGATATACTCCCTGTCCGCCAGTTGTGCGCGCAACTCCCCAGCCCGGATCTCAAACTGCTCGATGGAGGAGCAGTTTCTCCTTACTCTCAAATATTGATCTGACCAGGGCTTGGGGGTGCGCGCTGCCGACATGCAGGATGGTATTGCCAGCAGTCTTTTTATGAAAGAGGGTTGTGGATAATTCGCCTGAAGTTTTGAGATTTAGCTTCAGGTCCAAAAATGAGATCTCAGTGGGGGAATATTCCATAGTGAATTTTAGGTTCCAATCATTGGATTGGAGTTGTTCAACAAACTCCAAGAGCAACCCTTGGGGTCCCTGCCAAATCACCAGAATGTCATCGATGTAGCGCCTCCACATAAAAATGTGGGGGCGGTACATCGACAAGTGTGGACTGGAGATCTCGCTCTCCACTTTCCCATGTAACAGGTTGGCATACGTGGGCCCATCGCAACCCCCCTGCCCTGAGGTAGTGTGGAGCCAGCAAACAAGAATACGTTGTTAGTTAACACAAATCCAACAACTGGACCATGAGATCACAGAAGTCGTCCGGCCAATCCCCCCCGTCCTACGAGGAGGCCAGCTATATGCATCAGTACCCCCCTCAATGAGGGATACTGCTGCAAACAAGCCTCCACATCTATTGCGACCATGGGCTGGGCCCGGTGGGACTACATTTCCTTCAATAGTATAGTAAATCCAGTGTATCCTTAAGATATAGGAATCCAAAGCATACAACCAAGGGGCGTAGATGCGAATCAATGAATCGACTATTGGTTCGGTCCAGCACTCACAACCTGAACAATTGGCCCTGCCCGGTGGGTCATTAGCGTTTTTGGGACTTTGGTAACGCATAGAACTTTGGTGTACGTGGATTTTTTACCGCAGTAATCGAGGTCATCCTTACAATCATCGTCGAGAAAATTCTCGTATAGAATGGTGTCTCATCATCTTTTGTAGGAGAATAATGTTGTTCTCGATTGGTATGTACCAATCTGCATTAGTTAAAAGCTTCAATCACCTTGCTAATAGACTTCATGCCTATCCATGACCACAACGTTGCCACCTTTGTCAGAAAGACTTTAATGACAAAGCTGTGGTCACGCTGAGATTGGTAAGAAGAGCGTGCACGGTGCACTGGTCACATTCACGTGGCCATTGGATAGCGCACTCCATGATTTCTCAAGGTCCTGATGGACAAAGTTTAACAAAGAGAAAATTGAAGTACCGAGGTGTAGAGGTTGAATTTTTGGATTCATCTTGAAGTATATGGGCTGATATTGTCCATCATTCAGATCATGGCACATTGCACGTGTCCTCACATGTCGATAAGTCACATGGATTCCATAATATCATCTAGTTAAATTCAGTAGTTGAATTAAATCTTTGAGGGCTTTAATTCCTGTTTTGGTGAAATTTTTATTCTTCCCCTCTTATTGTTTAACACTAATTTAAAACTCAATGACATAATCAGGTGTGGTTCTGCATGATGAAGGACCCTATGGTAAGGTTAATAGCTTCATCTCTATGGAAGTGTTCTACCTCCCATTTGCGATGTTGCCCGGCCCTTCCTTTACTGCAAAAAGAAAAAAAGGAAAAGAGAAGAGGAAAAAGCGATTAACCTCCTTTTTAAAAGCATGCCATGGCGATCGCGGCGAAGCAATATTTAATGTCGCGCGAATTACTCTCTTCAGGAGGTGACCAGCCGCATAATGCTGGGAAAAGATGAAGGTCAAAGGCGCCGCCATCCCCCACCCCTTTTCAGTGCAGGTTGTGGGGTACTCTCCAAAGAAATACAAGATATATAAAGGCAATCAGGTGCAATGCTGATCCTTGGCATCCTTCCGGTCCCGGGAGACCCGAAGAAATTGGGGTTAGGCCATTCCCAGAGTCCCATGGGAATCCGGCGGACATGTAAGTTATAATCTCGGGCATAATGCTCAGGAGGTTAATTAAGTGGTCAGGCCATGGACGTATATGCCTCCATTAGACACAAATGCGTTGCCTCTGTACCTTGGTACACTTGTTTTAAAAAAAGGCATAAAAGGAATCAAAAGGGTTCTTTATTCAAACTAAAGAACTGTTTGTTGTGTTAATTTGGTTGAAAATTGGTGTGTTTATATCTATCAATCAGTTAGGTAGCAGGCTTAGAATTGCAACCTCTGCTGCTCAACTGAGTGCTTTACATATACTTCTATTCTTTTGTATAGTACCCCACTAACCTTCACTGAAAGGAACCCATTTGGTATAACATATGAAGCACTCAATAGAAAGAGAAACCATTAAGACTATTTATCATAAACTTAAGGTCCTATTCAAACCTTTCCATTGTCATGACCATGGGCAACACTTTATCATGTCCCAACATTGCACATTACCATTGAGCCCTTCACATGAAAAGGGATGTGGGTCCACGTTAAAAAATCCTATCCCTTATACATGCATTTTCCTATATGTCCACATGAACAGGCCCATGGATTACTATACACTATTGGACATTTCTTTTAACAGGGGCCCACAATGTTTAACCAATAGATGTGAACTGGGCCCTGCTACTTCTCTTTTAAGCCCAACAGTGATTATTTGAACAAAATGCCAAAAAGCAAACCCGGAGTTGCGATGCCATTAAAACTTGTATCCTATCTAATATCTGTGTAGTTTAGCATTTCAGTATGCCTAGCATTTTTGGTAACTAAACATAAATAATTTTTTATTACCCAATATAAGACTGGAGAAAAATATTCTTGGTGCCTTTTACTTCTAGTTCTATGCTTTGTTAGTAGCAATTATAAAGCGAAAACTCCGTTGTAATAACACTCCCCAGATTGAAATGTTTACTTTGAAATAATTCGTTTTTTCCTACTGGTTTTTGAACATTACATTTCCTCACTCATGAACCATAAAGGAAAGTCCGTAAATCATAATCAGGCCGAAATTCTCTCATTATTGCGATGCTGTTATGTTTTTCATTAAAAGCTTTGGGAGTTCAGAAAGATATGTTGAATGCTCCTTCTATCAGCGCCTTTCTTTATCATCCCATTCGTTCGCTCTTATACCAAAAAGCTGCCTATTCGTCATTACAAAAAAGGCGCTTTTCTGGTATAGCAGGCAAAGTTGCACTGCTGGACACTTCAACGGTTCGGGCAGATGCTGCCAGCTTCAGCTGTGCAACGACTCCAACAGACAACACCGGACTAACAGCAGCTGTAACAGTCTTACCAATGAGGACATTGTGATAGCTGCCCATGTTTGTTTTCCTCAGCCTTCATATGTTATTGCATCGCACAAGGCAAAAAATAATTCATCATTGTTAAGTACTCTAAAAACAAGCATCAGACAAGCAGACATCGGGTTAATTCAGTTTCCAAATGTGCTGGAAAGTGAAGAACACCCTGTTTGCTATTCGCTACAGTGTGACTATATGTAAGTAAGACAGGGTTTGTGCACCAATAAAACATTCTATACTATACAGTTCATCTCCGTAAATTTGAAATATAAAAATGTGCATGTGCAGGTATAATACAATGTATACAAATCAGCCATAAATAAAACCAGACAGGATGTAAAAATAACCTCTCAAGCAGTGGGATAATATCTGGGCACACCCCCCCCCCCCCCCCCCCCCCCCCCCACCCCACTAAGACTACTAAGGTAATACGGCTTTATATTCGCGCCGACCGACTTTCCTTCTGCAAGCAGCGTGATGAATGTCACCATCTGCGGTTCGATATCGGCAGCTCTGTCGCCCCAGCTCAGCCACTGCTTTGCCTGGAGACCCGCAGTCCTCTAGCAAAGCCCAAGACATCGGACGTATTTACGCTCATGTCTGATATGGATGTTTTCGAGCGGGATTGATTCGTTCCCACTCGAACACAGCCTCATACACACGCCGCTCAAAGCGGCCATCTATCGGCCCATATCTTCACGTCGTTAACCCTGCTTATCACTAAGAGATAGGCACACATCTTACAGCCGGTTGGCACTGTGTAGAGGTAGCGTGCAGTATGGGGTAACAACGGCTGCCATGCTGCAACAACAGCGGCGACCAGGCAGTGGACCGCCGGGCTCCCCTAGATGGTCAGGGGGGAACCCATTACCGGCCTGATGGCGGTCCTTGTACACAAGCAGCAAGTTCTTCGTTTTGACAGGAAAAGCAATGTTCTCCTCTGAATTTTTTTTCATCAGATTATTCATATGATCCTGACAAGCGCAATCAGGGGAAGATATAGCAGGTCTCTGATCGAATTGATGATTGAATGTGCTTCTTTGTTTCATTTCCGATCATTTTCCTTTCCTAGGAGAACATTGCCATCTTATTCTGTGAAGGTGTTGGAAGCTGGAAAAATGTAGGTGTAAGCAACTTTGACAAAGGCCAGTTTGTATTGGCTGACCGGTTTTGAGCATCTCCATAGCAGCATGAACTTGTAGGAGTTTTCTATATGGTACAGGATAGACAAACTGGTAAACTGTCTACAAGGTTTATTTATACACATTTGAGTATATATTTATGTTAGCCTGTCTGTTCCAATTCCCTGGAAAAGCTACTGTAGTCTTATGTGGGTTCTTACTCCTTTTTTTTCGTGATTACATCAAGGCCATAAACTATGATCCACAATGGACCTTTCTTTTAAGGTCTTAACGAATCGGCATCAAACTGTTGAAATAAACAGGGCATCAATACCAACAGACAACGTTAGAGCTTTGTGGAGTTTTTAGACTTCCAAGATCAGAGGTGTTTTTGCCTACAGAAGAGGGATCTGTACACCACAGTACAGGTGATGTCATCGTTGTGTAATGGAGCGAAAAGTGATCTTATTTTCATCCATATGTGTGTTCAGCTAGAAATCAGAAGACTTGCAAAATCTAAACATATTACTGACCTAGCCGTTTAAGTGACCTAGAGTTTATTCTACATAAGGTGCAGCAGGGATTATTTAGCACATACACGTTACAGGCATTTTTAAATAAAATTAGTATCAAGCCCGGTCGTGGATACAGCATATTTATCTTTATGTCTGTTTGCACCACCCCATCACCATCCTTGGCTACCAACCAGTTGTACGGTTTTTTACAGAGAGTGGCCATGCATCTATTTTACATTCTTAATTTCACCCCAAGTGCTATGTAATAATGGCGGATGGATGAAAAATCAATGAAGATAGATAACAGAGTCAGGAGAACTGTGAATTTTTTAAGATATTTTCACAAGGGAGCTGCGTGCTTCCTTTCCTTTTCGCCATGTTGGCTGTATTTGTAGAAGATGATGAAGGTGTGAGCAGAAATAATTACTTTATTATGTATGGTGTGTGTATTGGTGTTGTATATTGCTGCTTATTCTACTGGTCTCTATAAAGATGCCATTTCAATAAACAAAATGAGTAAAGAAGCATATTGCTATGTAGGAATTTTACTTTATCAACCTAATTTTTTCTAGTATATGCTGTGGTCCTAAAACCATTGACTCCCTTTGATTCTATAGGCAATCTACAAAAAGCCTATATTCTATACTTAGAACTAGACCCAATTCGTTTGAAAAGCTGTCAACAATTCGCGAACATAAGGTTGTGCAGAAATATTTCATTATTGTGGATCAGCCAATATTTCAAGTATAATCAATAAAGCTCATGTTTGCCTTTCAAAGTATATCAAGCAAAAAAATCAAATGTCTAAAGCCTTGGTGGCATCCACAGTACCACTTCCTCATGATCCGTCCCTGATCCGATGCCCTTCACGCTCCCTCCCGCATCCCTTAAGGATCGGTCGTGCAGAATTGGAGGCTGCCACTGACTATGATTGGGCTTAATCAGCCGTCCCTGTGGGATCGCACCGTTATCCGACAGGATGGTAAATTTTAACCCGCTCCCATTAGTTCAGCTGGGGCGGCTGCCCCCAGCCAAATAACGAGCTGCACATTAATAGTGCAGAGAATCGGATAAGGAATATACGGTAAATGGTACTGTCTATTCCCACTTAAGGGTTTTTACATACTTTTTCGCACACACTTGATTTGCTACATTCTCTTCACATCACACTTTTCATAGAACGTTATTGCAGACATCTCCTGACCTTTCACTTCTATAAACCCTTAAAGGACATCATCTGACACGAACAAATGTTATGCATCAAGCTACTTTAAAAAACAAAACATTCTGTATCCTTCATAGGAAATCCAGTCCTTTATACTTCCTTTCTGCCACCTATACCATTATGTTTAGGGTAATAGGTTTAGGATTGTTAAAATAAGGAATAACTCTATCCAACAAGGGACGTTAACACCCTACCAGCTATGGCACCAAGTCACTTGAGGACTTTATATATTGCATGACACTAATATAAACACTCTAGCAACTCTCAATATCCACCCTTGCTTTTAATAGAATTATTTCAAACAGAAAACACTGGTAGGTGACTTAAAGATTCATTTAATTTTGGTTAATTTCCAACTTTCTGTCTTTTGGGGGAACTTACATTGTTAGTGTAGCAATGGTGGGAGACGGTTTGGTCCTGCTGGAGTATGATGATGGGACTGGGCAGTCGGCATGAAGTCTTGGAGACAGAATGTAGATTCTTTGAACTTTATTAACTTGGCAGTCTTCTAATGGGATAGAGGGTAAGGGTAGCAGTATGGCTGACACTGAGACACCATACTGACAGCAGGACACCTCTCTGGACCTCTCTCTCTTGACCAGACTTCTCTAAATGGACTTCTCTGCACACCTTCTCTCTGGAATACACTTTCTTCTGACCCTTGACCTTGACTTTATCTGACACCTTGACCGTCTTCCAACCTTCCCTGGCAATCCTCACCTCAGGTATACAGGTTAGCTTGACTCTAACTGGAGACACCCGCTTTGTGCCTTGACGTCTCACCTTCCCCTTGTAGTAACTTGACCTCAGGAGGCAGACAGGTCTTCTAGAGCAGTCCTCACACTCTCCAAAAGTCACCATGAAGCCTCAGAAGGCAGAATTCTTGCTGGGCCTTGTAGTGCATCCCACCTTACAGAAGGAGTTCAGCTCTTGCTCAGGGCAGACTTTACAAAGTCTCTACCCTAGGATCGCAGAGGCCTCAGAGAGGGCGCTCTGGCCCTCAGGAACACAGGAAACACAGGCAAGGCTTTCAGACCCAACAGGACCCCCAAAGGAGGGGGAATTCCCTGGGTCACCTGATACCCTGAGCTAGATAGCTGAACCTTTTTTATACCTTTTGACTCACCCCAACTCCCAGATGGATGACTCATGTTCCTCCAAATGTTTGCAAAGTAGATGGCAGGTGCTGCTGTTGCACTACTTAAAGTCATCTCCAGGCAGAACATACGTGGATACAATTCCTCCTAAATTCTGGAGGGAAAATGTTACAAGCGGGCACCTTCCCTCTCAGGACAGGTTTACCTTTTTAGGTAAACCTGTCATAGAGAGTTCCATGGACTGCCATCGCTACCTCTACTTTCGAGAATCTCAGTTAGCTATCTGTCATGTGGACCTAATGCTCTCTGATTCACTGACTGGTGAGAAGCACAGATAGTAAACATTTATCGAAGACAACTGCAGACACTTGTTTGCGGCATGCTTGTCTGTCCAGTTCTGCTCATCATGCGTTTTTTCACAGCACAAGGCCCACTGTTTTCTTCTTCTCCCATGACAATCTTTACTTAATCGTTAGCAGCAAGTTGTAACTCACTAAAATTGGCAAAGTTTGACATCACAGTCCATCTATTGTGACATCCCACCAAATCAACGTTTATTCTCATTTAGAAGACCTAGTCTTGGTACAGTAAGCAAGAAAGAAAAATATAACGACGCCTTCTAGTATGGTCTGTGCCACTTTAGGGCAAAGTAGCTTGTTTCTCTAAAGGTGAGTGTAAAAACCATTTCCAAAGGAACCAGTACAAATTGAAAGTGTGTTTTTATATATGGGTTTAAGAGTTCAAAAATAGCAAGTTTTTTGAATCATAGATATTCGAGAGCTTTACTTTTTCCTTTCAACTGTTCTTGGAGGTACCGAAATATTACTCTTCATGTTGTTTGGTTTAGCAGTCGTAATGCATATTTTGGCTATGTGCCTTCAAATGATAAGCGCAAATAAGAGAGGGCAAATAGTATTTGACCCAGGCAGACTTTGCAACACTTGCCTTTTGAGCATCAATTCTGGCTTTTGTGCACTGGGTTGCAAAGGGTTTTTTGTTGTTAATGTACAGTTGCAAGAAAAAGTATGTGAACCCTTTGGGATACGGTGGAGTTTTGTATGAATTGTTCATAAAATCTGCAAGAGGGTCAAACCAGTTATTAAGTCCAAAGGTTTCACATACTTTTACCACCCTGCACTGTGAATTTTACATGTTTTTTCAATAAAAACTGAAAACAAGTTTGTGTAAATTAGTTTAAGCAGCGGAAGGTTGTTTTTTCAGTGGTGTGACTTAGATGAAGATCGAGCATATTTTAATGACCAATTTATGCAAACCCCACATTATCCCAAAGTTGCATACTTGTTCCTTGCAACTGTAAATCTCAACGCTACAAATACCGTCCGTTACATTATAGACCCTTACTTTTTTGTCAGGGGCCTATGTATAACATCAGTAGGGGATCAAATACTTTCTTTCTCTCTTGAAGACAGCACACACAAACTGCCATGCAAATTGACATTTGAATTCAGCTTCAAACTTACCTCTGGCCAACACTTGTTTGAGAGGGAAGGAAGCAAATTCATATTGAAATATAACTTTTCTGTGAGCACACTGTCCTGTCCCTGTTCATTTTAAATACAAGAAATAATAGGGTGGCATTTGTTTTATTTAGAATAATAACAACCTAACCCCTCCCAAATTTTTTTTTTTTTTATTCTATCAAATGTGTTTCCCTATTGGAAATGTTTTTGGTTTTTAGTCTTCATTAATATATTTTTTTCCACCCAGTGTCTATAATGGTATTGCAGAGAGCAACACCGCTGGTGGAACGAAATAAATAATTTAGTAATAAAAGAAGAATGCCACCTCATTTAGACTTGTGTGCCCTCAAGACAATATTTTCAATTACAGGCAAGCATAAGAGGTTTCTCATCCACCATACGAACTAAATTATTACTTACCCACCGTTTTGCACATGACATGGACATGGGAACAGCCAATAGCAATGTTTATCTATCACCTCAAAATTTTTAACTCTAAATGGGCGGGGAAATAAATGTTGTCCTATAGGGGAGTGAAAGCTATTGGAGATGAGGAAGGTGGGGAGGCACAGGCAACCCTCTCTGCGTCTCCAACTAACTCCAGAAACTCAAGCTGGGGAGGGGTGACTAGTAGCTGCTGGATCTCCACCTACCTTGATTTCAAGAAGGCGGAGGCTGGGAAGCTGTCAAAACGGAAGAATCCACCGGCAGGCATGTTTCCTTTGCCCTGCTTTCTCTGCTTCTTGGAACGAAACCTGCCATACACTAAACCGATCGCGGGCCGATTTTTGCCACCAACCGACGGGCAGGCGCACCTCGTCCTTGTTGGTCAGCGCCAAATCGTTTCCGAACGGGTGCCCACATGTGGGCGACAGGATCCCTGTCGCCCTACAGCTCGCCGGCCACAGGACGGCGTCCGATATTCTCTGGCCGATGCCGGCCGATGCCATTACTTCATGAAGACAGGCTCTTCATTGAAGCAATGGCCGGCACACCATGGGTGCCGCTGATGCTGTCAGCTCAGACTGAGCGTGAATGACGGTCCATCACGCCTGCTTTCAAGAGCTGATTCGCCTGCTCTTCGACCCCCACTCGGTACATGTGTGGGGCCCGTAAGGCCTTGTCAGCCACATTAATCTGCTGTCTGCTCTGCAATGATTTCCTCTGTATTAGTCAAGCACCCACCAGCAGTTGACACACACATCTCCGCTATTCCCATGCTTTTCCAAAGTACGCTTCACTTAAACACAGTCAAAAGCGGGTAACTTTAATACTCTGTAGGTCACAAACAGATTTACTGTCATTTTATTTTTTTTATATGATAAAACAAAGCTTCCAATATACACAAAGCAGCTATTAAATTAACCACAGAAATCATGGTAGTGTTACAAACCGGCTGTTATATCATATCAAAGGCTTTATACTGGTACTATTTATTTTGACCCAGGAAACATTTTTTCAGCTCCAGTGACATTCATTTCTTATTTAATTAGGATTTGAAACTGCATTACATTTGAAATGGCTGTGAAACTGCTGTTTCGTTCCTTATGTTCCCATCTTTTAATGTTATAGCATGGTGGTATAGCAGCAGGTTAGAGCCTGACAATGATTTCTACTGGGATCGACAGCCTCATCTTATTACAATGACCCTCATGTGGGTAAACAGGTTGTTCTAGAATGTCAGCCGCACTTTCAACACCTCTATATATCTGAGCTGTTTCATTTTAGCTCCATGATTTCCATCTTTTTATGCTCCATTCCACAACCAAACTGCACTTTTAAGATCAGGAAGAAATAGTGTTTTATATTTCTAGTTTTATCCAAGGTTGGTTTTTAAAATGTCTCTGATCCAACAGATTGCTGAATAAGGCTTGCGAAGCAGAAGGGATACATGCATCCCATGATTGGACCCCCCCGAACCATTTCGTTTTCCCATCAACTGAACTAAGAAGTGTGTTGGAAAAACTCAATTTAAGGTGCAAAAGTTCATTTCTGTAGCACTGTTCTGTACTACAACTGGACAATATGGAGCCGTCCGTGGAGGTCGTAGCCCGAAGCGCCTACTTAAGTTCCGTGCTGTCCCAGCTTCCCAATGTGAAAGGAGCAACCCATCTACCAGAGCCTCCCCCCCCCCCCACCACCGTGGAGTGAAGTGATGATCGGGGATGGCGGGAAATTAGAAAAGTAAATTGCACTAAAACAGTTTTCTATGTAGAAAACTGTTTTCAGTGCGGTTCTTTGCATGATGGTGCCCCTTGCAGTTTAACATCAACTAGGGGAGAGAGAGCCAAGGAATTTTAACTGATACAGTTATCTGTTATCCAATACAATGCTAAAGAAAAAAACACATTTTCAAAATGGATATATTTTTTATTATACACAAAACACAAATATCAATCCATACAAGTGTTTGAAAGCTATCATACAAAATAAGTATTTTAGAGACTTAATCATTTTATTCATATTAACATCATTTTTTTACATAATTGTTTTCAAACAGTGTTATTTCAAGGGAAAAAATGTCTACTCGATACAGACATATTTTGGTAAGTTTACAAGCCTACACATGTAGTCTATTTATGCGAGAGGAGTTAAGGTATCATGGGAGTCTTAACAATTACACCAACATTACAAACAAAATCACATCAAAGAAAGGAACAAATACATCAAAGAATGGAAATGTTGCCAGGGGTGGATTGCCCTGCATTGCCCTGCTTGCCCTGCTTAACCAATGTTATTAAAAATAAATTTTAGTGTCACATTTAAAACTGTATTAGATTCAGAAAGATCATAATACAGACCCTCTTTTGTTTATACAAGTGGTGGTAATCCATCATTTGTAGTCAAATCAAGATGTTCCTGTGCTTATAAAACAATTTCATTACTTTGCTATGTCTCTACCAGGACAGGTGGTAGTAAGAGAAATTTACAAACCGGGCAGCCAAAATTCAAAATGCCATATAATTTCAACTATTCCCATTCCCACCTCTATCCATTCTGAAAAAAGAACATCTTCTTTTGTTTAGCTTCCAACTCATAACCGATGCACACCAGGCCTGTCAAAGCTTGTTTTAAATCTGAAAGTGTGCTGAATGTTTATACCATGCTTTTTGGTTCCTACGGGGGGCTGGCTAGTGTAGCTTGGGGCTTCAATGCTTACAGTTGTCAAAGTTTAGGAGATTTAAATAGAAAAATAAAGAAAATGGTTCCATAGATATACAATTTCTTAAAACGCACCAGAGGCCATATTTAGCCACCTCTTGTCTAAGTCATGCTGCTAGTTGTGACCCCTAACAGGCCTCAGCTAGTCCAGGTATAGCGTAATACTTTTTATTCGTCTACGATGATTGTTTTGGTTAGACACTAGGAAGGTACAAATGGAAAAGCGTGTATTTCATCTGATCAAGTCATGACCTTGAGAACATGGTCCTTATGAAACAGTTGTTTTGGAAAACTACAGTATTTTTACGAACTATAGAACACAGTTTTTCACACCCAAAACAGGGGTTAAAAAGTCCTCCGTGATTATGGTCCAAATAGCCGCACCACCACTGGCTTCCCGCCAGCTCACCGAAGGAGATTAGGCCGGGGAGCATTCAGATGAGATATTCAGCCACGACGGATCTCCCATCTTGAACTGTATAAATGCCTTATGCCCAGCAGAGCCCTGCTGATATTAACAATGAAGAGATAGATAGATGACCTGCCATCTATCTCTCTCTCATGTCCTGTGGAGCGGAAATCACTTCCGCTTCGACAGACACAGGCACAGCCGATAGGGAGGGGAGATGAGATCTTCATCCGTTACTCTCTCTCCCCCCCCCCCCCCCCCCCGTGGCCCCCCTCCTTCTTATCAGTGAGGAGTGGATGAAGTGATGCTGTGATAGAACTTTACTAGTGACATCTACTGCTGAATTTGATATTGCATTAAGTTGACGATTCCATTTCATCACCCAAGTGATTTGAACATATGTATTTAGTATTTTTTCTGGTTTTTGGGCTTTAAAAACTGGTGGCGGCTTATGGTCCGGTTCATCTTATAGACGGTTAGTTCTACGACAGGATTTGTATTGGCAGAAGACATGTGGTAGCTAACGAAGCCTTTCAGCATCGATACCACGTTGTACTGTTCCTCGCCCTTTGGGATCTCTTAATGGGACATACTGATGCCATTCCCTACACCCCAGTTTTTTTATTGCTGCCAAAAGAGCTGTTTAAGGACTGCTGGTGTGCTTGAACTATCGGCTATTGAGTGTTTGGCCATTTCTAATTTATTTGAATCTTTTTATATAAAGAAAGTGGGATGAGCTGGCTCCTCTGACTTTAAAATAGGTAGAGTTTTAACAAAAGCCATTGATTTCTGGGCATATCCCAAGAGCAAAGTGGACCAAGGATATGCAATGACAGTCCAAGCCCCAAAGCTGGATCCCAGTAATTATTCAAGAAAAAAAAAAAAAAAAAAAAAAATATTAAGTTTTATTAACCAAAACACTTTTTTAATGCATTGAGGGAGATAATGGTATGATAAGCTGTCCATTATATATACCAAGATCTCTTTCCAAAAATGTAAAACAGGGGGTGCCCATTTTTTTCTTTGCTCGTCTTTATTATTAAAGGCTTTTTTTCATCATCTGTATCAACGGATGGAACTTTTATATTTGGATGTCATTTTGTCATGGTTTTTTAAAAGAAGCTTCCATCCAAAAAAACTATGGAACCCATCTCTAGGGTTAACCCTGCATTGTCGGATCTTTGTATGGCCAGAAACAACTTTTTAAGTTATGGGATTATTTGCTGAAAACCCGGCAGTAGTAAAAAAAAATCAGGTTCCTTGTGTTAGCTCTTCCATGTGTGGATTATATAGGCAAATGGTTTGACTTGTCCAATTAATATTGTGAATGCACAGTATGAAAAATGGTACATAAAAACTTGAATTATTTGAGTGTTTGAGGGACAGCTCAAACTTTCAGTGAAATTTCTAGCTATAATCCCCCTGTGTACAAGTGCGTTTAGGTTTGATGGAAAATCCGTTGAAAAATGAGCGTTAATGTAACAGTTGCCATAAACAACATCAAATAGAATGTTAAAGCAAGTCATTTTAAGCTACAGATAGAAAGCAGGTCTACGTACCGCAAGCATGTTGTATAAGGCTAGTGTAGGATATTGAACCCATCGTGACCCTCGTAGGACTCACTTACAAACCGCATGTTACACCTGTGTTGTTTCATTTTCATTTGATTTCGAATGGAGACTAAATAGATACACCTAGAAAGTAATCTGGATTTGACAATCTGTAATAGTATGTGTATGCATTATTATCCTTTCATAGTCATATTCTCAGCTGTTAAACAGTGTTTTTTTCTTCTCCAACCCACTTAGAAGTCCATCTTTTTTTTGGATTAATTTACCATTCCCAATTTCACACCCCCTACTGCACCCTTCATAGTTATTCATGTTTTCACTCCTGCAGTTTTAGTCAGTGACATAAACGGTATACATTAACATTTACTGCGGCAGCCAGACACGGAGTGCCTCCAGTTGTTAGTACGCAATGAGCCTTTGTCACCATATTAATCCACAGATCTAGTTTTTTGGCCCCTCTTGAGGACGCATAGGTACCACTTATGTGCACCCCTGTCTATAAAACGTGTGCTGAAATATTGATTGAATATTGACATTGTTTTGGTGCTAAATTTGTATACTGACATTCCCAAGTTCATCCATAGAACATTAAATTCTTATTCGGTTTATTTAATTAAAACTGCACCATTGTCTTTGCCCTTCTCAACCCGATAAGCAGGAATAGTGGCAGTTTCTGTTTAGAAGGGGGTAAATAGTGAAGTTGATGATCCCGGTATTGTCCTGTGTATGTCGTTCAACATCCAAAGACATTACAAAACAACTACCAACCTTCTAGAAAAAACCAGGGTACAGTGTTTCATATAGTTCAACGCTATTTTGCAGTTTCTGTGGAAAAGGAGATCTTTCCAAAGTGAGTTTGGAATCCTTTTTTCAGAGTCCCATTTCCACTAAATGCTCATACCCATTAAGAATTTACTCTTACTATTTTAATGGAGATAAGTGAATAGTGAATGCAAGTCTTCTCATGAATCAGAGACAAAAAGTTTTTTGTATTAGTCATAAAGGGGCTGCCTGCAATATTGTTCCAGTGTATAATTAATGACCCATTTTAACTTATAATGTGTGGCTGGCAGTAAAAGTAAAATGCCAGTGATGGCCAAACATCGCCAATATAGAAAGAAACATAAAACAAATACATTTATAATAATGGAAATATAAAATACTGAAAAAACCACAAAATATCTAAAAAACAGAAAGGTATCCCATAGTGATGGCCAAAACAGTCTGATGTCAACAACCTGTTCCAGGGGCAGTGACGTCACATCCGTACACCTGGATGCATATTTCCGGGTTTCGATTGCTGGATTTGACGTTATTATGTCCCTTCAGGTTTTCCAGAGCCAGCGTTTTCACTAGAAGAATGGGTTGAAAAGATTCTTCCTCTGGGAGGATCTCACGCTCCTGATTCTGCATAATAGAATAGTCAGCGCCTTGCGGACAG
>CM070033.1:59620724-59638249 GCA_036250615.1 Ptychadena robeensis | reverse complement strand
GATGTAGCGCCTCCACATAAAAATGTGGGGGCGGTACATCGACAAGTGTGGACTGGAGAAGACTTCTCGCTCCCACTCCCCCAGGTACAGGTTGGCATACGTGGGCCCATCGCAACCCCCTGCACCTGGAGGTAGTGGGTACCAGCAAACAAGAATACGTTGTGAGTTAACACAAAATCCAACAACTGGACCAGGAGATCACAGAATTCGTCCGTCAATCCCCCCGTCCTAGAGAGGAGGCCAGCTATAGCAGCAGTACCCCTCAAATGAGGGATACTGCTGCACAGAGCCTCCACATCTATTGCGACCAGGAGGCTGCCCGGTGGGACTACAATTTCCTTCAATAGTATAAGTAAATCCAGTGTATCCTTAAGATAGGAAGCCAAAGCATACACCAAGGGGCGTAGATGCGAATCAATGAATCGACTAATTGGTTCGGTCAGAGACTCACAACCTGAAACAATTGGCCTGCCCGGTGGGTCAATTAGCGATTTGTGGGACTTTGGTAACGCATAGAACGTTGGTGTACGTGGATTTTTTACAGTCAGGTAATCGAGGTCATCCTTACCAATCAGTCGTCGAGAAAATTCTCGTATTAGAATGGTGTCTAATTCATCTTTGTAGGATAATAATGTTGTATCTCTGATTGGTATGTACCAATCTGCATTAGTTAAAATCTTCATACACATTGCTAAATAGTTCATCCTATCCATGACCACAACGTTGCCACCTTTGTCAGAAGACTTAATGACAACGCTGTGGTCACGCTGAAGATTGGTAAGAGCGGTGCACTGTGCACTGGTCACATTCAAGTGGCCAATGGATAGCGCACTCCATGATTTCTCAAGTTCCTGAGTGACAAGTTTAACAAAGGAGAAAATTGAAGTACAGAGGTGTAGAGGTGGAAATTTTTTGGATTTCATCTTGAAGTGTATGGGCTTCAATATTGTCCCATCATTCAGATCAGGTGGCGACATTGACAGCGTGTCATCACCTGTCGATAAGTCCCATGATTCCATAATATCATTCTGTTCATGCAGTAGTTGAATTAAATCTTTGAGGGCTTTAAATTCCTGTTTTGTGAAATTTTTCCAAAGGTTAGTTTCAGGGTCAGGTTGAACCCTGGACCTATCATGTAATACCTTAAGTATCAATCTTCTGGCGAACATGTGAAGATCCTTTATAATATCAAAAATGTCACCCTTTGAACTGGGGCAAAAACTGAGACCTAAGGTAAGTAATTGTGTCTCCTCATTGGACAAATTGTGACTTAATTTATTATAATAAATTAATAATACTCAAGTGTTTGGGTCGGGGGGCATTGCCCTGTGAAAATCCAGGGATAGAATGCCTGTTTGGCTTATCACCTTTTTGGGAGGACCATTATGGTTGGTGGGGCTAATGGTTTGTATGGGATCGGACGTCTCCTTGACAGTCTCTTTATTTTGGAGGAGGGGCGTGGATCCTCGATCTATCGACACTATGGGTTTAAATAATGGAAACAGTGATTCCGTAAAAAAAAATCTCCTTATTGGATTGGACCTTAAGACTTCAAATACAAAGTCAGATCAATGTAAGATTGTGTAAGAAATAGGAAAATATCCTAAATATTATGTTTTAACCAATTGAAAAATGTATATTGATTTAAGTTGCTGCTATTCATACAGGAGGAATAGAAGGGCATACAGGAGGAATAGAGGGGCATAGAGCATTTGATGGGATTGAGTTTAACCTATTAATACATATTTCTCTGGTTTATTCTTTCCCCTCTTATTTTAACACTAATTTAAACTCAATGACATAATCACGGTGTGTCTCTGCAGGATGAAGGACCCTATAGGGTAATGTATATAGCTTCATCTCTATAGGAAGTGTGCTAACTCCCATTTGCGATGTTGCGCCTCCTTGACTGCAAAAAGAAAAAAGAAGCTATTAACCTCCTTTTTAAAAAGCATGCCATGGCGATCGCGGCGGAGCATATTTAATGTCGCCGAGATTTACTCTCTTCAGGAGGTGACCAGCCGGCATAATGCTGGGAAAAGCATGAAGGTCAAAGGCGCCGCCATCCCCCACCCCTTTCAGTGCAGGTTAGTGGGGTACTCTACAAAGAAATAAAAGATATATATAAGCAGCAGGTGCAATGCTGAGCCTTGGCATCCTTCCGGTCCCGGGGAGGACCCGGAAGGATTGGGGTTATGCCATTCCAAAGAGTCGCCAGGGGAATCCGGCGGACAGGTAAGTTATATCTCGGGCAGAATGCTCAGGAGGTTAATTAAAGTGGCAGGCCAGGGACGGATGATGCCTCCATTAGACACAAATGCGTTGCTCTGTACATTGGTACACTTTGTTTAAAAAAAGGCATAAAAGGAAGTCAAAAGGGTTCATTTATTCAAGACTTAAAGACTGTTGTTGTGTTAATTGAGTTGAAATTGTGTTTATCATCTATCAATCAGTTATGTAGCAAGGCTTAGAATTGCACCTGCTGCTCAACTGAGTGCTTACATATATCTTCTATTTCTTTGTAGAGTACCCCACTAACCTTCACTGAAAGGGAACCAATTTTGTATAACATATGAAGCACTCAATAAGAAATAGAAACCATTAAGACTATTTATCATAAACCTTAAGGTCCTATTCAAACCTTTCCATTGTCATGACCATTGGGCAACACTTTATCATGTCCAACAAATGCACATTATATCCATTGAGCCCGTTCACATGAAAATGTATGTGGGTCCACGTAAAAATCTATCCATTATACATGCATTTTCCTATATGTTCACATGAACAGGCCCATGGGATATACTATACACTTATTGTACATGTCTTAACAAGTGGAGCCCAACAGATGTTTAAACCAATAGATGTGAACTGGGCCTTCTACTTCTCTTTTAAGCCAAAAGTGATTATTATGAACAAAATGCAAAAATACAAACCCAGGAGTGCGAATGCCATTAAAACTTTTATACCTAGCTAATATCTGTGTAGTTTAGCATTTCAGTATGCCCTGGCAATTTTTGGTAACTAAACATAAATAATTTTTATTACACAAATATAAGACTGGAGAAAAAATAATTCTTGTGCCTTTTACTTCTAGTTCTATGCTTTGTTAGTAGCAATTATTAAAGCGAAAAACTCGTTGTAATAACAGCCCACGATTAAATGTTTATTGAAATAATTCGTTTTTTCCTACTGGTTTTTGAACATTACATTTCCTCAACTAATGAACAATAAAGGAAAGTCCGTAAATCATAATCAGGCTGAAAATTCTCTAATTATTGCTGTATGCTGTGATAGTTTTCATTAAAAGCTTTGGGAGTTCAGAAAGAATATGTTGAATTGCTCCTTCTATCAGCAGCATTTCTTTATACATCCCATTCGTTCGCTCTTACCCAGCTGCTATTCGTCATTAGCAAAAAGCGCTTTTCTGGTATAGCAGCAAAGTTTGCACTGCTGACACTTAAAAAGGTTCGGGCAGATGCTGCCAAGCTATCAGCTGTGGCAACAGGAAACTACCAACAGACAACACCCAGGAATAACAGCAGCTGTAAAAGTCTTACCAAGAGGACATTGTGATAGCTGCCCATGTTTGTTTTCCTCAGCCTGCTATTATGTTATTGCATCGCACAAGGCAAAAAATAATTCATCATTGTTAAGTACTCTAAAAACAGCATCAGACAAGCAGACATAGGTTAATTAGTTCCAAAATAGTGCTGGAAAGTGGAAGAACACCCTGTTGCTATTAGCTACAGTGTGACTATAGAAAGTAAGCACAGGGTTTGTGCACCAAATAAAACATTCATATACTATACAGTTCATCTACAGTAAATTTGAAATATAAAAATGTGCATGTGCAGGTATATATACAATGTATACAAATCAGCCATAAATAAAACCAGACAGGAGATGTAAAAATAACCTCTCAAGCAGTGGGATATATCTGGGCCCCACCCCCCCCACAACCCTAAAGACTACTCAATGCTGGCCCATACACATTCCGATAAATGGCCGGATTTTTACTCTGCCCAATTAAAAAGACGGGGGCGTAGCGCGCTTCTCAGCCGTTCGTCTCAGAGTTAAAATCCTAGAACCGTGTTATCGGCCATGTCCACACAGGATGGCGACAGATCCCCTGTCGCCGCCACTTCTCGCGGCCAGAGATACCCGACATGTCGGAAATCTGACCGATGTGGAGCCGATTTGCCATAGCAGCAAGAAGACTGCGTCTTCCATTTCCTGCAGCAGCAGCGTTGATATGTCACCATGCTGCTGGCAGATATCTAGACAGCATCTGTATGCTCACCGCACTCAGCCAATGCGTTGTCCTGGAGACCCGACACTCTCCTGTCAAAGCAACAGACATCGGACTAGTTATGTCATGTCTGATATGGAGGTTTTCTAGCGGGGAAGATATGATTCGTTACCACACTCGAAACAGCGGCATACACAACCCGCTCAAAGACGCCATCGATTCTGGCCCATATCTTTACGTCTGTACCCCCTGCTTATCACTAAGAGATAGGCAGCACATCTTGACAGCAGGTTGGGCACTGTGTAGAGGTAGCGTGCAGGATGGGGAACACGGCTGCCATGCTGCAACAACAGCGGCGACCAGGCAGTGGACCGCCGGGCTCCCCTAGATGGTCGGGGGGACCCATTACCGGCCTGATGGCGGTCTTGTACACAAGGCAGCAAGTTATTCGTTTTTGAACAGGAAAAGCAGGTTCTCCTATGAATTTTTTTTCATCAGATATATCATATGATCCTGACAAGCCAATCAGGGAAGATATAGCAGGTCTCTGATCGAATTGATGAATTGATGTGCTTCTTGTTCATTTACTATCATTTTCCTAGGAGAACTTGCCATCTTTATTCTTGAAGGTGTTGGAAGCTGGAAAATGGTAGGTGTAAGCAACTTTGACAAAGGCCAGTTTGTATTGGCTGGACCTGTTGTGAGCATCTCCATAGCAGCATGACTTGTAGGATGTTTTCTATAATGGTACAAGGATAGACAACTGGTAAACTGTCTACAAGGTTTATTTATACACATTTGAGTAATAGATTTAAGGTTAGCCTGTCTGTTCCAATTCCACTGAAAAGCTACTGTAGTACTTATGTGGTCTTACTCCTTTTTTTCGTGATTACATCAAGGCCATAAACTATGATCCACAAATGACCTTTCAATTTTAAGGTCTTAAAGAATCGGCATCAACTGTTGATAAAACAGGGCATCAAATACCAACAGACAACTTTAGAGGCTTTGTGGAGTTTATACTTCTATGGATCAGAGGTGTTTTGCCTACAGAAGAGGGATCTGTACAACACAGTACAGGTGATGTCATCGTATGTGTAATGGAGCGAAAAGTGAATCTTATTTTCATCATATGTGTGTTCAGCTAGAAATCAGACTTGCAAAAATCTAAACATATTACTGACCTAGCCTTTTAGTGACCTAGAGTTTATTTACATAAAGAGTGCAGCAGGGGATTATTTAGCACATACACGTTAAAGGCATTTTAAATGTAGTATACAAGCCCGGGTCTTGGATTTACAGCATATTTATCTTTATGTCTGTTGCTACCCCTATCCACCATCATTGGCTACCACCAGTTGGTACGGTTTACAGAAGAGGTGCCCATGCATCCTATTTTACATTCTTAATTTCTCCCTAAAGTGCTATGTAATAATGGCTGCTGAGGAAAATCAATGAGATAGATACAGAGTCAGGGAGAACTGTGATATTTTCACAGAGGCTGCTTGCTTCCTTCGCCATGTTGGCTGGTATTTGTAGGAAGATGATGAGAGGTGAGCAGAAATAATTACTTTTATTTATGTATGTGTGTGTATTTGTGTTGTATATTGCTGCTTATTCTACTGGTCTCTATAAATATGCCATTTCAATAAAACATGAGTAAAGGATCATATTGCTATGTAGGATTTATTATTTATCAACCTAATTTTTTCTAGTAGTATTCTGTGGTCTAACCATTGATCTTCGCATTTGATCTATAGGCATCTCACAAAAAACCTATTATTCTATTACTAGACCCAATTCGTTTGAAAAGCCTTGTCAACAAGTCCGCAGAACATAAGGTGTGCAGAAAATATTTACATTATTGTAGGATCAGACAAATATTTCAAAGTATATCTAATAAAGCTCATGTTTGCCTGTTCAAAGTATATAAAGCAAAAAAATCAAATGTCTAAAGCTGGGCATCCACGTACCAATTCCTGCATGATCCGATCCCTGATCCGATGCCTTGCACGCTCCCGCATCCCTTAAGGATCGGGTCGTGCAGGAATTGGAGGCTGCAACTGACGAGGATTGGGCTAAAATCAGCCGTCCTGTGGGATCGCACCGTTATCCGACAGGATGGTAAATTTTAACCCGATCCCATTAGTTCAGCTGGGGACGGCTGCCCCCAGCCAAAGTAATGAGCTGCACATTAATAGTGCAGAGAATCGGATAAGGAATATACGGTAAATGGTACTGTCTATTCCCAGCTTAAGGGTTTACATACTTTTCGCACACAACTTGATTTGCTAAAAATGTCTCTTCACAATCAAACTTTTCATAGAAACAGTTGATTGCAGACATCCTCCTGACCTTTCACTTTCTATTACCCATTAAAGGACATCATCTGACACAACATAATGTTATGCATCAAGCTACTTTAAACATTCTGTATCCTTCATAGGAAATCCAGTCCTTTATAGCTTCCTTTCCTGCCTACCATTATTTAACATTAGGTTTAGGGTATAGGTTTAGGAATTGTTAAAATAAGGAAATAAACTCTATCCACCAAGGACGTTAACACCCTAACCAGCTATGGCACCAGTCACTTAAGGACTTTATATATTGCAGGACAGCTAATATAAACACTCTAGCAACTCTCAATTATCCACATTGCTTTTATAGAAATATTTCAAACAGAAACACTGGTAGGTGACTAAAGATTCATTTAATTTTGGTTAATTTCCAACATTTCTGTCTTTTGGGAACATTTACATTGTTAGGTTTAGTTGCCCTTTTTAGGTAAACCTGTCATGAGAGAGTTACATGGACGGCCATCGCTAACCTCTACTTTCGAGAATCTCAGTTAGCTATCTGTCATGTTGAGACTAATGCTCTCTGATTCACTGACTGGTGAGAAGCACAGATATTAAACATTTATAGAAGACAACTGCAGACACTTGTTTGCGGCATGCTTGTCTGTCCAGTCTGCTCATTCGTTTTTTCAGCACAAGGCCCACTGTTTTCTCCCATGACAGCTTTACTTTATGGTTAGCAGCAAGTGGTAAACTCACTAAAATTGGCAAAGTTTGACATCACAAGGTCATCTATTGTGACTCCAGTCACAAATAAACTGTTTATTATCATTTAGACCTAGTCTGGGTACAGTAAGCAAGAAAGAAAATAAGAAACGGCCTTCTAGTATGTCTGTGCCACTTTATGGCAAAGTAGCTTGTTCTCCTAAAGGTGAGTGTAAACCATTCCAATGAACCATTACAAATTGAAAGTGTGTTTTTATATGGGTTTAAGAGGTTCAAAAATATCAGTGAATCATAGATATTCAGAGCTTTACTTTTTCCTTTCCAAACTTTCTTGGAAGTACAGAAATATTACTCTTCATGTTTGTTTGGTTTAGCAGTACGTAATGCATATTTTGCTATGGTGCATTCAAATGAATAAGCTCTAAATATAGAGAGGCAAATAAGTATTTGACCCATGCTAGACTTTGCACACTTGCCTTTTGAGCATCAATTCTGGCTTTTGTGCACTGGGTTTGCAAGGGTTTTTTGTTGTTAAAATGTACAGTTGCAAGAAAAAGTATGTGAACCCTTTGGGATTACGTGGAGTTTTGTATGAATTGTTCATAAAATGCTGCCAAAGAAGGGTCAACCAGTTATTAAGTCCAAAGGTTCACATACTTTTACCACCCTGCACTGTGAATGTTTACATGTTATTTTCAATAAAAACATGAAAACAAGTTTGTGTAATATTAGTTTAAGCGGACTGTGTTTTTCTATTGGTGTGACTTAGATGAAGATCAGAGCATATTTTATGACCAATTTATGCAAAACCCCACATTATCCCAAAGGGTTCACATACTTTTCCTTGCAACTGTATCTCAACGCTACAAAATACCGTCCGTTACAATTATAGACCTGTAATTTTTTGTCAGGGGCCTATGTATAACATCAGTAGGGGATCAAATACTTCTTTCTCTCTGAATGACAGCACACACAAACTGCCATGCAAATTGACATTTGAATTCAGCTTAAAACTTACCTCTGGCCAACCCTTGTTTGAGAGGGAAGGAAGCAAATTCATATTGAAATATAAACTTTCTGTGAGCACACTGCCTGTCCCTGTAATTTTACATACAAGAAATAATAGGGTGGCATTTGTTATTTAGAAATAATAGACAAACCCTAACCCCTCATTATTCTAATCAAAATGTGTTTCCTATTGGAAATGTTTTTGGTTTTTAGTCTTCATTAATATATTTTTTCCACACCAGTGTCTATAATGTATTGCAGGAGAGCACACAGCGGGTGGAACTGAAATAAATAATTTATTAATAAAAGAAGATGCCACCTCATTTAGACTTGTGTGCCCTCAAGACAATATTTTCAATTAAAGGCAGCATAAGAGGTCTTCCATCCACCATACAGAACTAAATTATTACTTACCCAACAGTTGCACAATGACATGGGACAGGGAGACAGCCAATAGCAATGTTTATCTATCATAATTTTAACTCTAAATGGATGGGAACATAAATGTGTGTACTATAGAGTGAAAGCTATTGGAGATGAGGAAGGTGGGGAAGGCACAGGCACCCTCTCTGCGTCTCCAACTCCAGAAACTCAAGCTGGGGAGGTGACTAGTAGCTGGGAGCTACCAACCTACCTTGAGTTCAAGAAGGCGGAGGCTGGGAAGCTGTCAAACGGAAGATCCACCTGCAGGCAGTTGTTTCCTTTGCCTCTGCTTTTCTGCTTCCTGGAACTAAAGCCTGCCATACACGAACCGATCGCGGCCGATTTTGCCACCAACCGACGGGCATGCGCACTCGCGGCTGTTGGTCAGCGCCAAAATCGGTTGCCGAACGGGGTGCCCACATGGGGCGACAGATCCCTGTCGCCCTACAGCTCGGCCGGCCACAGGACGGACATGTCCGATATTCTCTGGCCGATGCCGGCCAATGCCATTAACTTCAATGAAGACAGGCATCTTCATTGAAGCTAATGGCCGGCACACAATGGGTGCCCGCTGATGCTGTCAGCTCAGGACTGCAGCGTGATGACGTCATCACGCTGCTTTCCAGAGCTGATCGGACCTGCTCTGTCGACCCCCACTCGGTACATGTGTGGGGGCCTTAAGGCTTGTCAGCCATTAATCTGCTGGCTGCTCTGCAATGATTTCCTTCTGTAGTAGTCAAAGCCACCCACCAGCAGTTGACACACACATCTCCGCTATGTCCGATGCTTTTCCCAAAGTAAGCTTCACTTTAAAACAGCAAAGCGGGTAACTTTAATACTCTGTATGTCACAAACAGATTTACTGTCATTTATTTTTTTTATATGAGAAACAAAAAGCTTCACAATATAGCACAAAGCAGCTATTAAATTAACCACAGAAATCAGTGGAGTGTTACAAAACAGGCTGTTATATCATATCAAAGGCTTATACTGGTACTATTATTTTGAACAACAGGAAACATTTTTTCAGCTCCAGTGACATTCATTTTCTTATTTAAATTAGTGATTGAAACTTGCATGACATTTGAAATGGCTGTGAAACTGCTGTTTCGTTCCTTATGTTCCATCTATTTAATGTGATAGCATGGTGGTATAGCAGCAGGTTAGAGCCTGACAATGATTTCTAGCTGGGATCGACACCTCATCTTATTACATGACCCTCATGTGGGTAAACAGGTTGTTCTAGAATGTCAGCCGCACTTATCAACACCTCTATATATCTGAGCTGTTTCATTTTAGCTCCATGATTTCCATCTGTTTATGCTCATTCCACAACCAAACATGCACTTTTTAAGATCAGGTTAAGAAAATATTGTTTTATATTTCTAGTTTATCCAAGGTTTGTTTTTAAAAATGTCCTGATCCAAACAGATGCTTGATAAGGTCTTGCTAAGCAGAAGGGATACAGGCATCCCATGATTGGACAACCCAGAACCATTCGTTTTCCCATCAACAGGGAACTAAGAAGTGTTTGGAAAAAACTCAATTTAGGTGCAAAAGTTCACTTTCTGTAGCACTGTCTGTACTACACTGGACAAGATGGAGCCGTCCGGTGGAGGTCGGAGCCCCGGCAGCGCATACTTAAAGTTCCGTGCTGTCCCAGTGGCTCCAATGTGAAAGGAGCAACCCATCTACCATAGCCTCCCCCCCCCCCACCCTGTGGAGTGACGTGATGATCGGGGGATGGCGGGAAATTAGAAAGTAAATTGCACGAAAACAGTTTTCTATGTAGAAAACTGTTTTCAGTGCGGTTCACTTTGCAGATGTGCCCTTTGCAGTTAACATCACACTAGGGGAGAGAGAGCCAAAGGGAATTGTACTGGATACAGTTATCTGTATCCAATACAATTCTAAGAAAAAAACACATTTCAAAATGGATATATTTTTTATTATACACAAAAAACAAATATCAATACATACAGTTTTGAAAGCTATCATACAAAATAAGTATTTTAGAGACTTAATCATTTTATTCATATTAACATCATTTTTTTTACATAATTGTTTCAAACATTGTTATATTCAGGATGTCTACTAGATACAGACATATTTTGGTAAGTTACAAGCCTACAACATTTAGTCTATTTATGCGAGAGGAGTTAAGGTATCAATGGGAGTCTTAACAATTACACCAAACATTAAACAAACAAAAATACATCAAAGAAAGGAAAAATACATCAAAGAAATTGGAAATGTTGCCAGGGTGGATTGCCCTGCATTGCCCTGCATTGCCCTGCATTAACCATGTTATTAAAAATAAATTTTTAGTGTCACATTTAAAACTGTAGTTAGATGTCAGAAAGATCATAATACAGCTCGTTTTTTATAACAAGTGGGTGGTATATCAATCATTTGTAGTCAATCAAATAGATGTTCCTGTGCTTTATAAAAACTAATTTCATTACTTGCTATGTCTCTACCAGGACAGGTGGTAGTATAGAGAAATATTACCAACCGGGCAGCCAAAATTCCAAAATGACAGATAATTCAACTATTCCCAACTCTATCCATTCTGAAAAAAGAACATATTCTTTGTTTTAGCTTCGCAACTCATACCGATGAACACAAAGGCCTGTCAAAGCTTGTTTTAAATCTGCAGTGTGCTTGATGTTTATACCATGCTTTGTTCCCTACGGGGGGCTGTCTAGTGTAGCTGGGGCTTCAATGCTCATTGTCAAAGTTTTGGAGATTTACAATAGAAAATTATAAAGAAAATGTTCATATATACAATTTCTTAAAACCCACAGAGGGCCATATTGTAGCCACCTCTTGTCTAAGTCATGCTGCTAGTTGGTGACCCCTACAGGCCTCAGCTAGTACCAGGAGAGAGTATATACTTTTTATTCGTCTACTGATGATTGTTTGGTTATGACACTAGGAAGGTACAAATGAAAGCTGTATTTCAGTCTGATCAAGTATGACATTGATAACATGGTCCTTATGAATAGCAGTTGTTTTGGAAAACTACAGTATTTTACGAACTATAAGACACAGTTTTTCACACCCAAAATCAGGGGTTAAAAAGTGCCTCGGTGTTATGGTCCAAATGCGCACCACGGCTTCCCGCCAGCTCACCCGGCAAGGAGATTAGCCGGGGAGCATTCAGATGAGATATGCAGCCACAGACCGATCTCCCATCTAAACTGTATTAATGCTTATGCCAGCAGAGCCCTGCTGATATTAACAATGAAGAGATAGATAGATGAACTGCCATCTATCTCTCTCTCCATGTCTGTGGAAGCTGAAATCACTTTACAGCTTCGACAGACACAGGCACAGCCAGAGAGGGAGGGGAGAGGAGATCTGCAGCCGTTACTCCTCCCCCCTTCCCCCCCCGTGGCCCCCCTCCTTCTGATCAGTGAGGAGGATGAAGTGATGTGCTGTGATAGAACTTCTACTAGTGACATCTACTGGCTGAATTTGATATTGCATTAATTTAATCCATTGCATCAACCCAATTGATTTGAACATATGTATTTAGTATTTTTTCTGGTTTTTGGCTTTAAAAACTGGGTGCGTCTTATGGTCCGGTGCATCTTATAGTACTGTTAGTTCACACAGGATTTGATTGGGCAGAAGACAGGTGGTAGCTAACGATAGCCTTTCAGCAGTCGCTACCTTGTCACTGTTCTCAGCATTTGGGATCTCTTAATGGGACATACTGAGCCATTCCCTATCACCCCAGTTTTTTTATGCTGCATAAGCTGTTAAGGACTGCTGGGTGTGCTTGACTATCAGGCATATTGATGTTTTTGCATTTCTAAATTATTTGATCTTTTATATAAAGAAAATGGGATGAGCTGGCTCTCTGACTTTAAAATAGGTAGAGTTTTAACAAAAAGCATTGATTTCTGGTCATATCCCAAGAGAGTGACCAAGGATATGGCAATGACAGGTCACAAGCCCCAGAAGCTGGATCCAAGGTAAATTATTCTATTAATTTTTATTAAAGCAAAAACACTTTTTAATGCATTGAGGAGAGATGAATTGGTAACGATAAGCTGTCCTATTATATATACCAAGGATCTACTTTCCAAAAATGTAAAACAGGGGTGCCCCATTTTTTTCTTTGCTCGTCTTTATTAATTAAAGGCTTTTTTTCATCCATCTGTATCAACTGATGGAACTTTTATTTGGGAGGTCATTTTGTCATGGTTATTTTAAAAGAAGCTTTCCAGCCAAAAAAACTATGGAAACCCCATCTCTAGGGTTAACCCTGCATGTGTCTGGATCTTTGTATGGCCAGAAACAACTTTTTAAGTTATGTGATTATTTGCTGAAAACCCTGCATTAGTAAAAAAAAAATAAGGTTTCCTTTTGTTAGCTAGTCCATGTGTGATTATATAGGCATGTGTGACTTGTCCAATTATTATTGTGAAATGCACAGTACATGAAAATGGTACAGAAAAACTTTGATTATTTGAGTGTTTGACAGCTAACTTGTCAGTGAAATTTCTAGCTATATCCCCCTGTGGACAAAGTGCTGTTAGGTTTGATGGAAAATCCGTTTAAAAACTGAGCGTTAAAATGTAACAGTTGCCATAACAACATCAAATAGAATGTTAAAGGCAAGCAGTTAAAGCTACAGATAGAAAGCAGGTCTACGTACCTGCAAGCATGTTTGTAGTAATGCTGTGTATGAATATTGAACCCAGCGTGTACCCTCGTAGGACTAACTTACAAAACCGGCATGTTACTACCTGTGTTGTTTCATTTCATTTGATTTGGAAATGGAGACTAAATAGATACACCTAGAAAGTAATGCATATTATTTGACAGATCTGTAATATATGTGTATGCATTATGATCCTTTCATAGTCATATTCCAGCTGTTAAACAGTGGTTTTTCTCCAACACCCTTAGAAGTCCAATCTTTTTTTTTTTGGATTAATTTACATTCCCAATTTCACACCCCTAACTGCAACCCTTCATAGTTATTCATGTTTCCCTGCAGTTATTCAAGTGACATAAACGGTATACATTTAACATTTAGCTGCGGCAGCCCAGACACGGAGTGCCTCCAAGTTGTTAGTACGCATATGAGCTTTGTAACAATAATGTAGATACACAGATCTAGTTTTTGGCCCCTTTTGAGGACCAGAGTACCACTTATGTGCACCCCTGTCTATAAACTTGTGCTGAAATATTTGATTGAATATTGAAATTGTTAGTGCATAAAATTGTATTACTGACATTCCAATTTGATACATGAAGAACATTAAATTCTTATTCGTTTTATTTAATTAAAACTGCACCATTGCCTTTGCCCTTCTCATACACAGATAAGCAGGAAATAGTGGCAGTTCTGTTTAGGGAAGGGAGTAAATAGTGAAGTTAGATGATCCCGGTATTGTCCTGTGTATGGTTCAACATCCAAAGACATTACAAACAACTACCAAGCCTTCTAAAACCAGGGTAAAGTGTTGCATAGTAGTTAACGCTATTTTTCAGTTTCTGTGGAAAAGTAGATCTTTCCAAAGTGAGTTGGAATCCTTTTTCAGAGTCCTCATTTCCACTAAATGCCTCATACCATTATGAATTTACTCTTAATATTTTATGGAGATAAGTGAATATTGAAGGCAAGTCTTCTCAGTGAAATCAGAGACAAAAAGTTTTTTGTATTAGTCATAAAGGGGCTGCCTTTCAAATATTGTTCCAGTGTATAATTATGACCCATTTAATTATAATGTGTGGCTGGCAGTAAAAGTATGCCAAGTGATGGCCAAACATCGGCCAATATAAGAAAGAAACATAAACAAAATACAATTTTATAATGGAAATATAAAATAATAAACAAAAAAAATATATAAAAAACAGAAAGGTATCCCAAGTAGTGATGGCCAAAAAAGTCTGATGTCAACCTGTTCCAGGGTCAGTGACGTCACATCCGGTACCTGGAATGCATAGTTCCTGGTTTCGATTGCTGGATGTGACGTTATTTATGTCCCTTCAGGTTTTCAGAGCCAGCTTTTCACTAGAAGAATGGGTTGAAAAGATTCTTCCTCTGGTAGGATCTCACTGCTCCTGATGCTGCAGAATAGAATAGTCAGCGCCTTGCGGACAGTTCAGCCACCACTAATCCCAAGTAGACATTTTGGAACCAACAGACACGATCTACCTTTAAAAACTGTATAAACTGATAAAAAAAGTTTCCCCACTGTGTATTACACTATTTATATTCTAGATACAATTACAATAACACAATGCTCTTTTTTTTTTTTTTGCTGTAGATGGCTACATAATTAATTTTATTATTATGTAATATTGCTTATTATACTGTTTATTCTATGATTTATCATTTATGTTATTTAATGTCCTAGGCTGAAATTCAAAAACAGAAAATATATCCCAAATAACAATATACATTATACAACACCTATTAAAGAGCTGGAAGCTATTTATTTCTTAACAAGTGGGATTTGCTGAACATTTCCAGCAGCCATATACAATTTCTATACAGTCCTGCAGAAATGTGGATGTAATTGTATTTAATTTCACATGCTGTTAAGTATAAGAGAATGTCAGGATGGACTCAGGATGTGAACATATTCCCTAATGATGTGTGCTGGCTGTAGATTGGCTCACGCTGGCTATAAGTGATGTGTTATGTTGCAATTTGTACGTTTGGAAGAATTATTTGTCCCTGTGGCATTAACTGAACTATTTCCTTCAAGAGTAACTGCATTAATTCTAAAATTAAAGCAAGAACATGACAGATCACTGCCGCAAGAAGAAATTCGATATCCTGAACCAGTCATTTCTTAATGGAAATATAAAAAAAACATATATTATGGCAGAAAAGAAAACAAAATGTTACTTGTAGGTCAAGTAACTAAACTCTAGATTATGATACAGCTTGGAGATTATTTTCAAGATATGCGTAATTTCACACATATGCTGTAAATATAAATGGCCAAGTTCCAAGCTTCTGGCATCTTTAAATGTTGTATAACTCAAATATCTGCTAAATGGCTAGCTGATCGTTATATTATTGAGGAAGGCATATTGCACTTAAGGAATTGGCACTTATAGATGAGAGGAGCAGAAAGATTTAGTGTAAAGACCGCTATGCACTATTATTGGGTGGATCAGTTGTGCATAGGGGACAAAGATATCTATTTGGATTCTGAACTGTTGGCATGCAAAATAAAGATGCCTCATACCCATATTTGTCCTATATAGTGTTGGCTTGCCCTGCTTAGTTATTCCCCTAATTTCTTCTAATCATGACAGGTAAATATGGGCCACAGGTAAATATTAAACCTGACTGAGTCATCAGTCAACGGTGTGTAAATTAGGAAATGAGAGAGATTCATATTTTAGTAGTGTTACACAATTTCAATGAAAAGATTATTGGGAAAGTGTAAGTCTTATACAAGTCAATTCAGGTATCGAGGAAAACCTTTAGGTAGGAATACACATGTCGATTTTTTGACAGATTTTTATCAAGGTTACTTACAGTACATGTTGGTTAACCTTGTTCGATATCCTATACTTTGGATGGGGACTGCGGGCTGCCTGCTGGCTCCCGATATCAGGGAAACTCTGCAGCAGCATGATGACATCATCTCGCTACTGACAGGCAGGGCCGGGACAAGGCAGAGGCAGAAGAGGCACGTGCCTCTGAGCGCTGCTGAATCTGGGCGCTGCTTAGGGGGTTAAACTCCCCCTGAGCAGCGTAGAAACGGGACGTGTTACACGCATATCTCCCCTGCAAGGCAGAGGCTGAGCTGGCCAAGCAAGTGCGCCCCCCCCTCTCCAGCCGGTCAGAGCGGGGGGGTGGGGACCTCGCCGATCCCACATGCTCCCCCCGTGCGCTCTTTCCCCCCCCCCCCCCCCCCCCCGCTCTGACCGGCTGGAGAGGGGGGGGCGCACTTGGGCAGCTCAGCCTCTGCCTCAGCTCAGCCTTGTCCCGGTCCTGCTGACAGGCAATGTTTTTCCCGGCTTTAGCATATAAATCACCTAACAGAAGATAAGAAATGGTAATTTGAGTCATATAAGAACCATGCAAAAGCATTTTACCTCCCTAGAGGTATGGCTGTACTGTGCAGTTTTTAATTACGCAATATAGGCAATCAAAACAGTGTACACTGTGTTGTGGGGCGTCTCCTTAACATGGAGGTCAATGGTGCTGCCCCCCCACGCCTCACCCATGATGATGAAGAGTCGCAGTGGGTTTGCCGAGGATAGGTAAGTGTGCCCAATCCCAGCTCGTATTTTTTAAAACAAACTTACCCCGAACTGGGTTCGGGCAAACTGCCAGAGAGGGACAGACTACTGGATCTGCTTTTAAGGAGTTTTATGTTTAGCTTCTTGGGTTAAAGGATAATTAGAAAGAATAGTGAGACTGTCTCCTAAATTGCTTATTGCAGAAATTGGAGACGTATTGGAGGTAATAAACCTGACCTAGTAAATGTCTTATCCATTGCAAGAACCTGGACAGGCCAATTATATATTATTGTTGAGGGAGGTATATGGCTAATTAACTATGTTAGTATTTATTATTTTTTTTGTTGGTGCTGTGTTGACAAAAGATGGTCAATGAGATACTGAATGTTTTACACCAGTGAATGCATACATATTGTTGGCATACTTATACTGAGCCATTCAAGTATAATAGCTGTTGTGCTTGTGCAGTCAGCATCTGACTGACCATCTCTAGTGCTGACAGACCCAAGTAATATATAGTGTTTTGACTCAAGTCTGAAAATAAAGAGAGTTTCTAAGGCTGACCATTAGTGATGGCGCGAACTGTTCGC